>CM060192.1:0-15000 GCA_030549335.1 Pontederia crassipes
CTAAACCCTAAACCCTAAACCCTAAACCCTAAACCCTAAACCCTAAACCCTAAACCCTAAACCCTAAACCCTAAACCCTAAACCCTAAACCCTAAACCCTAAACCCTAAACCCTAAACCCTAAACCCTAAACCCTAAACCCTAAACCCTAAACCCTAAACCCTAAACCCTAAACCCTAAACCCTAAACCCTAAACCCTAAACCCTAAACCCTAAACCCTAAACCCTAAACCCTAAACCCTAAACCCTAAACCCTAAACCCTAAACCCTAAACCCTAAACCCTAAACCCTAAACCCTAAACCCTAAACCCTAAACCCTAAACCTCTAAACCCTAAACCCTAAACCCTAAACCCTAAACCCTAAACCCTAAACCCTAAACCCTAAACCCTAAACCCTAAACCCTAAACCCTAAACCCTAAACCCTAAACCCTAAACCCTAAACCCTAAACCCTAAACCCTAAACCCTAAACCCTAAACCCTAAACCCTAAACCCTAAACCCTAAACCCTAAACCCTAAACCCTAAACCCTAAACCCTAAACCCTAAACCCTAAACCCTAAACCCTAAACCCTAAACCCTAAACCCTAAACCCTAAACCCTAAACCCTAAACCCTAAACCCTAAACCCTAAACCCTAAACCCTAAACCCTAAACCCTAAACCCTAAACCCTAAACCCTAAACCCTAAACCCTAAACCCTAAACCCTAAACCCTAAACCCTAAACCCTAAACCCTAAACCCTAAACCCTAAACCCTAAACCCTAAACCCTAAACCCTAAACCCTAAACCCTAAACCCTAAACCCTAAACCCTAAACCCTAAACCCTAAACCCTAAACCCTAAACCCTAAACCCTAAACCCTAAACCCTAAACCCTAAACCCTAAACCCTAAACCCTAAACCCTAAACCCTAAACCCTAAACCCTAAACCCTAAACCCTAAACCCTAAACCCTAAACCCTAAACCCTAAACCCTAAACCCTAAACCCTAAACCCTAAACCCTAAACCCTAAACCCTAAACCCTAAACCCTAAACCCTAAACCCTAAACCCTAAACCCTAAACCCTAAACCCTAAACCCTAAACCCTAAACCCTAAACCCTAAACCCTAAACCCTAAACCCTAAACCCTAAACCCTAAACCCTAAACCCTAAACCCTAAACCCTAAACCCTAAACCCTAAACCCTAAACCCTAAACCCTAAACCCTAAACCCTAAACCCTAAACCCTAAACCCTAAACCCTAAACCCTAAACCCTAAACCCTAAACCCTAAACCCTAAACCCTAAACCCTAAACCCTAAACCCTAAACCCTAAACCCTAAACCCTAAACCCTAAACCCTAAACCCTAAACCCTAAACCCTAAACCCTAAACCCTAAACCCTAAACCCTAAACCCTAAACCCTAAACCCTAAACCCTAAACCCTAAACCCTAAACCCTAAACCCTAAACCCTAAACCCTAAACCCTAAACCCTAAACCCTAAACCCTAAACCCTAAACCCTAAACCCTAAACCCTAAACCCTAAACCCTAAACCCTAAACCCTAAACCCTAAACCCTAAACCCTAAACCCTAAACCCTAAACCCTAAACCCTAAACCCTAAACCCTAAACCCTAAACCCTAAACCCTAAACCCTAAACCCTAAACCCTAAACCCTAAACCCTAAACCCTAAACCCTAAACCCTAAACCCTAAACCCTAAACCCTAAACCCTAAACCCTAAACCCTAAACCCTAAACCCTAAACCCTAAACCCTAAACCCTAAACCCTAAACCCTAAACCCTAAACCCTAAACCCTAAACCCTAAACCCTAAACCCTAAACCCTAAACCCTAAACCCTAAACCCTAAACCCTAAACCCTAAACCCTAAACCCTAAACCCTAAACCCTAAACCCTAAACCCTAAACCCTAAACCCTAAACCCTAAACCCTAAACCCTAAACCCTAAACCCTAAACCCTAAACCCTAAACCCTAAACCCTAAACCCTAAACCCTAAACCCTAAACCCTAAACCCTAAACCCTAAACCCTAAACCCTAAACCCTAAACCCTAAACCCTAAACCCTAAACCCTAAACCCTAAACCCTAAACCCTAAACCCTAAACCCTAAACCCTAAACCCTAAACCCTAAACCCTAAACCCTAAACCCTAAACCCTAAACCCTAAACCCTAAACCCTAAACCCTAAACCCTAAACCCTAAACCCTAAACCCTAAACCCTAAACCCTAAACCCTAAACCCTAAACCCTAAACCCTAAACCCTAAACCCTAAACCCTAAACCCTAAACCCTAAACCCTAAACCCTAAACCCTAAACCCTAAACCCTAAACCCTAAACCCTAAACCCTAAACCCTAAACCCTAAACCCTAAACCCTAAACCCTAAACCCTAAACCCTAAACCCTAAACCCTAAACCCTAAACCCTAAACCCTAAACCCTAAACCCTAAACCCTAAACCCTAAACCCTAAACCCTAAACCCTAAACCCTAAACCCTAAACCCTAAACCCTAAACCCTAAACCCTAAACCCTAAACCCTAAACCCTAAACCCTAAACCCTAAACCCTAAACCCTAAACCCTAAACCCTAAACCCTAAACCCTAAACCCTAAACCCTAAACCCTAAACCCTAAACCCTAAACCCTAAACCCTAAACCCTAAACCCTAAACCCTAAACCCTAAACCCTAAACCCTAAACCCTAAACCCTAAACCCTAAACCCTAAACCCTAAACCCTAAACCCTAAACCCTAAACCCTAAACCCTAAACCCTAAACCCTAAACCCTAAACCCTAAACCCTAAACCCTAAACCCTAAACCCTAAACCCTAAACCCTAAACCCTAAACCCTAAACCCTAAACCCTAAACCCTAAACCCTAAACCCTAAACCCTAAACCCTAAACCCTAAACCCTAAACCCTAAACCCTAAACCCTAAACCCTAAACCCTAAACCCTAAACCCTAAACCCTAAACCCTAAACCCTAAACCCTAAACCCTAAACCCTAAACCCTAAACCCTAAACCCTAAACCCTAAACCCTAAACCCTAAACCCTAAACCCTAAACCCTAAACCCTAAACCCTAAACCCTAAACCCTAAACCCTAAACCCTAAACCCTAAACCCTAAACCCTAAACCCTAAACCCTAAACCCTAAACCCTAAACCCTAAACCCTAAACCCTAAACCCTAAACCCTAAACCCTAAACCCTAAACCCTAAACCCTAAACCCTAAACCCTAAACCCTAAACCCTAAACCCTAAACCCTAAACCCTAAACCCTAAACCCTAAACCCTAAACCCTAAACCCTAAACCCTAAACCCTAAACCCTAAACCCTAAACCCTAAACCCTAAACCCTAAACCCTAAACCCTAAACCCTAAACCCTAAACCCTAAACCCTAAACCCTAAACCCTAAACCCTAAACCCTAAACCCTAAACCCTAAACCCTAAACCCTAAACCCTAAACCCTAAACCCTAAACCCTAAACCCTAAACCCTAAACCCTAAACCCTAAACCCTAAACCCTAAACCCTAAACCCTAAACCCTAAACCCTAAACCCTAAACCCTAAACCCTAAACCCTAAACCCTAAACCCTAAACCCTAAACCCTAAACCCTAAACCCTAAACCCTAAACCCTAAACCCTAAACCCTAAACCCTAAACCCTAAACCCTAAACCCTAAACCCTAAACCCTAAACCCTAAACCCTAAACCCTAAACCCTAAACCCTAAACCCTAAACCCTAAACCCTAAACCCTAAACCCTAAACCCTAAACCCTAAACCCTAAACCCTAAACCCTAAACCCTAAACCCTAAACCCTAAACCCTAAACCCTAAACCCTAAACCCTAAACCCTAAACCCTAAACCCTAAACCCTAAACCCTAAACCCTAAACCCTAAACCCTAAACCCTAAACCCTAAACCCTAAACCCTAAACCCTAAACCCTAAACCCTAAACCCTAAACCCTAAACCCTAAACCCTAAACCCTAAACCCTAAACCCTAAACCCTAAACCCTAAACCCTAAACCCTAAACCCTAAACCCTAAACCCTAAACCCTAAACCCTAAACCCTAAACCCTAAACCCTAAACCCTAAACCCTAAACCCTAAACCCTAAACCCTAAACCCTAAACCCTAAACCCTAAACCCTAAACCCTAAACCCTAAACCCTAAACCCTAAACCCTAAACCCTAAACCCTAAACCCTAAACCCTAAACCCTAAACCCTAAACCCTAAACCCTAAACCCTAAACCCTAAACCCTAAACCCTAAACCCTAAACCCTAAACCCTAAACCCTAAACCCTAAACCCTAAACCCTAAACCCTAAACCCTAAACCCTAAACCCTAAACCCTAAACCCTAAACCCTAAACCCTAAACCCTAAACCCTAAACCCTAAACCCTAAACCCTAAACCCTAAACCCTAAACCCTAAACCCTAAACCCTAAACCCTAAACCCTAAACCCTAAACCCTAAACCCTAAACCCTAAACCCTAAACCCTAAACCCTAAACCCTAAACCCTAAACCCTAAACCCTAAACCCTAAACCCTAAACCCTAAACCCTAAACCCTAAACCCTAAACCCTAAACCCTAAACCCTAAACCCTAAACCCTAAACCCTAAACCCTAAACCCTAAACCCTAAACCCTAAACCCTAAACCCTAAACCCTAAACCCTAAACCCTAAACCCTAAACCCTAAACCCTAAACCCTAAACCCTAAACCCTAAACCCTAAACCCTAAACCCTAAACCCTAAACCCTAAACCCTAAACCCTAAACCCTAAACCCTAAACCCTAAACCCTAAACCCTAAACCCTAAACCCTAAACCCTAAACCCTAAACCCTAAACCCTAAACCCTAAACCCTAAACCCTAAACCCTAAACCCTAAACCCTAAACCCTAAACCCTAAACCCTAAACCCTAAACCCTAAACCCTAAACCCTAAACCCTAAACCCTAAACCCTAAACCCTAAACCCTAAACCCTAAACCCTAAACCCTAAACCCTAAACCCTAAACCCTAAACCCTAAACCCTAAACCCTAAACCCTAAACCCTAAACCCTAAACCCTAAACCCTAAACCCTAAACCCTAAACCCTAAACCCTAAACCCTAAACCCTAAACCCTAAACCCTAAACCCTAAACCCTAAACCCTAAACCCTAAACCCTAAACCCTAAACCCTAAACCCTAAACCCTAAACCCTAAACCCTAAACCCTAAACCCTAAACCCTAAACCCTAAACCCTAAACCCTAAACCCTAAACCCTAAACCCTAAACCCTAAACCCTAAACCCTAAACCCTAAACCCTAAACCCTAAACCCTAAACCCTAAACCCTAAACCCTAAACCCTAAACCCTAAACCCTAAACCCTAAACCCTAAACCCTAAACCCTAAACCCTAAACCCTAAACCCTAAACCCTAAACCCTAAACCCTAAACCCTAAACCCTAAACCCTAAACCCTAAACCCTAAACCCTAAACCCTAAACCCTAAACCCTAAACCCTAAACCCTAAACCCTAAACCCTAAACCCTAAACCCTAAACCCTAAACCCTAAACCCTAAACCCTAAACCCTAAACCCTAAACCCTAAACCCTAAACCCTAAACCCTAAACCCTAAACCCTAAACCCTAAACCCTAAACCCTAAACCCTAAACCCTAAACCCTAAACCCTAAACCCTAAACCCTAAACCCTAAACCCTAAACCCTAAACCCTAAACCCTAAACCCTAAACCCTAAACCCTAAACCCTAAACCCTAAACCCTAAACCCTAAACCCTAAACCCTAAACCCTAAACCCTAAACCCTAAACCCTAAACCCTAAACCCTAAACCCTAAACCCTAAACCCTAAACCCTAAACCCTAAACCCTAAACCCTAAACCCTAAACCCTAAACCCTAAACCCTAAACCCTAAACCCTAAACCCTAAACCCTAAACCCTAAACCCTAAACCCTAAACCCTAAACCCTAAACCCTAAACCCTAAACCCTAAACCCTAAACCCTAAACCCTAAACCCTAAACCCTAAACCCTAAACCCTAAACCCTAAACCCTAAACCCTAAACCCTAAACCCTAAACCCTAAACCCTAAACCCTAAACCCTAAACCCTAAACCCTAAACCCTAAACCCTAAACCCTAAACCCTAAACCCTAAACCCTAAACCCTAAACCCTAAACCCTAAACCCTAAACCCTAAACCCTAAACCCTAAACCCTAAACCCTAAACCCTAAACCCTAAACCCTAAACCCTAAACCCTAAACCCTAAACCCTAAACCCTAAACCCTAAACCCTAAACCCTAAACCCTAAACCCTAAACCCTAAACCCTAAACCCTAAACCCTAAACCCTAAACCCTAAACCCTAAACCCTAAACCCTAAACCCTAAACCCTAAACCCTAAACCCTAAACCCTAAACCCTAAACCCTAAACCCTAAACCCTAAACCCTAAACCCTAAACCCTAAACCCTAAACCCTAAACCCTAAACCCTAAACCCTAAACCCTAAACCCTAAACCCTAAACCCTAAACCCTAAACCCTAAACCCTAAACCCTAAACCCTAAACCCTAAACCCTAAACCCTAAACCCTAAACCCTAAACCCTAAACCCTAAACCCTAAACCCTAAACCCTAAACCCTAAACCCTAAACCCTAAACCCTAAACCCTAAACCCTAAACCCTAAACCCTAAACCCTAAACCCTAAACCCTAAACCCTAAACCCTAAACCCTAAACCCTAAACCCTAAACCCTAAACCCTAAACCCTAAACCCTAAACCCTAAACCCTAAACCCTAAACCCTAAACCCTAAACCCTAAACCCTAAACCCTAAACCCTAAACCCTAAACCCTAAACCCTAAACCCTAAACCCTAAACCCTAAACCCTAAACCCTAAACCCTAAACCCTAAACCCTAAACCCTAAACCCTAAACCCTAAACCCTAAACCCTAAACCCTAAACCCTAAACCCTAAACCCTAAACCCTAAACCCTAAACCCTAAACCCTAAACCCTAAACCCTAAACCCTAAACCCTAAACCCTAAACCCTAAACCCTAAACCCTAAACCCTAAACCCTAAACCCTAAACCCTAAACCCTAAACCCTAAACCCTAAACCCTAAACCCTAAACCCTAAACCCTAAACCCTAAACCCTAAACCCTAAACCCTAAACCCTAAACCCTAAACCCTAAACCCTAAACCCTAAACCCTAAACCCTAAACCCTAAACCCTAAACCCTAAACCCTAAACCCTAAACCCTAAACCCTAAACCCTAAACCCTAAACCCTAAACCCTAAACCCTAAACCCTAAACCCTAAACCCTAAACCCTAAACCCTAAACCCTAAACCCTAAACCCTAAACCCTAAACCCTAAACCCTAAACCCTAAACCCTAAACCCTAAACCCTAAACCCTAAACCCTAAACCCTAAACCCTAAACCCTAAACCCTAAACCCTAAACCCTAAACCCTAAACCCTAAACCCTAAACCCTAAACCCTAAACCCTAAACCCTAAACCCTAAACCCTAAACCCTAAACCCTAAACCCTAAACCCTAAACCCTAAACCCTAAACCCTAAACCCTAAACCCTAAACCCTAAACCCTAAACCCTAAACCCTAAACCCTAAACCCTAAACCCTAAACCCTAAACCCTAAACCCTAAACCCTAAACCCTAAACCCTAAACCCTAAACCCTAAACCCTAAACCCTAAACCCTAAACCCTAAACCCTAAACCCTAAACCCTAAACCCTAAACCCTAAACCCTAAACCCTAAACCCTAAACCCTAAACCCTAAACCCTAAACCCTAAACCCTAAACCCTAAACCCTAAACCCTAAACCCTAAACCCTAAACCCTAAACCCTAAACCCTAAACCCTAAACCCTAAACCCTAAACCCTAAACCCTAAACCCTAAACCCTAAACCCTAAACCCTAAACCCTAAACCCTAAACCCTAAACCCTAAACCCTAAACCCTAAACCCTAAACCCTAAACCCTAAACCCTAAACCCTAAACCCTAAACCCTAAACCCTAAACCCTAAACCCTAAACCCTAAACCCTAAACCCTAAACCCTAAACCCTAAACCCTAAACCCTAAACCCTAAACCCTAAACCCTAAACCCTAAACCCTAAACCCTAAACCCTAAACCCTAAACCCTAAACCCTAAACCCTAAACCCTAAACCCTAAACCCTAAACCCTAAACCCTAAACCCTAAACCCTAAACCCTAAACCCTAAACCCTAAACCCTAAACCCTAAACCCTAAACCCTAAACCCTAAACCCTAAACCCTAAACCCTAAACCCTAAACCCTAAACCCTAAACCCTAAACCCTAAACCCTAAACCCTAAACCCTAAACCCTAAACCCTAAACCCTAAACCCTAAACCCTAAACCCTAAACCCTAAACCCTAAACCCTAAACCCTAAACCCTAAACCCTAAACCCTAAACCCTAAACCCTAAACCCTAAACCCTAAACCCTAAACCCTAAACCCTAAACCCTAAACCCTAAACCCTAAACCCTAAACCCTAAACCCTAAACCCTAAACCCTAAACCCTAAACCCTAAACCCTAAACCCTAAACCCTAAACCCTAAACCCTAAACCCTAAACCCTAAACCCTAAACCCTAAACCCTAAACCCTAAACCCTAAACCCTAAACCCTAAACCCTAAACCCTAAACCCTAAACCCTAAACCCTAAACCCTAAACCCTAAACCCTAAACCCTAAACCCTAAACCCTAAACCCTAAACCCTAAACCCTAAACCCTAAACCCTAAACCCTAAACCCTAAACCCTAAACCCTAAACCCTAAACCCTAAACCCTAAACCCTAAACCCTAAACCCTAAACCCTAAACCCTAAACCCTAAACCCTAAACCCTAAACCCTAAACCCTAAACCCTAAACCCTAAACCCTAAACCCTAAACCCTAAACCCTAAACCCTAAACCCTAAACCCTAAACCCTAAACCCTAAACCCTAAACCCTAAACCCTAAACCCTAAACCCTAAACCCTAAACCCTAAACCCTAAACCCTAAACCCTAAACCCTAAACCCTAAACCCTAAACCCTAAACCCTAAACCCTAAACCCTAAACCCTAAACCCTAAACCCTAAACCCTAAACCCTAAACCCTAAACCCTAAACCCTAAACCCTAAACCCTAAACCCTAAACCCTAAACCCTAAACCCTAAACCCTAAACCCTAAACCCTAAACCCTAAACCCTAAACCCTAAACCCTAAACCCTAAACCCTAAACCCTAAACCCTAAACCCTAAACCCTAAACCCTAAACCCTAAACCCTAAACCCTAAACCCTAAACCCTAAACCCTAAACCCTAAACCCTAAACCCTAAACCCTAAACCCTAAACCCTAAACCCTAAACCCTAAACCCTAAACCCTAAACCCTAAACCCTAAACCCTAAACCCTAAACCCTAAACCCTAAACCCTAAACCCTAAACCCTAAACCCTAAACCCTAAACCCTAAACCCTAAACCCTAAACCCTAAACCCTAAACCCTAAACCCTAAACCCTAAACCCTAAACCCTAAACCCTAAACCCTAAACCCTAAACCCTAAACCCTAAACCCTAAACCCTAAACCCTAAACCCTAAACCCTAAACCCTAAACCCTAAACCCTAAACCCTAAACCCTAAACCCTAAACCCTAAACCCTAAACCCTAAACCCTAAACCCTAAACCCTAAACCCTAAACCCTAAACCCTAAACCCTAAACCCTAAACCCTAAACCCTAAACCCTAAACCCTAAACCCTAAACCCTAAACCCTAAACCCTAAACCCTAAACCCTAAACCCTAAACCCTAAACCCTAAACCCTAAACCCTAAACCCTAAACCCTAAACCCTAAACCCTAAACCCTAAACCCTAAACCCTAAACCCTAAACCCTAAACCCTAAACCCTAAACCCTAAACCCTAAACCCTAAACCCTAAACCCTAAACCCTAAACCCTAAACCCTAAACCCTAAACCCTAAACCCTAAACCCTAAACCCTAAACCCTAAACCCTAAACCCTAAACCCTAAACCCTAAACCCTAAACCCTAAACCCTAAACCCTAAACCCTAAACCCTAAACCCTAAACCCTAAACCCTAAACCCTAAACCCTAAACCCTAAACCCTAAACCCTAAACCCTAAACCCTAAACCCTAAACCCTAAACCCTAAACCCTAAACCCTAAACCCTAAACCCTAAACCCTAAACCCTAAACCCTAAACCCTAAACCCTAAACCCTAAACCCTAAACCCTAAACCCTAAACCCTAAACCCTAAACCCTAAACCCTAAACCCTGAAACCCTAAACCCTAAACCCTAAACCCTAAACCCTAAACCCTAAACCCTAAACCCTAAACCCTAAACCCTAAACCCTAAACCCTAAACCCTAAACCCTAAACCCTAAACCCTAAACCCTAAACCCTAAACCCTAAACCCTAAACCCTAAACCCTAAACCCTAAACCCTAAACCCTAAACCCTAAACCCTAAACCCTAAACCCTAAACCCTAAACCCTAAACCCTAAACCCTAAACCCTAAACCCTAAACCCTAAACCCTAAACCCTAAACCCTAAACCCTAAACCCTAAACCCTAAACCCTAAACCCTAAACCCTAAACCCTAAACCCTAAACCCTAAACCCTAAACCCTAAACCCTAAACCCTAAACCCTAAACCCTAAACCCTAAACCCTAAACCCTAAACCCTAAACCCTAAACCCTAAACCCTAAACCCTAAACCCTAAACCCTAAACCCTAAACCCTAAACCCTAAACCCTAAACCCTAAACCCTAAACCCTAAACCCTAAACCCTAAACCCTAAACCCTAAACCCTAAACCCTAAACCCTAAACCCTAAACCCTAAACCCTAAACCCTAAACCCTAAACCCTAAACCCTAAACCCTAAACCCTAAACCCTAAACCCTAAACCCTAAACCCTAAACCCTAAACCCTAAACCCTAAACCCTAAACCCTAAACCCTAAACCCTAAACCCTAAACCCTAAACCCTAAACCCTAAACCCTAAACCCTAAACCCTAAACCCTAAACCCTAAACCCTAAACCCTAAACCCTAAACCCTAAACCCTAAACCCTAAACCCTAAACCCTAAACCCTAAACCCTAAACCCTAAACCCTAAACCCTAAACCCTAAACCCTAAACCCTAAACCCTAAACCCTAAACCCTAAACCCTAAACCCTAAACCCTAAACCCTAAACCCTAAACCCTAAACCCTAAACCCTAAACCCTAAACCCTAAACCCTAAACCCTTAAACCCTAAACCCTAAACCCTAAACCCTAAACCCTAAACCCTAAACCCTAAACCCTAAACCCTAAACCCTAAACCCTAAACCCTAAACCCTAAACCCTAAACCCTAAACCCTAAACCCTAAACCCTAAACCCTAAACCCTAAACCCTAAACCCTAAACCCTAAACCCTAAACCCTAAACCCTAAACCCTAAACCCTAAACCCTAAACCCTAAACCCTAAACCCTAAACCCTAAACCCTAAACCCTAAACCCTAAACCCTAAACCCTAAACCCTAAACCCTAAACCCTAAACCCTAAACCCTAAACCCTAAACCCTAAACCCTAAACCCTAAACCCTAAACCCTAAACCCTAAACCCTAAACCCTAAACCCTAAACCCTAAACCCTAAACCCTAAACCCTAAACCCTAAACCCTAAACCCTAAACCCTAAACCCTAAACCCTAAACCCTAAACCCTAAACCCTAAACCCTAAACCCTAAACCCTAAACCCTAAACCCTAAACCCTAAACCCTAAACCCTAAACCCTAAACCCTAAACCCTAAACCCTAAACCCTAAACCCTAAACCCTAAACCCTAAACCCTAAACCCTAAACCCTAAACCCTAAACCCTAAACCCTAAACCCTAAACCCTAAACCCTAAACCCTAAACCCTAAACCCTAAACCCTAAACCCTAAACCCTAAACCCTAAACCCTAAACCCTAAACCCTAAACCCTAAACCCTAAACCCTAAACCCTAAACCCTAAACCCTAAACCCTAAACCCTAAACCCTAAACCCTAAACCCTAAACCCTAAACCCTAAACCCTAAACCCTAAACCCTAAACCCTAAACCCTAAACCCTAAACCCTAAACCCTAAACCCTAAACCCTAAACCCTAAACCCTAAACCCTAAACCCTAAACCCTAAACCCTAAACCCTAAACCCTAAACCCTAAACCCTAAACCCTAAACCCTAAACCCTAAACCCTAAACCCTAAACCCTAAACCCTAAACCCTAAACCCTAAACCCTAAACCCTAAACCCTAAACCCTAAACCCTAAACCCTAAACCCTAAACCCTAAACCCTAAACCCTAAACCCTAAACCCTAAACCCTAAACCCTAAACCCTAAACCCTAAACCCTAAACCCTAAACCCTAAACCCTAAACCCTAAACCCTAAACCCTAAACCCTAAACCCTAAACCCTAAACCCTAAACCCTAAACCCTAAACCCTAAACCCTAAACCCTAAACCCTAAACCCTAAACCCTAAACCCTAAACCCTAAACCCTAAACCCTAAACCCTAAACCCTAAACCCTAAACCCTAAACCCTAAACCCTAAACCCTAAACCCTAAACCCTAAACCCTAAACCCTAAACCCTAAACCCTAAACCCTAAACCCTAAACCCTAAACCCTAAACCCTAAACCCTAAACCCTAAACCCTAAACCCTAAACCCTAAACCCTAAACCCTAAACCCTAAACCCTAAACCCTAAACCCTAAACCCTAAACCCTAAACCCTAAACCCTAAACCCTAAACCCTAAACCCTAAACCCTAAACCCTAAACCCTAAACCCTAAACCCTAAACCCTAAACCCTAAACCCTAAACCCTAAACCCTAAACCCTAAACCCTAAACCCTAAACCCTAAACCCTAAACCCTAAACCCTAAACCCTAAACCCTAAACCCTAAACCCTAAACCCTAAACCCTAAACCCTAAACCCTAAACCCTAAACCCTAAACCCTAAACCCTAAACCCTAAACCCTAAACCCTAAACCCTAAACCCTAAACCCTAAACCCTAAACCCTAAACCCTAAACCCTAAACCCTAAACCCTAAACCCTAAACCCTAAACCCTAAACCCTAAACCCTAAACCCTAAACCCTAAACCCTAAACCCTAAACCCTAAACCCTAAACCCTAAACCCTAAACCCTAAACCCTAAACCCTAAACCCTAAACCCTAAACCCTAAACCCTAAACCCTAAACCCTAAACCCTAAACCCTAAACCCTAAACCCTAAACCCTAAACCCTAAACCCTAAACCCTAAACCCTAAACCCTAAACCCTAAACCCTAAACCCTAAACCCTAAACCCTAAACCCTAAACCCTAAACCCTAAACCCTAAACCCTAAACCCTAAACCCTAAACCCTAAACCCTAAACCCTAAACCCTAAACCCTAAACCCTAAACCCTAAACCCTAAACCCTAAACCCTAAACCCTAAACCCTAAACCCTAAACCCTAAACCCTAAACCCTAAACCCTAAACCCTAAACCCTAAACCCTAAACCCTAAACCCTAAACCCTAAACCCTAAACCCTAAACCCTAAACCCTAAACCCTAAACCCTAAACCCTAAACCCTAAACCCTAAACCCTAAACCCTAAACCCTAAACCCTAAACCCTAAACCCTAAACCCTAAACCCTAAACCCTAAACCCTAAACCCTAAACCCTAAACCCTAAACCCTAAACCCTAAACCCTAAACCCTAAACCCTAAACCCTAAACCCTAAACCCTAAACCCTAAACCCTAAACCCTAAACCCTAAACCCTAAACCCTAAACCCTAAACCCTAAACCCTAAACCCTAAACCCTAAACCCTAAACCCTAAACCCTAAACCCTAAACCCTAAACCCTAAACCCTAAACCCTAAACCCTAAACCCTAAACCCTAAACCCTAAACCCTAAACCCTAAACCCTAAACCCTAAACCCTAAACCCTAAACCCTAAACCCTAAACCCTAAACCCTAAACCCTAAACCCTAAACCCTAAACCCTAAACCCTAAACCCTAAACCCTAAACCCTAAACCCTAAACCCTAAACCCTAAACCCTAAACCCTAAACCCTAAACCCTAAACCCTAAACCCTAAACCCTAAACCCTAAACCCTAAACCCTAAACCCTAAACCCTAAACCCTAAACCCTAAACCCTAAACCCTAAACCCTAAACCCTAAACCCTAAACCCTAAACCCTAAACCCTAAACCCTAAACCCTAAACCCTAAACCCTAAACCCTAAACCCTAAACCCTAAACCCTAAACCCTAAACCCTAAACCCTAAACCCTAAACCCTAAACCCTAAACCCTAAACCCTAAACCCTAAACCCTAAACCCTAAACCCTAAACCCTAAACCCTAAACCCTAAACCCTAAACCCTAAACCCTAAACCCTAAACCCTAAACCCTAAACCCTAAACCCTAAACCCTAAACCCTAAACCCTAAACCCTAAACCCTAAACCCTAAACCCTAAACCCTAAACCCTAAACCCTAAACCCTAAACCCTAAACCCTAAACCCTAAACCCTAAACCCTAAACCCTAAACCCTAAACCCTAAACCCTAAACCCTAAACCCTAAACCCTAAACCCTAAACCCTAAACCCTAAACCCTAAACCCTAAACCCTAAACCCTAAACCCTAAACCCTAAACCCTAAACCCTAAACCCTAAACCCTAAACCCTAAACCCTAAACCCTAAACCCTAAACCCTAAACCCTAAACCCTAAACCCTAAACCCTAAACCCTAAACCCTAAACCCTAAACCCTAAACCCTAAACCCTAAACCCTAAACCCTAAACCCTAAACCCTAAACCCTAAACCCTAAACCCTAAACCCTAAACCCTAAACCCTAAACCCTAAACCCTAAACCCTAAACCCTAAACCCTAAACCCTAAACCCTAAACCCTAAACCCTAAACCCTAAACCCTAAACCCTAAACCCTAAACCCTAAACCCTAAACCCTAAACCCTAAACCCTAAACCCTAAACCCTAAACCCTAAACCCTAAACCCTAAACCCTAAACCCTA
>CM060192.1:3152500-3337500 GCA_030549335.1 Pontederia crassipes
CTTTATTGGAAATTCACATGGAAGGCTATCGAGAAAGCCCTCTCCACACTTGGGCTTTTAATGGGGCTTTCTATCTTTTCAGCATCTCTCTCTCTCTTCTTTTTCCCCTTTCTTCTTCTTTTTTTTTTCGGTGATTTTTTTCATATTTACTTTGACAGCTTGTAGTGAAGCTCGTGCGTGAATTCAATTGGCGTCTTGTTGAGTTAAATTTTTTTGTTGTGGAATGAAGTTTACGCTTTGACTAAATTAATTGTTTTGATTATTGGAACTATGCCCTTTTGGGCATATAGGCTGCTCGTGAGCGCGGCCCACATGGGCGAAGACAGTCCGCGCGCTCCTGCGCGCGGATCGCGTGGGCGGTCCCTCCGATCACGTGCGGATCGCATGATCGCGCGATCCACGAGGCCCACTTGGGCGAAGATGGGCTGCGCGAATCGTGCGCACGGACCGCACGATCACACATGGATCGTGCGAGGCAACGTTCGGACGCTGTGGGGACACGTCATCACGGATTCGCGTGATGCGTTCTTCTTAACCTCTCGCCCAAGCTCTCTACACTATCAAAGATGACCCATACCAAATGTCCTAAATGTGCTTTTTGCAGAGGTTCATCCAGAGGTATTTGTAAAGTGACAAGGTATTCCATTCCCTCGATGTTCGATTCCCGAACTCGAGATACAAATGTGTTCGTCAAGTGTTCGTTAACTTAGGCTTTTACGCTCCGTCTCAACCGAATCTTATTATAGTTGAATTCTTATTATGATTTTATAAGTTACTATTGATGTATTTGGCGTCAGGCCGAGCGGCGTCATCGACGACGGCGAGCGGCTTGACGGATCACGGCGTGATGACGAAAGTCCGCTAGGGTAGAGAATGAGAGGAAATGGGGGTTCAAATGCAAACGGAAAAAATAAGAAATAAAAATGATTTTTTTTGTTTGAATGGAAATCATCGATTTTTTTATTTGGTAAAAAACCATGAGTAAATTACACGAATGATCCCTAAACTTTAAGTCGATTTCCAATTGGTCCTCCAACTTCAATTTATAATCAGAACATCATTCATCTTTCAATTTCTTGCACACTTAGTCCTCTTGACCGGTGATATTGGGTTTCCCGGTTACTTTATTTACGTGACGGATTTTTTCTCTCCTCCACGTCATTTTATGTCCGTCACATCATTATAAAAATTAAAAATAATAATAAAATAAAATACCCCCTCTCCCTCTCCAGTCGTGCTGGAGAGAGGGAGCTCGAGCAGAGGGGGGCGACCGCTCCCCTCCTTCTCTTTCTCTAGTCGTGCTGGAGAGAGAGCAGCTCTCTCGATTTTTTTTAATGACATAGAAATTTTATTTTTTTTTATTATTTTTTTTATTTTTATAATGACGTGGCAGACATAAAATGACGTGGAAGAGAAAGAAAATTCGTCACATAAGAAAAATAATCAGAAAACTCACTGTCACCGATCAAGAGGACTAAGCGTGCAAGAAACTGAAAGATGTAGGACGTTCTGATTATAAATTGAAGTTGAAGAATGAATTAAAAATCGACTCAAAGTTAGGGACCATTCGATAAAAAAGTACCATCCATGGCGAGTCCAAAGGACGCGTCCTGCCCTTTTAAATGGGATTTTATCCTTTTATTTAACTTCCAACACCCATCACGCACGTGAATGAAAGAAATAGTACAATTGGGGACCTTTTTTATAAATAATCTTTTTATATTATAAATAATTTAAAATTAAATTATCTTATCTACTTTATTTTAATTTGTACGCAATCTAAATTGCCCAAAGTAACAATCCACGGGGTGTCCATCGAGATCATTTTATCTTTTTTTCATTTCTTTCTTTCTCATATTAGACAAATAAAATATGAAATAATGTAAAAAATTTCTAGAACAACAAAAAAAAATACCAATATTAAATTATTATTCACATGAATTGTATATTATTATTACATTAATGATAAAAAATATTTTAATAAAAAATTTATATTACTTAGTAATATTTTATTATAAGTAAATAATATATATAGTAAATAAGGTAACGCACATAGTAAATAATTTAATAAGTGACAAGTAGTAAACGTCCTTGGGCCAAAACTTCAATCATGAGAGAAAATTAAAGTGTAACGAAATTGCTTTCACTTGAACCAGCATCAGACCAACTATTTGTGTTGTGCACATATAAAATCTTGGAAAATCATGAGAGAGATTCTAAGGGGACCAAGCCAAATGGGGTCAACTAGCAGTATAAGCTGTGCATGATACTGTCAGCATGCAAAAAGCCATGGCAAGTTCCCAAGTGGTCCTGCCCCTGTGCTGCATTCTTCTTCAATTATACTCCCTGTAAAATTTGGCCTATTTGACTTGTGTCTTCTTCAATTTTGGGGAGAATTTTATCTGCCACTGTGAGTCTTAAAAAAATATTAAAATTTATGATTCGACAAGCATACTTAATAACTAGCGTTGATTGACTTAATTGGTAACAGAGTTAAGTCTCAAGCACTCGACGATAGCTAATAGTTCTAGATTTAAGTTTTGGAGTAATTAATTAGAGAATAAATTATTATTATTATTTTATTTTTTTTACTTCAAATTAGTCTAATGTAAATAGTTTCGAACATTGAAGACTTTCAGAGACTCGAGTCGGACACAAAAAATAAGCCTACTTAGTAAAATAATGTCCCAATCATGTGAGAACCTAGGATGTGTTTGGATAGTATAATTTAAGTGTCCTTCTTAGTTTTCGAGAACTGATTAGACAAAAAAAATTTAAGTTGATGTTTAATGAAAATTATAATAATGAGAATTTAAAAATTGATTAGACGGATAAATTGATGGGTGTTTGAATAAAAAGTAATAATCATATAAATAAATGTAATTTTATAATATGAAAATTATTATTTTTATTTTTCTTATAATTGACTATTATTTAATATAATGTAAAAGTAGTTTAATAAATAATACTAACAATAAACATTAATTAATAATATTTTACTATACTATAATATTAATTAAAGTATAATAAATCAGTAATAAAAAATAATATTGAATTAATGAATTTATTTTATAAGCTGAATAATAATAATACATTTATATATTAAATAATAATTAAAAGCAAAAAAAGAGAAAAAAGGAGAAAAAAAACGTCCATTCTAACTTTCATTGAGAACTTGGAAAATTCTCGAACTTGAATCCCATAATTTGAGATTACATGAGGTTTAATTTCTTTATTTTTTTGTATTTAATAGACTATCCAGAATTTGAATAACTTGTTACCCAAATTTTAATTATTTTAGAGGCCAAACACTATCCTAAAGAATCAATCTGAGTTTTAAAAACATTAAAACTTGAACAAGCCAACTTTGTAAAATAATGCCCCAATTATGTCTGTCTGTGTCTGAGTTGTGGGTGTGAGGGAGAGAGAAAGAGAGAGAGAGAAAGAGTACCATATAACTAATCTCTTCACGTCATCCTTTTTTTTTTAAGATGTCCCCAACCCCCACCACCACAGAAAATAATATATATATAAAAAAAAGAGAAAAAAAGGGAGAAAAGAGCAGGAGGAGAATAAAGTCCGGGGGGCTTCGATTGCAATAGAAAGAACAAGTGGGGCTTCGATTGCAATCTCCCACCATCTCCTCCTCCCTTGCGTTGGACTTGGAAGCCAAGAAACAGTGGAGTGGAGGAAGAAAACAGAGCCAAAAACGAAAGCAACAAGAACAGGGGGGGAGAGAGAGGACATTTATTAATGCAGGGGACTACGAGGAGGAGGCCCCTGGCCAGGAATGGATCCGTGGCAGGCTCCGTCTGGGAGTCCAGGATGCGCGTGGACGCCGTCAACGGAGGAATCAAGGTCTTCGATGGCGCCGACGAGGACGGCCGGGACGACGAGAGCAATGCGGCCGACGAGGAAGGCATGCGGGTGTACCGTCGGCTGAGGAGGAACCGGAGCGACAGCATCGCCGCCGCCGCGAGCAAGAGGCGGAGCTGGACGGCTCCCAATGTGGCGGCCGCGGCGGGGACGACCATCGCCTTGACCGAGAAGAGCCCAATTCTGCTGCAAAAGGCGCGATCTGAGCTGAGATTTTCGGCAGAGAATTCGACGGGGGCGAAGAAGGAAGTGCCCCTGATCGGCAACGGCAGTGAAGGTTTGAAGAAAACGAAGGGCGAGGAGGAGGTCGAGATCGAGATCGAGATGGAGGAGGAAGAGAAAAGCTTCGACGATAAAGAAATGGATAAGAGAATGGAGAAACCGGATAATATGGAAACAGAGGAAGAGGAAGAGAAGAAAACTAATCAGATCCGCGAGATCCCTGTTCTTCCATCAACTGCAGAAAAGAAGCAGAATCCTGTGACTGCTTCACCGTCCCCGACGGCAGTACCGAAGGAGATCTATCCACCCAAAAGGGAGCAGAAGCATACTTCTGTAGGAACTATGCCATGGGCAGATATGATCAAGAAGCAGAATCCTGTGACTGTGCAGGTGCAGAGTGTTGAAAAGACGCGGAATCCAGTGATGAATCACAAGAGACTGAACCCAGATCCAGCGGATTCTTCTTCTTCTTCATGTAAGCTGCATTTATTGAGGAATCAAATATCTAACTTTTATGTCTAAGAGAATTCTTTTCTTCACGATAAGTGTCTGATAATAATCTGAATTCTCGAATCTGACTTCCTCGTCTTTTCTGTTTCTGATCAGTCCAAGAGGCCGAGGAAACTTTTTATAGCTTCCCAGGGAACCACAACAGGATGCAGAGAGTTGGTTAGTTGACTGCACTTCGTGAACTATTTTCCTCCATGTTTGTTTTTGTTCATGACGAATTGAGTTGTGTTCAGTGGATTTGATCATGTGGAGGAACGTACCAAGAACCGCATTTGTGTTCGGCGTGGGAACATTCTTCCTCGTCTCCTCTTCCTTTGCGAAGGATCTCAATTTCAGGTAGCAATTAGAGGCTCTCGTCAAAACTTTTCAGGAGATGATGATTAATTCCCTCTATTTACCCCCCAACGTTTCAGCTTGATTTCAGCAGCTTCTTACGCTGGTCTCATCTATCTGGCTTTCAATTTTGTTTACAAGTCCATCCTGCAAAGGTAAAATATCCTACAAATTTCTTCCTGCAAAGCAATAAAGAAGTATAATGAAGACTTTCTAGTTTTTTCTAACTATTCTTTCTTGTTCATCCGGAACCAGAGGAGAAACGGAGTCCGGTGATAGGAGCGAGAGGTACATGGTGGGAGAAGAGGAGGCAATCTGGTTTCTAAGAAAGCTTCTCCCTTGCATAAATGAGTTGCTTTTTAAAGTCAGGTGCCTCTTCTCTGGTGACCCTGCGACCACCATGAAGGCAAGATTGGGATCTCTCTCTCTCTCTCTCTCTTATTTACATCACGTCATTTACCAGTTACTGCAACTAAGATTCTAACACCTCCGTGACTATTGTACGGTGCCCCTGTGTCAGCTGGCAGTTCTGCTATTTGCATTGGCCAGGTGTGGAAGCTCCATCACTCTATGGGGTCTTGCCAAAATGAGTAAGTTAGGGAATGCAGAAAAAGCATCACATACTTCTACTACGCAGTAAGTAGTAGATTCACACTAGAAGATCTCTGATTGCTCTCTCACAATTCTGAATCCTGACCTCCTGCAGCGTTCTTTGGACTCTTCACCGTTCCAAAAGCCTGTTCTTCCTATTCTGCACACCTCTCTAGATATGGTAAGTGGAGTGCATCTTGATCCTGTTGCAGGATGTAGTCTACATACAACACAAATATATTTTGTGATAATGCGATTGTTTAACTTAATTGTGAATAGTTAAACTTTCTTGCTTATTTCTTTCGAATCAGCTACGGAGATGCACTCCCTTGATGCAATGGACTGATAGCTCTGTCACACTTGTTTATTCATTCTTTTTCGTCTTCTTTCACCTTGCACCATGTTACATGTTAAACCGTTCATTTTAAATGTTACTGTGTAGGTAAGTTATGGTTGGAGAGAGTTAGAGATGGATGGGAATCGTGCAACCACAAGAAAGCGGTAGCTGCTGCCATCTTCGCCCTCATCTGGAACATATCATCCACTGTTGCTCGCATCTGGGCTGGTAATTTAACTAACTATGCATGCACTCTGTTTTGATCATTTGTCGTCTGATCACGTTATGTGTTGCACGTCGTGAGCAGCGTTCATGTTGGTTGTCGCAATGAAGTGTTACCAACAATGCTTAGCTGAGGACTGGAGCAGCCAGCAGCCGGAGGAGGTGGTGGCAGAGCGAAGACAAGAAGATTGGAGAACAGGTCGGCGACAGGACCTCGGAGGACGCCACCGACAGAGTGGGCCAGCTAGGAACGAGTTTTTCAGAGAGCGAAAGATAAAGAAAACTATCTGAGAGGGAGGAGACGAGAATGATGAGTGGTGGAGTAACTCGGAGGCGTGTAAATACTAGAGAGAGAGAGAGGACATCTGTCGTGATTGAGAGGAAGAAGAGATTAAATAAAAGGTGCTTTTTGCGTAAGAGACGCTCTAGCTCCACATAGTTCCAGCCTTCCAACAAATGCAGTGTTCATTCTTTTTTCTTTGGCACAAGAACATAGTAGAAACTTGAATGTATCCTCAAAAATTGAGCCAAATATTTGCACAAAATGTCACGGAATAAAGAATCAAAAGTTAAATGGTGTTCTTGTGTTAGAGTGAAAAATAAAAGAATTATTTTTTCAAACTTCGTCTGAATTATGATGATTTTACTCTTTACTTTTGAACTTATTATCCTTTTAAACTGTCGCATTTTTCACTTTAATTCATGCATCCGTTACATTTTTTGTTATTTTCATTATTTTCGATTTTTTAATTCATGAAAATATCCGTTACATTTCACACACACACACATCGCAGAGGCAAGAAGGGGCGGCGATGCAGAGCCGCAGAGCAAGAAAGGGCTGCGCCACGACCAGCAGCTACGGCGGCTGCGGCGGTACAGCGGGAGGGAACGGTCAACGGCGTCTGCATCCGCAATCGTCACGGAGAGCTGCGACACCATGCCACCACCCATGGCGTCTGCATCCGCAATCTTCCATGGCTGTCCGCGGGAGGCCGCTCGGGGGTGGAGCAATGCAGGGACGTGCACGCGGAGGAGGGTGGAGAAGCAGAGGAAGCCTTAAGGAGCTTGGAGGTGGTGCCGTCCATGAGGAAAGGCGTGTGGAGGATGCGGTTGGCCGTCGAAACGAAGCAGTTTGCAGAGATACTGTCGGAGCAAGCAGACGCAGAGGCCATGAATCATGATCGAGAGGATGACGACGTATGCGAGCGCCAACGATTTCTTTATTTTTTTTATATCTTTTTATGTATTATTTTAAACTTTTAAATGTTAGGATATGTGAAAAGGGTCATTTAATTATTCAATAAATAAAAAAGATAACAAATAACAAAAACTGCAACAGATCTGACGAATGAACTAAAGTGAAAGTGAAAGTGACAAAAACTAAAGTGAAAGCGAAAGATAGGACATAATTCAGAGAACGTTATGGTGAGTTCAAAAGACAAATATAAACGTTAAAAATTGTCAAAATTCAAAATCTCTTTTGAGGAAATAACCCAAAATAAAAAACTATTGCTCCATTTGTATGGTGGAAGAGGTGCTCATAGGATAGTTGAAAATATTACATTTCTCCTCTATATTCAAAGAGTAGGTAGAATAGGAATTTTCTTAATTTACAAAACACCATATCAACAACCAAAATGGCAATTTATACAACAGTTCATCGACCAAACAGGCAAAAAAATACTAAATAAAAAATACCTTTTCCATTGGAACAATTACAACAACAACAACAACATTGGAACAATTGTTTACCAATATTCCATTCAGTAAAATAAAAAGAACTAGGATCTCAAATTCTCACACTTGCCAGTAGTCGACGTGACACCGTACCATCTAGTTTTTCTCTGTGGCGCATGATATTTTTATTTTTTTTAGGGTACAAGATATTGCATCAGTCTTCATTTATCCTGTGGCGATTAGTTGTTCAAAAAATTGAAAAAGAAGATGAGTGCACTATAAAAAGAATGATGAAAAGAAAATTGAGATTGAAGTCTACATGCAATAGAATTTACCGTCCAAAATTTGGAGCTACTGGCAACAGGCCATTTCTCCTGAAGGGGAAAAGTGCACTTGGGTACTAATTCTCCTCCCCTTCAGGAGGGATATGGGGTATGACAAACGTGTAACATGCAGAATTCATAAATAGGAACATTAAACAAAAAAAACATCCATCTACCATCCAAAAGAAGAAAAGAAAAAACAAAAAGAATTATCACAAAAGGCTCAACTGTGAAGGTAAATCATGTTCCATTTAGCACCTCATTTGCACAGAGAGATAGCAAGTCCCCATATAACTTCTTCCACTGCTGGACCATTTGCGTTGACCTTCTGTGTTCTATACTTAATCTTTCAAGTTCCATTTCAGCAGCGCCTGAAGAATTTTGTTGCTGCAGAGAAAAAGAAAAGGAGATATATACAAAGTGATTATCAAGAACAATGTAATAAGGTGAATTACTTTCAAGTTTCAAATTGTCCATAGAATGAGAATAGTGTCACAAAACGAACCTCAAGCTCTTTGATCTGCTTCATCATCACGTTAGAGCTGTAATATATGCGGTCTTCCAGATCACAACTAGGTTGGAGCAAAGATACAGTCTTGGTTTCAACATCTCCATTTGTCGAGTCAACATACTTACCTAATGGAGGTGGCATCAACGAATTTCGCTTTCTAGATTGGGAAAGTTGTGAACTCAATGTAGAAATTGGTAATCGTTGCCTTACTATTACCACATTATTGACAGGGCCTGTAGCAAAATTAGCTCCCGACGTCATTTATTTTCAGCATGATACCACAATGAATCACTTTTTTCAAAGAAGAGAT
The DNA here is from genome assembly GCA_030549335.1 of Pontederia crassipes. Classification (NCBI taxonomy): domain Eukaryota; kingdom Viridiplantae; phylum Streptophyta; class Magnoliopsida; order Commelinales; family Pontederiaceae; genus Pontederia; species Pontederia crassipes. The sequence goes on from CM060192.1 coordinate 3,161,413, forward strand.
GGATATAAGAAACATGGGGATCTATAGAGAAGGCACGGTTGACAGAAAGATCTCTTAGATGTACATTTAAGTGAGCATCTTAAATCAATTTAGGAAATATGAAAATCTTAAGACAGTTGCATACAGTAACTTATCAAACAGAGAGAACACCTCAAAACTAAAATGTAGGGAAGAAAAACTGTGACAGCAATCTCCCAAAAGAATTTGTTGCATATGATGCATTATGAAAGATCATCAACCAATATAATACTCGACCCTGCAACTGGTCCTCTGACCATCTATTTGTTTCCAGGTTACCACAAACATTCACACAAAATGATACATTAATAAGGATCAAAGATAGGCAAGTAGATATCGGAATTTGGCATGATGACAATCGTACGAGAAACTGAAATATGGAATGCCTAATTTATATGGAAAATGAACCAAGGTAAAAGAGAAGTCTGAAATAAATGTGTTATAGAAGATCTGTACCATTTGCATGTTTCAGTACACGAACCACTTGTTTAGATTTAGTATCCCAAACTCGAACTGTTCCATCTTCAGACCCAGAAACCAGAGTAACTCCATCTGTGCTCATCGCCAGGGATGTTATCTCTCCCCTGGAGAAAAGACTTAAAATCAGATTGTGGTAGAGGACACAAGCTGCAAACAGAACCTAAAAAACACGATAAAACAATTGAAGCATACAGAGGGTGCAATTGCAGTTATAAATCTTACAATGAAGAATGAAAATATGCAAATGATCACAGTTACATCAGAAGAACTGGTCTATACTTGTTCTCTTAACATCAACCAAGGACCCTGCTGTCATACCTTCTTGCTTTCAAAAAAACAACAAATCAACCAAGGACAACAAGAAATGACCTCGATGGTTTTTATTAGGATAGACATTTCAAGGGTTAAGATATCATATGAATACAACGATGCAGGGGCAAGGCAGGATGCAATTTGTAATAACCTTTCATGTTCACCAACTGTTTTTTGGGAAAAGAGGAGGATTCTCTGGCATAATATTATGTCACAGATGTTTAAGTGAAAAGCAAAATCGAACAACATTATTTACTACTTAAAGCAAAAAGATGCATACATGCTGCATAGACTTGAATCAAAACAAAATTTTCTGTTGAAAGACTTGCAGCAAGCAATCAGAAAAAATGTCATATGCATGATCCTTTTTATTGTGACTCAAAAGCTACTACACACACATGCGGAAACACCAAAAGGCCCACCCCTGAATACACATACTGCCTGTTGTTTATCACACGCATGGGCAGTAACCCAAACACATGTATACCAGCATGCACGTGCACACACTCATCTTTTGTTTTTTGAGGAGACACGCTTGATCAGTAATTTAACAAAATAGTGAAATAAAGTTTTAAGTGGCAGCAGTTTGACCTTTTATCAGATAAAACACCAATGACAAACTTCCCATGGATGCTACTAGGATTAGATTCAGCGTGAAGTGCTGCAATGTAAATATTTCCATCACTTGCGCCAACATAAAATACATGCTCTCCAGGATCCAGTGCAATCGCATTGATGATTGAAGGAAAAGTAATGCTCCTCACTAGTTTGCCTTCAAACAAACGCCATACCTGGAAAAATTTGAGCAGCACACATATTGTCAACAATCAAATATCGAGTCAGCTACACTAGCATATAAGGGTGGATCAATAGCATCCCAGCTACCCTTCCAAAAGATAACACTGCAGTTACTGGATAAAGTGTAGGCCATGAAGTCTAATAAAATGTCCTAAAAGGATCTCTTGGAAAAAGAAATTATGACAAATTTGCTATGTAGCAATGATATCTCACATTTCATTATTACAAAGTATTAGCCCAATGAATGCTTGTACTTTGAACTATGAACTAAAATATGTAGGCAAAAAATACATTATGCTTCACATATACATGAATTTCCTTTATGCCTCAAGCATAGTTCACAAGAAATATTATTTCTTCTAATACTTTTTTTTCATGTTTTACATTATATTTTTTCAAAAAGAAAAGGCTTTAGGTATCACAATAAACAGTTGAAACGTTCTGACTTCATTTGCAAAAATTCAGATGCACTACAATCGCATCACAGGATTCCCTAAAATTCCTTATCATAATATTTGTATGGGCCCTTTCAAAAAATAATATTTGTATGGGCACTAATTGTACGAACCAGGGAAATTCTTTCCAAATCCCAACCAACAATTAACAAGTACTATAGTCAACATAGCTGGTTCTTCTTGCAGAAATACCAATAAATAATAACAACCTATCGAACCTTACAAGTGCGATCCTTTGAAGCTGAAACGAGAATTGACCCACGGCCTGACACAAGGCTTGTGACTGCTAGAGTGTGCTCATAAAAGCTATGTACATGTCGATAGTCAAGAGCTTCACTTGCCAAATCATCAAACATCCTGGAACCATTGCAAGGCAAGAAAGTTAATTCTTATCCCCAATTTAACAAATAATAGGATGTATTTAAAGATGGGCGTTAAATTGTTATTGCGTACTTCAGTAGGCACCAAACTCTAATTCTACCATCGCCCCCTCCAGAAAACAACATAGACTCATCATCAGAGAAGGCCAAACAGGTGACCGCTTGATTGTGTGCACTCCACTTAATCAGCAACTTCCCACTCGCCACCTGAGGAAAGAAAGCTACATAAAATATTAATTTTGACAACAACTACCCGGATCCCCCTCCCTTGTTTTAGTTCTAGCAAGAGTGAACTCGAGAAAAAAACCGACAAAACAAACTTTTGAGGAAACAAGATAATGATTTTACCTCCCAAAAGTATATATTGCCGGACAATCCTCCGCCAATGAGGTAAGTACCATCCGAATTGGAAACGAGGGGCCCAATTGGTTCCGATGGAAAGCTCTTAACCTCCGCTTGAGGCTAAAACTCACCAGAATAACGAAACGATCAAAACTTTCCAACAGGAAGGAAATTGCAAAGAAACCCAGGACGGGTGAAAGGTTCACCTTATCCCACGACCAGAAGAATATGGGGTGGGAGACGGCGACAGAGACGCCTCGGAGCTGCGAAGCGGCGAGGAATCGTCCGGCGACGGAAACGAGACCATGGGGCGGCGAGGCACAGGTGCGGTAGCGAAGCTTCTCTGCGCCGGTGCGGAGATCCCAGCTGCCGATACCAGCGTCCAGCGACGACGTCACGATGACTACCTCCATGGGCGGCCGGAGGCGGCGGAGGGGAACAAATTAATTTTGGGGACGGAAAGGGTTTTAGCCTTTGAAGTGCGGGTTTAGGCATTTTATTCCACAGGAAGCCGACGACAGGTCTCTCGCGTATTGGGCCTTTGGGCGTTATTTTGGAGGCCCGGTGAGTGAGTTTAATGGGTAACCATTTGGGCCCATATCTTATTGTACACTAATTTTTTTCTATCATATTATAAATTAATTACGATAATTTATTTATGTAAGTTGTATGATTATAAAATTAAGAAAAAAATCATATAAATTTTATGCACCCTATTTAGTGTATTAATAGTATGTTATCTGTCTTCAATCATCTTTTAGAATAATAAATATCACATAAATTTGAGTTTAATATAATTTACAAGTGAAACAACTCGCGCAATTTTCAACTCTGTTAACTGACAAAATGGAATCAATGTCCTTAAAACTATTTCGAGTTTATAGTGTAAATTAATGAGCTCGTGAGAGTGTATAATTAAAAGTATAATTAAGAATAAAATAGAATTAAAATCTATTTATTTTTTTTAGAAACAAAAAAATTATGACCTAAAATTCATACTACAAGTTGAAAGTGCAGTAGACGGAGTGTCATATTTATAGTGATTAAAAGTTAAAAATTGGTTAACTAATATAGGTTCATTTTTAATTAAAGATCTGAGCTATTAACTAATAAGCAATAAATGGGCAATTACAAAAATTAGGCTGAAGCTAAAACTCAACTAATCAGTTAATTCTTTGGAAATTTTGTGAATTTAAGATTGAAATTAAAGTCAATTAAATTGGCTAAAGGATCATAATTGGAGTTCAAATAGTAAACGAGTTCTTACTCAGTGAGGATTTTCATTTAAATTACAGTTATGAATGAGTTGTTGACAATTATAACAATCGATTAAGTGATTCTTATGAAAAGTTGTTCTCACAATACAATAAATTTAAGATTAAGGACCATGCTTTCATAAGATAACTAGGGACACTCTCGTGCTTTCCACAATTTTAACTAATTTATAAATATTTATAATGAAAAATTTATAAAACATTTATATTTTCAAAATATTAAATTATTTTAATCATTTTATAATAAAAATATTTTATCTTTCTCTGCGTTGCAATGTCAGCTTCTCCTCCAACATCTTATTGCAAGTTTGTCGTCCTCGATGCCCCTAAAGTAGATATGGAATTTCGGAGGGGCCGCACGGCCCGGCACGCCGCCTGCCCGCCCAAAAGACCTACCCGCCCGGCTCGGCACGGACACGGCCCGCGCACGAAAACACGGACTGTGTCGTGTCATTCCGTGTTGGGTCGTCCTTCCGCATTGTTAACACGACACGATCCGAGTACGGTGAACACGGATTCAGCATGACACGGCCCATTTTGGCACGGACACATACCGCGTATGATGCATAACACGGTTCGCGCTGAAATCACACGGCCCATGTTTTTTCGATTTGATAACATGATCACGGGCTGAATTCACGGACGCATTATGAGTACAACACGGACTGTGTTGAATCCTCTCCGCCACTTATAAAATGCGGCCGAACTCGGCCTTTCTTCATCACTCTTATTATTTTTCCACTCATCTCTCTCATACTCTCACTCTCTTTCTCTCTCAATCTCCTCTCCTCTCCTCTCCTTCCCCAAATGGCTACATAACTACATCCCTCCCTTTCTCTCAATCTCATTTTTTCTCATTAAATAATTAAGGTATCATTTTCTCAATAGTCGTTCTTAGACTCATTTCGAGCAATACTATCTTTTCTCTCGAAATTGATCTACATAGCGACTGTTGAGAATATGATACCATAATTACTCAATGAAAGTTTGAAAATTATAACTATATAAGTATTATATAATAATAATTAAAGTAGTCGGTAGTCACTAAACTAAAGTCATATTATAATTTCATTTAAGTACTAGTTTACTTAGTATAATTTCGTTTAGTTATAACATAGTAATATAATATATACTATTATACTGTATAGTATCTTGGTTATAAGATAGTTAAATACTAATTTACTTAATATAATCTAGTTATAACTTAGTATATAGTAATTAGTAAATTAGTACTTAACTATCTATACTATATTACAAGTATACTAATATTACTAATATATATTTATTAAATACTTACCAATTAATTTTATGTATAAGGTTATAAGTTATAAGTTATAACCTATTAATTATTACTTAGTACTCAATTGTTCATTTTACAAATTTATTTACTTAATAATTATAAATTAATGACTTAATGTATTTGAAAATTTAACTATATAATTGTTTATATAATAATTCAAGTAGTCACTACTCACTAGACTCACTAAGTCATATATTATAGAATAATTAATAATACTAATTATATTATATAATGATCTAATAAGTAAATTAAAATTTATAAAAATTCATGAAAGGCAAAAAAAAAGTGCCGTCCGACCTGGCACGACCCGGCCTGGACGGCCCGGTCAAGTCGGGCTCAGACCGTGCCGGAGTCCAAAACGGACCGTGTGGCACGACACGACTCGCGACACGGTCAATCACGAGTTGACCAGCCCAAGCACAGTCCGACATGGCCCATTTGTCCTCCTTTAGCTGCGCTACTCCCACCACTAAGTCCACTGCTTGATCACAGTCACCCTGGCGCCCCTTATGTTCCTCCTTCGATTGGGACGATTCCGAACACCGCCTCAACCATCGTTTGAGGAATTCGGGGATGGGCAAGGTCAAAGATGATGCAAATATACCTGGATCCTATAGCTAAAAGGCTCCTCAGTGGTCACGGGATGGCAACAACAATATTAGAAATGGAATGGAATCATATACATATATATGTATATAATGGTTGCTTGTAGAGTCATGTTCAAAAATTGTTAAAGTAAAAACTGTTGAAGTAATGAATTGGAAGATAAAGCGAAAAGTTGACGTCCAAGTTTTTAACCACAGAAAGTTGTGTTTCATTTTTTTACACGAAATAAATGAGACGATAGTGGAGTCAATTAATTAGCTATTATATAGATTTGATTAGTTTTTTAAAGGATGAATTGGGTGAGATTAATCGTAAGTTAGGAAAGAAATTAGAATTCACTATAAATATGATTTTATGACTTATCGGAGCCAATAAATTATGGGTGATGTTGTAACCAAAAATTGTTTCAAGTATTCAACCAAAGAAAAATGCAAACAAAGGAAATAAAGTATTTTAGATAATTCAAATAATCAAGAAAATAGATAATGGAGGAAGAAGAGGTCACTACAAATAATTACAAAAACACCATTGAACCTCAAAATTATATAGAGAGAGACATTTTAATTGGTGTAATTTAAAGAAGAATAGTTTCAAATGAAAATATTAAATATTTCAAAGTACTTTAAAATAAATTTAATCACAATTAAAAAGGATGTCATTAATGATGACATTGTCAAGTTTAATGTCTTTATAATTCCATTAAAACAAATTAAAGTAGGAGCTACTAGGGGTGTTCAACGGGTCGGGTCGACCCGCGAACTCGATGACCCGACCCGACCCAAACCAGTTTGGGTCGGATCCGTGGTCGGGTCGGGTCGGATCCGTGGTCGGGTCAGACCCGACCCCGGTTCGGGTCGGGTACGGGTCGGAATTTTCCGACCCGACTCGAAAGACCCGACCTTTTTATTTTTTTTTTATTTTTTTTAATTTTTCAGCTTATATTTTATACTAAAAATTAAAGAAAATATTAAAATAAAATATTTTAAATATGTAAAATATTATATAAATGCATAACAAATTATTTTATGCTTTTAAAATATATATTATATTATATTTTTATATTAAATAATAGAAAAAGGTAAGAAAAAAATAAAAAAAAAAGAAAAAATGATGGTCGAGTAACCCGACCACCCGACCCGATCCAATCCGACCCGAACCGGGTCGGGTTGGATGGTTCGGGTCTGGTTGGATCGGATCTATCCTCCCAAAGAGGATCGACCCGACCCGACCCGACCCAATCAAAATCGGGCGGGTCGGGTCGGGTCCAAGGTCGGGTCGGGTCAAACCCAACCCGTGAACACCCCTAGGAGCTACATCACAAATATTGAATTAAAAATTTTGATAATTAAAAAATGAGAAAAAATATAGAAGGAATGGTGAAAGGAGAGAGCTCCTAAACTAATTACAAAAGTGCCATGATGCATGGCTATATATACATACATACATACATACATACATACATACATACATACATACATACATACTACACATATATATATATTCAAGAAAATAAGAAAAAAAGATAGAAAGAATGGTGAAAGAAGAGAGCTCCAAAACTAATTACAAAAATGTCATGATGCATGGCTTTATGTTATATATAGATCATATAGAATGGCTCAACAACTCACTAGTGATATCCGTAAATAATGGTACAATGATTATCAAATAAATTTTAATACCTTCTCACATATGACATGAATCTAATTAATAAGTATCATTTTTTCAATAATTTCAGCAAGAAATATGACATGGATCTAATTAATCGACCAAATTATAAACATTCAACTTAACCATGGTTCATGACAGTGAATAAATTCTTGATTCATTTTTTAACTAGGATAAAATAGTAACTTCTTAGCTAACAATTCAAACATACTTCACACTACAACAGTGAACACAAATATCATTGATCTAAGTATTGAAAATATTGATATCAATGGCCGATAATAAAGTTTTAGCATTAATCTACAATAGAAAACAAATTATATTATCCCCTTACTGAATTGAAAGCTTATCTCATCGTTGACATTACAGACATTTTTAAATAGCTAAGGAACAAAATCAATGGCATTCTGAAATTAAAGTTACTAAATTAGCTCAATTCTTAGTTTTCAATCATGAGCTTCTTCCCTCCTCTACAGCCAGCATTCTTCCCTTGTATACTTGTACTCCTCACCTTATGATATTGTATTAGAAGCTTCCATTCTCCCGTTGTCATTTGACCTCTCTTGTTATGTAAGAAAAGATTCTATTCTCATTATTTTCTTAGACCTATCTAATTTCCCTTGGGGTTGGAGTTTGGAGCAAATTGCCCCTGCACCCTATTTCAAGGATTGGGATGGGTACATTATTCTCATTCCGTGGGTTTCTACATTTTTGCTCCTATTTATTATTATTTAATTTGTCATATAAATAACAAACAAATCCTAAATGTCCTCATTATTTTCACCTCTTTCTCCTTCCTCATGGCTACCTCAACCTTGGCTGTCAAAAATCATGACCGAAGTAAAAAAAAAAATGCTACAAGGGAGAGGACTGGATGTCGCCCCTCCCCTTACTATATCGGGGAGGAGCACTACCCCTCCCCACCAGTATAGGGAGGGGCGGTGCTGGGGTGCCCCTCGCTGCATCCTTCTTCCATTAAGGGCAGCATAGAGGTGAGGACAATTGTCCTCACTCTCATTCTTTTTTTTTATTTTTGCAAATGATGATTGTTTTTATTTCTTTTTTGCACAAACATGGGAATATAATTATTGTATTCATTTAAAAAAAATATTTTTGTTTGATAAAAATATTGTTTTTGTAATTTTAAAAATATTATATAAAAATCCATATTTTAAATTTTTTAAATTTCAAATTCAGAGAATCGAGTCCTCGCGAGAGCTCAGGGATCCGCGAGGAACGGGATGGAAAATTAAAATGCCCTCGCATCAAAGATTCAAGACAGGGATGAGGGTGGGGATGGATGAGGGGGCAGGGGTGGGGGGTGGCATCCCCCACCCCGATCAGTGTCACCTACACCTTGTGATATCTAAATTTCAACTTTCTCCTCCGGCACCTCTTTTGTGATTTGTGCATGTGGGACTTATCCAAAGCATACCACCTTATGCATCCTTCTTTCTTAGAGGACTCAACGATCTCGTTGAATAATTGCATCCTATCACGCACATAGGCTCACGCGGAATGTTTTTGATACCATATGTAATATTTTATGATCAATGTGTGATATCGTCCGCTCTAGGCCTCTCTTCAAGTGTTTGAATTGTTCTCCTCAATTGACCGTCTGTTTGAGGATGAAATAAAATACTAAATTTTAATTTTGTACCCAGGAATTCTATAAATTATACATAATTGAGATGTAAACGAGGATCTCTATCTGAAATGATAAATGTTGGAACACCACGTAGTCTCACAATTTCATCATTGTATTGCTTGGCTAATCCATTTAAAGAGTCATTCTTTCGAACTGGTATAAAATATGCAAACTTCATAAGATGATACTCAAATAGTGTCAATGATTTCCTTTGTTTCCTAACAAATCCGTCACAAAATTCATAGTCATTTCATCCCACTTCAATTTGGGTATCAAAATTAATTAAAGAGTTTCAGATGGAGCTTTCACGCATGAGACATGTCTTGAATTAGTTCCACAGGAGAGATGGTATATATGAAAACACATTTCAATAAAATCATGTGTGCCAAGTCGAAAACTGACAATATCACAAGCTCGTCAGGAATGCTATATATGGTATCAAAGCTATTTTGCATGAGTCTCTATGCATGGTGGTGCGTGATCACTCAACGAGGATGTTAAGTCTCCTAATGAGGGAAGGATGCATGAGACATTCTGTAATTACTTCCACATGCACAAGTCACGAGAGAGATGTTGAGTATATATAGTAGTAAGGCATGGCTTGGTAGAACACGTTAGAAAATTGTAGGCCTAGGGTGGGAGCAGAGCGAACAATATCCTACCAAGTATAGAGGTGAGCTACTGCACTACTCTAATACTAAAAGATGCATTTTGATAAAATCATACTAGCGGCTCCCAAAATGGACAATATTCTACACAAGCGCAAAGATAAAGATGAGGCGTATATCTTTCTTCAACAAAAAAGAGTGAGCATTCATTTGATCTTGATCTTTGGGCAACAAAAAACACATTATACTGAATCCACACAGAGCTCTAATATCCATAAATGACTTATTTTTGGTAATAGATGAACGTTACCATACATGTATTCAGGTGCATGGTGGACATCGGTACTCCGGTTACATATAGTATTAGAATCAGTCTTGCCTTTGTGCATAGTATAGTGCAATTACTTAATGAGGATGTTGAGTCCTCAGCGAAAGGACACATGAGATATGCCTTGAATTAATCTCATATGCACAAGTCACAAAAGAGATGTTGAGTATATTTGGAAACACGTCCTTCACCAGGTGTGACGCATTTTGTTAAATCATGTGGGTCCAAGCTCAAAACGGATAATATCACATGCCGATTGAGAATGATATATATGATATCTGGGTCACTCCATGTGAGCATCTATGCGTGATGGGGTGTGACTACTCAATGAGAATGCTGAGCCCCAAAGGAGAGAAAGATGCATTAGTCATTTTTTGAATCAGTCCTACATTCATAAGTCACGAAAAAAAATACTAGGTATATATGGAAATATGTCTACCGTGTGTGATGTGTTTTGACAAAACCGCGCAGGTCAAGGCTCAAAGTGAACAATATCACACGCTGATCGAAAATATTACATATGATATTAGAGCCACTCCGAGTGGACCTATGTACATGGTATAATGTGATCACTCAATGAGGATGTTCCTCTAAGGGTGGAAAGGATGCATGAAGTATGTCTTGAATTAATCCTACGTATACAAGTCACGAGAGATATTCTAATTATATATGATAACAGGATCTTGACTTGCTGGACGCATTTTGATAAAATCATACGGACCGAGGTCCAAAGTTATCAATATAATTAATGCATTGTATGCATATTGATCCTAATAATATGCATATTCGAGAGTTGGTGCAAAAAGGGTCTAATTAATAGCTAATGCAAGTTTTATAAGATGTTGTGCACAAAAGAATGAGATAAATTTATGTAGAAATTTAATATGATCATCTAGTAATCATTGATCTTCATGCACGATTGAATTCGGGCAACAGAATACTCTTTAAATTATAATAATACAAAAGGAAATATATGTATAGAGTAGAGCGTAGTCTCAAGGTAAAAAAAGACAAGAAGAAGAATTATTCTGGGTAAAGAAAATGAACTAGAAAATAATAAAGTGTGTGATAAAGTTTTGAATATTTCTACGGGGGGTTGTTGATTGAAGTTGGCGTATAAAACTACGGATATTTGGAGATGTTTTTTTGTTCAATTTTTGTTTCGTTTCATAATTTGTAAGAGATGTCACAACTTTTGTTATAACAGCTATACAAAATCACTAGATGATTATTTTTCAAAGTAAGGCATGAACTACGGACCGGAGTTCGAGTGAAGTGGTAAGCGGCTCATTCTCACTTAAATAACACTATAATAAAATTGTTGAATAGCGATAAAATTTAGTGTCTCAAAGATGACAACGCTAAGTTGACGCCATTATTGATGCAATAGCAACATTGGAAAAAATGTGACGTGGATAGCCTCACGTTTACCTCGGTTTAGCGTCACCTTCGCATTACAAAAATGAGACAAAGTGTTGACACTTTTTTTATGCTACAACGACACTACAGGTGTGTCCGCTAACAACCTAAAGCATGGTAAATATCAGCGCTATGTTAGTGTTGAAAGACGTCAATGTTGTATTGTCTACCATAGCACCGTGAGCAAGCGACACTGGATTGAGATCTTATAGTCAGAGTCGTAGTGGCATTGACAATAAGTGGCGATAAATATGTTGCATCGAGTGCTTTGTGAAACTGATGTGGCGCCAGGATTCATCAAATTTAGCGTCGCTTTGTTGTCGACACCAAGCCATTGATGCACGAGCTGATGTTCAACGTCATGGAGGTGACGCTGAAATTGTGATCCAGCAACGGTGACTCTATTGAGACACTAATGTGGTGCTGAAGTCCCGTGTCGCTAATGTGACACAAGGTGCCAACTTTGCCTACACTAAACTTTAATTAATAAATTAATTAAATATTAACTATTACTATATTTACAGAAGTATAAGAATACAAATATACATGTATGTATATAAGTATAAGAATACAAGAGGCGCTTTCTTCAATTGAAATTCATGTATTAAATAAAATTTCATATGTATACCTATATTAATTTGTATTTAAGTAGGTAATGTTAATTTTTATAATTATATATGTTACCTATACTATATTTTAATGAATACACACACACACACACACATATATATATATAGATATATATACACATTACCTACATATGTATTCCTATACTATATGATACCTATACTATATATGTTTCCTCCCTATCTATTGCTAAATACATATATATATATATATATATATATATATATATGTTACCTATATATGTATTCCTAAATATACATAAATATATGTACATAGAAACAAATATACATGTATAGTAATTATAAATGTATATAAACACAAATACACACACATGTATATATGTGTGTGTACATTCCTATATACATACATACATACTTACATACATACATACATTGTTAACAATCTGCTATACTTTATACATATATATGTGTGTGTGCACGCGCGCGCGTGTAACATAGTACATTTAATTTATATACCTACATGTCATATCTTAATTATAGATAAATTATTTTTATATTATTAATCATGGAATTATGATGGTTGAATTAAGTGACATGATTTTTTTACAAAAATTCACATATAATTATATAGTAAAAATTAATATATTTGGCGTCACCCTAGAGTCGCAATAACGTCGCGATGGCACCCGATGCTAAAGCGGAACAAATTCGCACCTTTTTAATGCCACCATCTTCGTCAATGCTAAATTAAAGCCACTACAGTGTCGATTTAACATCGTGGGCTCTTGACGTTACATCGGCGTCTCATGTTGGTGACGTCGTGTCGATGCTAATGAGTCGCTATTTATTTCAGCCATAATTTAGCGCCTCTTTAGCATCGCCCCTCTACGGATTTATTTTACTTTATTTATGGGCGAATCTTAGCGATGAATTAGCATTGCATGTTTCTAAGACACAAAAACTAACCTTAAATCCCTAAGTTCTCCCTCTTTACTATTTTACTATGAGCCTTTCGTCCCGCTTGACCTCCTCCGACATGTTCTTGCAGTTCTCCGACGGTCTCACCACATCGGCGTCCGCCATTGCCATCGCCAAGCAACAGACCCTGACCCCCACCGTCGCCCTCCTCCGACCTCCTACACCGGTGCCACCCTCCTCCGACCTCCTACCTCGATCGTCGTCGTCCTCCGACCCCGACGCTACCCTCCTTCACCTACCCCGACCCTGGCGCCGCCCTCATCCGACCCCGACACCACCCTCCTCCTCCGACCCAGACCGTCGCCCTCCTTTGCCTCAACGCCGCCCTACTCCTCCTTCGACCCCTCACCACCATGCTCCTCCTCCGACCCAACCCCGACCTCCTCCTCTAATCCCGACTGTTGCCCTCCTCCAACCACGACGCCGCTGCCATCCTCCTTCGACATCGCACCCCGTCGTTGCTGCCGTCGTCCTCTTCGACATTGCCGCTCCAACGCCCTCACAAGAAATCCCTATTTTTATTGAATTCATTTTTATATTAATTAAAACTATAACTAACATCATTTAAACATTTTGATATTATTTATATGATTATAACTAACATGATTTATGTAATATAATACTTATTTAGCATGATAAAACTAACTAATTAACGTTTGATAAATGTGCTTACATGTCAAGTTGTGAGTTTATTATCTTTTTTAAGTCTGTGGCATCTTTCAATTGTCATGCCTTCAAAAAATGTCAAATTGTTCTTACATGTCAAATTATGACTTTATCAATTGTATGTATGTTTCTTTTAGGTCTTTTAATTTTATTGGAATCAGGAAGTTTAAAACTTTTCAAATGATATCATGAAATTTCATTTTGAGCTCATTACACAAATGATTGACATTTATATCGTATATGAATCTATATTGTTCTTAATTAAGTCTCAAATACTATGGGCAAATAATGATACATTCTAGTAAATTTTGGATCATACTCAACTTGAAACCGAATACTGATCATTTATTTTTATCAAATTTGGTCTCTTTTGGTCATGTTCTCATTTTAATTACTAAGAATGTTGATCAATGGTAAAAAATGATAATAGTGTATCACTCTAGGTTATTTCTCGTGTAATTAATATATCTTCTTCATGCAACTATTTTAACTATTTTTTATGATGACAGTTGCTCCACCGTCGATGGGGGAAATAGTCAGAGCGTCACATGACGAGCGGTCCATTGGTGCGTCATCTTGATCGCTTGACAACGATTGACATATCAGTCCAAGTTACTTTTGCGTATTTAATTAAAATACATGTAATTGCTTTAACTATTTTTTATAATGGCAATTGCTACGCCCCCACCGAGAGTGATGGACGCTTCTCCAAATTCCTGTGTCCACTCCACTCCAACATGTTACGCCAGGTAATATATTTAATTTAATTTAATTTATATTTGTCATGTAGTTATATTAATAATTTCTTATTCATATGGTGCTAGTTGCTACATCATCGAGTAGTCAAATCGTCACATTCTAACGAGCAGACTGTCACGGATCAAGCAAAAATCACACGAGGTGAGAACTTTACTATATATATATATCAATTAATATTAATTTAATTTGATATTATACTAATAATTTATTATGTACCAGGGCTCGTCGATTATGTCAGACTTCTCAGCTTACCCCATCATATGATAATTCGACAGAAGAAGAGTGATTCCACGATAATGATGTGGTCACTGTCAACAACACTGCTCGGTCATAAGTTAAATAAGTTCTATAAATTTTATTATATTTTTGCTTATGATTACAAAATTAATTCTTCTTTCAAATTGCAGGACCACTTTCATACATAGTTCTACCAAGCGGAATATGAGTGATCTTGTACTTGCCCACTTGCAGAAGTAACAGTATTGTGAAAAGATGTCTCAATTCAAGTGTGGGATGACATCTTTTGAGAATTTACTGTATGATTTTTTTAGTTAGATAAATTTTTATATTATTTTTAAATTACTAACTTTTATAATATTTTTTTAGGAAGCAAATCAATTTCGTCTTAAGCTCAGTTTGTGGACGATTTGAAGATGCTTCGAGGAGGTGGTTGCGAAACGCCTTCAAAATTATCTATATAAATTTCGCAAGGCAGTCACATCTGATGGCTTTAGTTTGAAGCAGGGCATACAAAAATGTCCAAGACATATTAGACATCCAATTTGAGAGTTGTTATGTAGGAAGTGGTAAGTAAGTGTATTTGAATTATTTTTACTTAATTTATAGTTTTACAAAGTCTAAGTATTTGATGTTGATACAAGATGGATGAAGAATAGCAAAGAAAGTTTGAAAAGGCAAAAGTTAACATATTTTTTAAGCTTGAAGCCCACATCCACACAAGTGAGTAGATTCAATTTGTCGAGCATCCACGGCGCATATTAATGTAAATACAAAATCGAATAATTGAACTTTTATCTTATACTTGTTTGTAAAATTTGAAATTTTGTTGTAGGAGAAAAAAGAAGGTGGGCTTGTCAATTTTCATGCGATCTAAGAGGCCATACATAAGGGTAGAAAAACCAATTACTTGGTCACAGCTCGTAGAGTTTTGGTAAGTTTCATGACATGTTCATTTGGTTGTTCGCATTAGACTATGTGTATTTCAAATGTGCAATATTTAGATTGTTTAGGATGAATACAATGAGAAGATGACCGAGAAGCATAGAGATGATCCTAGTACTCATGCACCAAATAACGTATCTCGTAAACGATTATGTTTTTAATGTTATATAATACTTTATATGGTTATATGGATTTTAATGTTATATAATTTATATGAATTTTAATGTCTATATGATTATATAAAATTTTTACTTTGCAGAGAATGTTGTTATTTGGGATGAGGTGACTGACACGACATGAGGAGGATATCTGAGGGGCTAAGGAACAACCTCTCAGGTTCTTAGGAGGATCGAAGGATATGCATGTGGTCCATCTACCCTAATTGCATTCGTCGCACCTGAGCTGATGTTGGACAGCATAAGGGACTTATCTCGAAGCAGTTTTCTCAATAGCTTCCTCAACATCTAGCTTTTATCTTGCAAACGATTCAGAGTATGCTCCGGCCGCAGACCCCACGAGGCAAAGGAACAGTACATTGATGTCAAATGTCAGGAATGACATCGATGACGATAATAATTTATGATAGAAACTTTTGGTGCCTATTTTGACGTTTGATATGATTTTGTTATGTTATTAACACTTTCGTGATGTTTATAATTTTTTATATGCATTACTCTTTATTACTTATTGTTATGAATGCTTAGATCATTGTGATGAATGTGAAGAATGCATTATGTATATGCATTGTAAATTTTACGGGGAGGGAAGGTAAGAATAGTGATGAAATGAGGCAAAATAATTGGTAATTATCGTCTCCTTAGAGTCAAAATAGCGATGCACTAGGGTTGGGCGTCATATGAAACATATCGTTCTTAGTGTTACCTCGTCGAGTTAGTGTCCCCAAATTTAGCATCACTTTAGCATCGTCATAGAGACTTCATACGACATCATGTTAGCGTTAATTTAGCATCGTTGTAGTACCGCATCTTAGTGTCACATGTGTGTCTATGTAGCTCCGATCTTTAGCGATGCGTTAGCATCTAAGTAGCGCCACCCTGTGGCAAAAAATAGTGTTAGAGATTGTCTTAGTGCCATATTAGCATCTGAATACCGTCCAGCTTAGTGTCAACATGGCATCAAACTAGAGTCGATGAGACAAGCGTCGTATTAGCGCCAACATAGCGACCCATGTTACTGCATGAGTAGTGTTGACATGTGACATTAGTAGCGTCGTCTGTGCACGCGATGGAGATGCTAACAACTACCGAAGTGACGTCATGTCGACACTAACATGTGGATAAGTTTTTTAGCCACGATTTAGCATTGCATTAGCGACACCTTCATGCGTCACTAAGTGACAAATTTCTTATAAGGTATTGAGTTCGAGTTCTTGTGAATGCAAAATATTTTTGTTGAGTGTCTCACTCGCCAATGTCGGGTACACAACTCGAGACAACCTTAGTGAAATAGTTGAGGTCGATAGTGAGCAGACCTTGTAACACACCAAAATTTTTATAAAATTTTAACTTTTTATAATGCTAACATCAGATTTTCAAACACTCGAAACCAAAATGGGCGCCCATTATCGCAACCAATCGATGATCTGAATCGACGCTCTACCAAATGATGAAAACACTTTCAGGCGTCCAGAAGTGAAACAGACAAAAACGAGAAAATTTCGATTTTGATATTCTCCTCTAATCATTTCACCACCATTATGACAAGAGATTGGTAGCCTCTCCACTCGTGATCTAAAGGAGAATTATGGAATGAAACCCCCATATTTCATACCTTTTTTTTAATCATTTTAGCCTATCTTTTTTTCCCTTTCATTTCTCCAACTTCTCACATTTTCCTATTTATCGTTGCTATTCTGACCACTTCTCTCGGTGGTCTCGACCAGAGAACGTAGAGGGCGGTACTGCAAGTGTTGGAGGCGCAAGAAACCAAGAGGCACGAGGGCAGAACCATTGAAGCTTCATCCTTTAAAGGTCCAATCCAAAATCAACGAAAAATGTGTGTTTTCGGGATCTAGGTTATGGGTAGATTCCTTGAGGAAATTGCATGTTTTAAGGGTTATGATAGGATTAAGATTCATGTTAGTATTTGTATAAACTACGCCTTATGATTTTTATGGAGATATGGATATAATCTTCTTTGATTCTTGAACATGGTCGAATGTTATTGCATGTTAAACATGATTTTCCATATGATGAATGATATGATCTCTTGGCATATGATTTAGACAGTAAAATGATGAACTATTGCATGCCTTTGAATTGATAACCTCCACTGTATAGAACTAAGACAGATTGGAATTAGTTTTATGCTTGATGATAAGAAATTGACAAGTTATTTTATGTGAAAATAAATGATATGTTAAGGATTAGATTCATGTTTAGATATATTTCTGGATCATGTTATATATAAGGATGATATTAGATCTTTGTTGTATTGAAAACTTGATTAAACATAAAGATTTCTACGATGACCAGCGACTATGTCGATCTAAAATGGGCGACCAAATCTTTTTTCTAGGCATCCGATTTATCTTGGTAAGAGTATAACGACTACCGTATCATACGTCTGAAACTAGATTGGATGATCGATATGGATATGGACCGGAACGGAACGGAAGTACAAAACTCGTTCGGACGATCAAACTCATCCGACGATCAATGACGAATTCTCCGACCGACCAAGAATCATTGATCTGGTTATAGCGGACGACTAGTCCAGTTTCGTCCAATCAAAACTCTTAACTGAAGGTCCGAAAACCTCCTTATATTATAACATACGATCGAACATCTTTAGGTCGACCGATTTGCACATAGGCTTCGAATGGTCGAAAGATGAACTCCGAACGAATGATCAAACTATTTTCGATTGATCCATGATTACAATCAAATGGGCATCCGAACCTCTTTCAAATGATCATTGAATGAATATCAAACGGACGACCGCTCAATCTTTCGGACATCCAATCTATGAGCAGAGAGAATATGAATGACATGAACTTAAAAATCTGGAATCACTTTTGCTCCTTACGGTCTTGATTGATCAAAGTGAACGAAATATAGATTCGTGAATAATAAGGTAAAAGATGAGGTTTACTATTGTCTACCAATATAAGAACTTGCGACAACCGTGTGTGAGACACTTCCCGTGGACATATGTCCACTACCGATATTTTCGCTTTGTGTGAGGCCATCCTGTTTGACGAGGCCATGGCACTGATCCCCCACTAGTTTAGTCTAAGTAGTTGCACGCTTGTATGTTTGTAATGGTATTCCCTAAAAGTAAAAAGCTCTTTCAACCCATGGATAAGATGAAAAATTATAAATGGTTAAAAATAAATGGAAAGACTTTGTCCTTATGAACATGAACATGAGTTGTGGAATAATGAATATGAAATGAAATGGAAAGGATATGGAAACAAGATATCTTATGATTTATTATCATGCCTCTTATTTATGATTGTTTCATGCTTATTCTTATTCTGATGAAACTTTCTTATGATTTATACAAATTTACACTTAGATTTACAATTTTTCCTCTAACTACCCCTGAATTATGAATTTTTTCTACGTCTACTCACGACTTTCAAATTTTTTTAAGACCTCCCGTGAACTATGCCAATATCTTCACTTAGATTCATCCGTCATTCCCATTTTTTATTTTAAATTATGAAATGACCCAGATGCCCTCATAAAGTTCAGATACGCGACCTTAAAATAACATATAATAGTAAATACAAAAAAATAAAAAATGTCCAGCGCATGAGTGACGTCCCCTCATCTCGCCGACGCACATGAGGGAGCCGGCGCGCATGAGGGGGGTGTCACACCCCTTGCGACCTCGCCGGTGAGGAGTGGCGAGGTCGTAAGGGGTGACCCCCCCTCCCCCTTGCGATCTCGCTGTCCTCTCTGAAGTGAGTTGGAGAAGCACATCGGCGACCTCGAACTGTTGGCCATAGAGTGGACCTTCTGTTTCAGTGTTGATCAAAGAAGGCGGCGAGGTCACGAGGGGGGGGGGGGGGGCGCCCCTCTCGTGCTCACCAGCGACTCCCACGTTCTCGCCGGCAAGGCAACAACCTCCCTCCCCACTCACGTGTCGCACAATGTTTTTTATTTTTTGTATATTCACTATTATATTATTTTAAATTCATTTATCTGAATTCTATGAGGGCATTTTGGTCATTTTCTAATAAAAAATAATGGGAAAGTTAACAAATATTGATAGATAGATCTAAGTGAAAAAAATCGCATAGTTTAATGAAAGTTTGCGAAAAATTTTAAAGTCGTGAATAGATGCGAAAAAAATTCATAGTTCAGGGGTGGTTAGAGAAAAAAATCCTTAGTTTTATGTTTATAGTTGAACTTGCTCTTTCGTGTGATCCCCACATGTACATAATGTGATTGTTAGTTGGTTGATGTGTGCGTGACTACTACGCACAGAGTTTAGACGGAGTCCATTTTCATTATATCATTGAGTTGTATTTGGATTACAAGTAAATAAATAAAAACTTTCGCTTATCTTATTGATCATTTAGGTTAGCGGAAGAATAAAAAATGTGCCGAAAAGAGTAACATTATAAACCTTTTAATAGGTTAATTGTCTCTCTTATTGACAATTAAATTTCGAAGCATTATAAACCTTTTAATGTTCAATAGCGCCGTAAGAATTGAAGAATCGTCGACTTCCCAAATAAGCAAGGCATGGATTCATTTGAATGCCTCATTAATAGCTTCGAGGAATTACATAAGACATCATGCTATACACTGCGTGACATCATTGATTTATATATTAATTTTCCAACGAATATATAACATGCATTAACAATTATTTTAGAGGTGAAACTAATTTGAATCGGATCAATATTTTATCAAAAAACTTATGCACTATCTTTTGAATCAATTTTTAAAGTTAGAAAATTATCCTAAAATTATTTTATAAAAAAAAGTAATGGATCAACTTTTCGGATGATTTTTTCAAAACTTTATTGTCATACAGTTATATTTCAAGAATATATCATAAATTAAAATTAACACAAAATATTTAATTTTAATTAAATATATAATATACTATCAAAATTTTAAAATTAACGACTTAGTGAGCCATAATGTGATAAAAATGAAATTGTATATAAAAATAACATATCTATAACAAAATAATTAATTAATTTATAAATAAAAAATAGGATTCGTGGGCTATGCAATTTTTCTGGATGGCTACCCCTATTTTTAACAAATGAATTTTAATTTTAAAAAATTACTCTACATCGTAATTGGACCCCTTATTTTTTTTTTGTTTTTTTTTTAAAAATATTTTTAGAGTCGAATAGAGTTTTAGAATTGATCGAATTTTTCTTAGGACCGTTTGACTTAGCTGATACAAAATAATTGATAAGCTTAAGTATTTTATTGATTGAAACTTATTTTTAAAAATAAGTAGTTACATATTTGAATAAAACTATTTATATTAATAACAATTAGTTAGTTATGAATTTTTTTTAAAATTAACTTATAAGTGACTTATAAGCTTAGTCAAATAGCTCCTTAGACTAGTATAATCATATTTCGAGTAAAAAAAATGTCTTTATCAACTTTTTTTATTTTTCAAGTCATTTCAACTTTTCAACTTCTGCTGTTGGAGGATCAATTCAAGCCACTTTTTATCAATTTGAATTCTAGACGGAAAACAAAATTTTAATGCCACTGTTTGGTTGTTGATCAATTCGAAGTCGCCCTCTTTGACGAAGACGCAGACCTCCTTTTCATGGAACCCCAAAATTTTGAAATTAAATTTTGCATATTTACAATATTTAACGCTCCTCCTCGAATTGGCGGCTACATTTTTAAATTTTTTTAAAAAAATATTAAAGCACTAATTCCCATAACAATAAGCTAATAGAAAACTAAGTGCACGTATACATATATAGATTCTACTTTCTAGTACGTACGTGCTGCTACTACGTATACGCGACAGTGACGTAGGACTTGAACTAATTGCGAGGACCGAGTCCTCGGTCGGGAGACATCTGAAACATCCTCCCCGAAATGGCCGTGGCGAGCGCCGCCTTAAAGGCCGGGTCCTTGGTCAGCGCCGCAGTCATCTGCTCCACCAGGCCGCGGTTGACGTCCGCCGCCAGCCCCGTCGACGTCGTCTCCGGCCGCTCGGCCGCCGACGTCGTCAACGTCGACGACGGAGCGAGAACGAGCGGCGCCGCGCGCGCCGCGCCGGCGTTTGGCCCCGCGGCCGGAGGCAGCTGGTGGTGGGAGGCGGCGCCCAGCTTCGTGATCGATCCGATAACGGACGACGTCGTCGTGGCTCCCGCAGGCTGCGACGGTTTGCCGTGGTTGTGCTCGCCTTCGTAGGTGGCGACGAGCATCGTTTTGTCTTCTGCGCTGCGTTGTACCTAATCAAGTAGAAAATAAAGCTTCTATCAGATTTGGCGTGTCGTTGCTCGTTAGATCCTTCGCTATGATTGCTGCGAAGCATTTGATGAAGCATCGATCGAGCTGAAGTGTGCGATTGGTTACCTTCTTCTTGACCGGACAAGATGGAGCGAAGGAGCATCTGAAGTATGCTCTCGGGCAAGGGTTGTCCCTGGTCACCTTCTGTCCATACTTCCTCCACTGGTATCCATCTTTTACTACCTGGAATCAAAACAACAAGAAACATAAGTCCAAGTCTATATTAATTCATGAGAGAGAGAGAGAGAGAGAGAGATGTATACATAGTTGGATGCTTACAAGGCTTGCATCGGATGGATCTGTTTGCACACACAACTTGAAGGTCTTGGGCTTGCAGTCTTCTAGCCCGACTCGCTTGCAGGAGTCGTCGCTGGAGGTGGACTCCGCGTGGTCTCCGCCGGTAGCGGCGGCGGCCCAGTTCGCCGCGCTTTTTGTCGTACTCCCGTTGAGCGCGCTAGCGGTGTCGAGGCTCTCGCCGACGTCAGCGCTCTTTCTCTTCCTCGACGGAGAGATGGACTCCCCCTCGGAGGAGTTGGCGACGAGGTTGTTCAGCTTGTTCCGGAGGGCGCTGTAGTCGGCCATCATCGTCGCGAGCATTTCGGTCAGCTTCTTCTTCTCCTCGTTCGCCTGATTCAGTGCAGACTCGAGAAACTGGATCTGAAGCATGAAGTTACGATTACATCAGATAATCTTCTACGTCTGATCTCTCTTTCTCTCTCTCTCGATCATTGATTTCGTGACTACACAATCTCAAACACTAATTAAGAACTCACCTCGGCCTTCTCTTTCTTGATCGAAAACTTCTCCTCGACATGGCTTGATTCCGCCGGAACTCCTTTCTGTCGAAATATTTTTTTTCATAAGAGTTCAGTCGATCATGCAAAGTTGAACATCTAAATCGCGTGCAGGTTATTAATATCATTTTTTTTTCATTTCCATCAAGGGAATCGATCGAATATAGCGTATGTATATATATATATATATATATATATATATATATATATATATATATAAGTTGTGCTCGCTCACCGGAGATGGGCCGGAGAACCGGAGGAGGCCGATGTTGAGGTCGAGACTGAGGGAGGGCTGATTGAACCAGCTGGATGAGCCCATGGCGCCCCAAGAAGCACAGGGAGGGATGGATAAACACGAATGATCGAGCTGGTTAATTAGTTTGGCAGGTGAATCAAGAGAGTCCTCGGAGTTGGCGACAGAAGTGAAGGGAAGAAATATCTATCGAGAGAGTTGGAATTGGTGGCTTTATATAGCAAGAAATCTAGCGGAGTTTAGAAGGGTTTCAGAGATTTTGTGCATGAGGAGAATACGGGCACGATCTTTAATTAATAAGCTTACGTCAGTCAAATGACTAGGTTTTCTTTTATTTTCGTCACGAGCTCGCTCGATCGAGAGGGCTCTCTCTCTTTGGCGTTGTTTTTGGGTAGGTGAGTGGGAGGAAGCAACCTAAAACCAACCGAGTCCACTGGTGCATGCATGCATACATACATATTTATTTTATCTATGTATAATATAAATCAAGGTACTGGGTCCCATGCATGTCGGCCTCAAACGCACGCACAAGCCTCAAGACGTGGTGCATGCACGCGTTGAAGTCAAGGCGCCCACCAGATCATAGCACTCAAATTTTGACAAAGTTCATTAAAATTTTGGATGGATCATGGATGGCCGGGATGATGCATGCATTGTCAAGAACATTACACGAGAGAGAGAGAGAGAGAGAGAGGGGGGGGGGGGGGGGGGGGGGGGGGGGGGGAGAGAGAGAGACAGAGAGGGGGGGAGTGGATGACCGGTCCCTTGACTTGTCTTCTTGCTGGCTGAAGCAGGTCATCGTCTCGATCGTGTGCCATTGAATTGAAACTCTCCAATTTAACATTCTTCCTTTCTTCTTTCACCTTTGTGTCCTTTCTTTTCTTCTCCTTCTTCTCCTACTCCTGCTACTACTAGAAGACATTGCAGCACTGTACGCATGGCCTTACACGTCCTTGTCATCTCCAATTCATCACCCATATGGATCAGTCCAAAGCTATGGGTTCCCTTGCTATTAGTTCCAATTCCATTTCCCTGGCCTTCTTTTAGACTTGTAGTGGTTGTGCATTGAACAATATATAAGGCGTTAAAATTAGGTTACAATATCGGAGATTAAAAAAAATAAATAAATACTGTCATAAGTCTACGTATTAAATAATAAATATTTTCGGAATACAGTTGCTTGTTGCTTTTAGAACTATGATAATCAATTTTGTATATGTACTACTATGATTAACTTATTCACCTATCCGATGGAACATTGATCAACTAACTTTTGCGTATTTAGATCCTTAATTTATTGGTTGCGTAATAATAATTGGATAGTGAGATTGCATTTCTTACTTGTTCTTATTTAGATTCTTGAATTGTGTATTTTACAAATCGTTTCGAAATTAATTTCAATACTTTTATACGCCAACTCGTCATAGTCTTGATGCAAGTAATATTCATTTCTTTTCTTCAATTCACCGATAAAAAAAACAACACAATAATATTCATCTGGAGTCCAATTTACCATATCAGATGCAAGGATTTATTTTTATTTTTTTAAAAAAAATATGTTCAGAAATTATATCTAAACTTTATCCAATTTAAAATTAAAATTTTAATCATCCTTGTATTCAGCCAAAACCTTGTTCCCTAGAGATTAAATAGTCACTCGAAATAAAAACGTGTAACACGACTAATTTATATCGTTATTTCATCAAAAGAACTTGAGCAAACAAACAAACTTAAATTAAATTAATAATCTCATAAATGAATATATGCATAATTTTGTTTACCAATTGAAAATTTAAGATTAAGCACCTAACTAATTCGAAAACCTGATACTGGAAACGCATAATTTGATGACGAGATTGCATCACTTATGCAATATATCAACATCTTTTTTGAATATATACTTTGCTTAAGAATAATTAAGTTGGTCCATAGAAAACAATTTATGTCGGCAGTGCATGCTTTCCGCCACTCTTTACATGTGTTCGTTCACCTTTTCATCATATATATCATATGTAAACGCGTACACCATTTTTGTCTAGTTGCAGAAAGAAAGAGAGAAAGAGAAAAAAAAATGCTTCCAGGTGATTTTGGCTCTGAAAGTGATGGGCACTCCAAATGTTTTTGGTGGTGATGGCACAAACATCACATGAAACTCCTGCTGCATTTTCGAAGCACTTTAGATCATGATCACGGATTTGCATATATATATATATGAGTTCAACACTGCTGCCAAATTCATATAACAATCATTTGTCCATTCTAACTAAGACAAGAATTGTTGACTTGCTTACTATGGTGCATGGAAAACATTTGTTTACTGGATAATACATATCAGATACTTCTAAATAGGGTTCACTATATTGCCAATAATTATAACAAAGATCAAGGTTTGTTAAACTACCATAATATATTATGCTCATATTTGACAAATTATATTACTTATTTTAATAATATGAAAACTAATATGTTTTTTTATCAAAATACGTTAAATAAAAATAAATAAATTTAATAATACGATGTAGTAATTAATAATGAAATGTTATTTTTATAATATGTAAATAAATAAACTAATCTGCATACTATTTATAGAGTTAACAAAAACAATTAATTCATTTATGATAAAATTTAATATTATAAATAATAGTAGAAATATTAAGAGTATACTAAATAAAAATATTATCACTTATTTGTTCATTTATGTAATTTATTTAAGTATCGAAGAATAAATATGAAAAGCACATCAAATTATATTGAATAAGCGAACAAAATAATACAATGAGTACAGATAATTATAAATCACATTATTAGATAATATGAAAATATTTTTTTTCTAAAACATGAAACTAATAATATTTATTAATCATTATTGATGAGATATAAGGCTTGACTAACTCGATAATTGTATACATTATAAATTTTGTCTTTACTTTTTATTCGTTTTCTAATTTTCCTTTTTTCTTTCTTTCTTCTTACTACCCTAATAACAATGCAACCATTCAACGACTAAGATATGACATGAGTTTATTGTAATTTACAACCCTTTTGTCGTCTGTGATATTTTTATTCTACATTTTCTTTATATTCCCTCGAAGACTCCAACATCCAATACTTAGCTAATTTGGCAGATACAATTGTACTAAACAATTATGTTAAATAAATTCAATTATATATTTTTATTATACTTTCATTTCCTTTTATAAACTCAATTCGGTTGTCATTGTGGGAAGTTCTTACTGCAATCGTGATAATTTCCGACGGATGATCAATGTAGCCTGTTAGAAAGTATTTGCGACGAGTATTTTTTGAACAGTTCATTCTCATCGAAAAATCTATCGGTAACTTAGTTTTTCGGTGAATTTTTTATTATTTCTAACGGATGGGACCGTCGGAAATTTCAATTCTTCTCGTACTGTGTATCGGTCAATCAAATAGAATGAACAATTTAAAAGTCGTCTGGTTTGTTATCTGATAAGTAGCTATTCCGGACCATGAAACATCAGCAATAATCAAAGGTAGAGGTATAGATAGGGTAGGCAGGAGACGTCTTCTTTAAGAACGTTCTTATCAAGTTATAATCCTTGGAAGTGGTAAAATTAGAAAAAGTCATTTAAGACTGAATTGAACTCGTTTGACCTAGCTAGCAATAACTATATATAAAATTAGCTCCTAATCAAACTTGGTTCAATTTTCAGTAAAAACAAAAGTCTTGAAAAGAACCCAAAAGATGAACATGAATGGGTATAGTAAAATTGCATGGAGAAGAAGAAAGATAAATTTGAAAATAAAAAAGTAGAGAATTGGAAGATAGAAAAAAAAGTAAAAAAAGACCATTAGCTTGAATGAAGAAGAAGTATTCGTGACGGATGCGAAAAAAAGAAGAAGAAAAGAAAAAGAAGGCATTAGAAAAAACTTGAAGAAAAAATAAATTAAACAAAGTGGAAATGTCAGTGACTCATGGTTTCGGAAGGATCAAAACACGTGGGATGGAGTTCTTCTTTGTTTTCTTATTGTTCTTTTTTATTATTATTGAAATTGAAGAACGCGCTAGCTATCAAATGGGATTCTTATGAAAATACTATTTATCTGTTTTTTTATGACTAATCTATTAATGTTCAGGACTATTAGTATTTGACTAATCTAATATTCAAGCAGGAAAAGTATATTCTTGGTCAATGTGATGATTTCAAAAAGAAAAAAAGAGCACTTGCGCTAAGTAGCCTGCGGATCGCATTTGGGCCATCGGATGGCATCCACGGTTTTTTTTTCATGTTTATCCACTCCTCCTTGCCAGCCTCCTCGTCAATCGTCGCATTCTCATCGGCTGCCGCATCCTTGCCCTTATCCCGCCGATCTGTTCGTTGTTATGCTCGTTGCCGAACGTCGTCATTATTGTCGTACCGCTAGCTGCAGCTGCTCCCACCGTTGCCCTCCTTCTCTAATGTGCCTTTCGATCCGGTGTCGTCTTCGCCTTTTCGTCATCTTTCCTTTCTCCCACTTTCGCATTCTCTCCGTCGTCCGATTCGTCGATCTGCTCGATGTCGTGTCCGCTGCCGAACGTCGTTGTCGGTTCACTGCTGGCGCCGCTGCCGAACATTGCTGTTGTGCTGCTGCCAATGCTGAACATCATTGCCGGTGCCCTCCTCCTTCACTTTGCCCTTCACGTGAAAAAGAGAAAGTTGAGTCATTCGATCTCGACCGTCCAAACTGCTACAGATGATGAAGATGATGTTATTAAGAAAAAATGTTAAAAAAATTAACACCGTCGAATGAAATTAGTAGACTCACACCTCAGCTAAAGAGGCACTCTTTTCTCTTCCAAAAATTAATCTCGAAATTATTTGGGACGTAAATCATTTCTGCTGTACCAATCTTCATTGGTTTATTTATTTGTTTTTTGAGCCGACATGGAACACGAAGGTGATTTTATGGCGCGGGAGTTGCGTGTCAACGCAGGCGTCAAATGTCCACGATCGTGTGCGGATTTATGGTCCGGTCAACGACGGCAGGACCCAATTCTGATCCTTGACCATTCATCAATCCAATTTATTGATCATTGAACACGTGTACGATTTGTCTTATCACCCTCCCCCAACTCAAAGATGACTACAAAATGCAAACTGATTTTAAAATCGTGCCAATTGGATATATTCAGTATTAATTTAAATGTTTTTATTCTTATCTAAATAATATTTATGAATAATATTTTTTATATAAACATATCGAAAATATATTCAAATTTTATATAAGTTTAATATGCTATTAAAATAATATTAAAATATTTATACTATTAAAAAAATGTTAATTTGGAGGTCCGTACATCTTATATTTAAAAAAATTTATGTTAGACCATATAATTTTATTTACATTTATTACTATAATTTAAATACTAGGAATTTGAATAAATTACTTAGCGGAATAAATCTCAAGAAAACTTAATTTGAAAATTTAACTTTATTCTTTTAATTAAGAAATATTTGTGTTCTTCCATTTTCTATTTATGTTTATATTTTTAAATTAATTAATATTATGTTAATAACTTTCCTTTGATATCATTATATCAATTTTTTTCTTTCGTTTTCCATTTTTAGTTTTTCTCACACTTCGTATTTTTCTTTTGTTGTGAGAAATCTGTGTAAGTATGAGAAATAGTATTCACACATTAAATGCGGATATGTAAAGATCGAATTTTTTTTGCAGAAATATAAATAAGTTTTAAATTTATAATATCAACTACACTTCTCAAGTCGCAAGTATACAACCATCGTCGATGTATAGATTGTGGTCGATCTACAAGAAGAGAATTTAAATTATGTTTTGCTAATACTGTATAGAAAATTTCGTTTACAGAGAAGAAATGACTAGGAAAGATAGATGGCTAAGAAGTAAATGCGTGTTTTGTATTTTAAATTTTATAATTTGTCTGTTGTTTTCGTGTTTAATTAAAAAACTCGAGTAAAGTAAAATTTAGAATAAGTATCGTTGCTTTAACAATATATAGAATAGAGGCACGATGGATCATTCTTATAGGGGAACTCGGTAGACAAATATTGTTTCTTTTAAGGTTGCATTTGGATGATGAAAAGTAACATTTGATTCTCCTCGTATTTGAACCGAACCACTTCACTTGATATCAGATTAGAAGTCTGTAGAAATCTTTTCTCGATTCATTCTACATAGGAAAATAAAAACCATTATTATGGTTCCTCTCCTCTGCAACCATGCTAATCTTTCGACTCATAGTATGTTGTTAAGGACATATGTTCCCTTCTCAGGAAAATCGTCGCATGAAGAAGAACTTGCAATCAATAGCAATAAGATCAAACAATATGAAAGAAAATCATTTCAAATCGAATAAAAATATCAAACAATATGATGCATCAACCTCATATGTTTATTAGTTAGACATACTAAACTTAAACTTCAAACTAACAGAAAAATTAATGCAATAGGATAACATACAGAAACGAAGGCGCAAATTAAAGCGAATGTTCATCCTACTGATTGGAGTGACCGAAGATGGTCTCCTCCTCATCGCTTTCGATCCTTCTCCCTCACTCTCATTTTTGGTATCTTCTTTTTTCGATCCCCTTTAAATGTTCTAGCTTTTTCTCTTTTATATCCTCTTTCCTCTCATTCTTTTCTTTTCGATTTGTGCCACTTGTCTCTATTAACATCTTTAGTTGTTCAATCTTCGACAGATGTCCAAGTAAGGACTTGTCCTCTTGATTCCCTACGATCTCGTCAAATGATATATATATATATATATGCAGATGATAACACCTATTTTGTGGTCCTTAGGTTGCGCGCTCTCCCTTTTTGTCGCGTCTACTTGTCTCTCTAATCATTCAATAAAGACTGCATGCACCTGAGCGATAGATAAGACGATATAAGGAGAATATGCAAAACATGAGCCGAAAAATGATTAGATGGCTTGGAATGTTGGAAAAAGGGGTAAATACATGTAGTGCAAATTGTTTTACATTTACTATCAGAGAAAATATGGAACCTTTTCCATGTTAAAATAGGTATAAAAACACAAGCCATCATCCTTCTTAAAAATTTCACTCATTTCTTCTCCTTGAATTTCTCATCTCATTTATACACCATCACCTTAATTTTTTTCTTTCCCAATTATTTATTTTTATTCTTTTTTATACAAGCTTACCGTGCCAATTTCACATATTTAATTCAAAATTTTAAGACCGAATTTAACCAGTTCAACTTGTCAACATCGTTCAATATGTTTTGACAGTTTTTTTTTATCTTAAAATAAAAATGAAGCAAACCAACGTTCAATTCACGATCGAATCGATCGGTCCCATTCGATTTGGATATATATATATATGTGTGTGTGTGTGTGTATATATATATATATATATTTAACAAGTCTAATTCAAATGGTAAATAGTTTGGCTTCAATCCAAAGTTTATGGATAGAAAAGATTGGTTGAAAGTTTCTATAATGCAATTCAGAATTATACTAAATAAGGGAACAAAACGCACTTCATGCGAAAATGCGAAAATTGAGAGATAATGAGTTGGAATCTCGTCAATAAAACATATGTAGTCATTTATTTTTAATCTTTAATTTCTTTTTATTAGGTCTTTGCATCTCCTTTTGTAATAGAAAGAAAATTGCACTCATCATTTTGCAACAATCAATGCATCTTTTAGTCGAATTATAACTAATGTTGTAACGACCAACATATGGTTATTAATATTATTTAATTATGAAAATAAAGAAACATTGAAAAAGGAGTTGAAAGAGAGAAAAGTTTGAATAAAACTGGATTGGAGATAATTGATAGGATTTAATGGGTGTGCTATCCACTTTAAGTGTGTAGTCACTTAAGTGGGTGCAATGATATTATTATTTTTTTAGATTATTTAATAATATTTTCATAATTATAAAATATTATAAACATTTATATATTGTTATATGTATATTATTTTTAAAAAATTTAAAACTAAATACAAGATTAAATTAAATTTAAGAGTTAAATAATATGAAATCTTTGGATCTGATCGAGTTGGATCGGACGGAGATTTCTAACCTACACCATTGAGAAATACATGTAGTGCAAATTGTTTTACATTTACTATCAGAGAAAATATGGAACTTTTTCCATGTTAAAATAGGTATAAAAACACAAGCCATCATCCTTCTTAAAAATTTCACTCATTTCTTCTCCTTGAATTTCTCATCTCATTTATACACCATCACCTTAATTTTTTTCTTTCCCAATTATTTATTTTTATTCTTTTTTATACAAGCTTACCGTGCCAATTTCACATATTTAATTCAAAATTTTAAGACCGAATTTAACCAGTTCAACTTGTCAACATCGTTCAATATGTTTTGACAGTTTTTTTTTATCTTAAAATAAAAATGAAGCAAACCAACGTTCAATTCACGATCGAATCGATCGGTCCCATTCGATTTGGATATATATATATATATATATATATATATATGTGTGTGTGTGTGTGTGTATATATATATATATATATATATATATATATATATATATTTAACAAGTCTAATTCAAATGGTAAATAGTTTGGCTTCAATCCAAAGTTTATGGATAGAAAAGATTGGTTGAAAGTTTCTATAATGCAATTCAGAATTATACTAAATAAGGGAACAAAACGCACTTTCATGCGAAAATACGAAAATTGAGAGATAATGAGTTGGAATCTCGTCAATAAAACATATGTAGTCATTTATTTTTAATCTTTAATTTCTTTTTATTAGGTCTTTGCATCTCCTTTTGTAATAGAAAGAAAATTGCACTCATCATTTTGCAACAATCAATGCATCTTTTAGTCGAATTATAACTAATGTTGTAACGACGAACATATGGTTATTAATATTATTTAATTATGAAAATAAAGAAACATTGAAAAAGGAGTTGAAAGAGAGAAAAGTTTGAATAAAACTGGATTGGAGATAATTGATAGGATTTAATGGGTGTGCTATCCACTTTAAGTGTGTAGTCACTTAAGTGGGTGCAATGATATTATTATTTTTTTAGATTACTTAATAATATTTTCATAATTATAAAATATTATAAACATTTATATATTGTTATATGTATATTATTTTTAAAAAATTTAAAACTAAATACAAGATTAAATTAAATTTAAAAGTTAAATAATATGAAATCTTTGGATCTGATCGAGTTGGATCGGACGGAGATTTCTAACCTACACCATTGAGTTCATTGAATCGGACTCGATTCCATAGCATCTTGCCTAATGAAAGGAATAAAAAAAAGGGTACTTGTTGTTTCAACTTAGAATTCGAATTTTCTTAGAAAAGGCACAAGGACAGGAACAAATTATAAAGGAAAAAGTCATTAGGTCTTGGTCCTTTTCATTATTTTCTTCAAACTATTTTAATTAGTGACGATAAATATTGATGTTCGAATAAAGTAGTAAATAGGACTCGCAAAAAGAGAAAAAAAAGAGCAGTTGATATGGCCAAAGATTTTCAAGAAACATAAATGACATAAGACTGATTAGTGGTCAAATTGAATCAAAGTATTTTGTTTACTTTTGAACAAAATTTTGTCATTCAGTTTTGATTCAATATATCGGTCTTACTTTTTTTTCCCATTTTTTTTTTGGTGCAAACAAAAATATTATAATCATATGAACAATTTACCACGTGAGTGCAACTTGATATGTTTTCATTATCAAGTTACAATCCATTGTGATCAATAGTAGTTGACTGAGTAAAATAAAGAACAGTTTAATATTAACAAAAATAATTGCATCGATTAGTGGGTGGGGCCATTGGTCAATCATTTATTTATTTATTTATTTCATTTAATGCACTAGTGATAATTAATTTATTTTCCATGAAAATCGAAAACACTTCTGTTTATTTTTAATATTACAAGGCCTTCATGGGCCGACATTTTATGGGTCTCTCTTATATATTGTTTAGATGAGAGGCCCAAGTATTTGTTGAATTGGGGCACTATGCGTTTTCCGTTATCTTAGGCCGCGAAAGTGCACCAGCATGCATAGGCATAAAAAAATGAGCTTTAAATTTTTTAATACTTCATTTTTTAAGAATTATTTTCATAAATCTCTCATAAATTATCATAATTTTCTACATCTAATTTTAAACTATAATTTTTTTATCATTAAACTATCGTGACTTTTTCACTTTAATTCTTCTGTCACTTTTGTTACGTCTTCCGTTAGTTTTACATTTTGTTCATTTATGAAAAAAATTAAATTACCCCTCCCTCTAGAAAAATATGAAATAACAAATATATAAAAAAATTTGTTGGAAGGATTAAATTATTAAACAAAAAATTATCATTTATGAAAAGACTAAATTACATTCCTCCTGATTTTTTTTATATTTATTATTTGATATGTTATGGAGGGAGGGGTAATTTTGTCTTTTCATAAATGAGAAAAATCAAAAGTAACAAAAAATATAATAGAAGTAGACGGAAAGAGTAAAGTGAAAAAATCGTAATAGTTTAGGGATACAAAAATATAAGTTCGTAGTTTAGGGTTAAATGCGAAAAATCGTAATAGTTTAGAAGAGGTTTATGGAAATAACACTTTTTTTAAATTTAAAAACCATTATGGTATTTATGAAAAACTCATCCTTTCTTGAGCTAACACGACCAAGCCATTTAGGAATGGATTGGTTTAATAACAAAAACATATAAGATGAAAACTATAGTTAATTTTTACAATGTTTTTTTATTTACAAAAGGAGATAACATATAAAATGTTAATTTTATATAAAAAAAGAGAGAGGACGAGTGCATGAGAAAGAGATAGGATCGACGATTGCGAGAGAGAGGAGGGCCGACCACTTCGCACTGGCAACAACGATGGAGGAAGTGTTCAGTCGTTCCTTTCTTCTTTTGAACGGGGTTTGAATTGTTGAATCAATAACTAAATTGCTTTATTGTAGATGATTATATATGAGGCATCTTAATTCAAGAGATTTTAATCAGATAACTGAAATGAATGAATTGCAGGGTGCATATATAAATGTGCGACTAAACTGCAATTGCACCCATGAACTGTGATGATCTGCAATTTGTGTGACTAAATTTGTCCTTTGAATCTATCTATCGACACATTCACTTAAGGTTGAAAATAAGTTGAGTCATTTGTGAATCACTTATGGTTCGACTTATTTTTTGTCCAATTCAACTTTACCTATTATTAAAATAAATCAGGTTGAAAATAAAAAAAAAAATATTTTTTTTAAAAAGACTTAACCTCTTAATAATTGGTATATATAGAGAAATGCAAAAGGAGACGTATATGTGGCCGTCTCACAAATCATGTCCTTCATCTTATTAGTTTAACCATATGCATACACATATATGGTGCCCTTTGTCTTCTTTTTTAATGACGAAAATTATCATTACTAAAAGTTCGGTGGAGCGAAAATACATATGTTTGAACTTTTTAACATTATAAAATTAAAGATGTCATTTTTCAATGGTTCAAGTTTTTATAAAGAACTGTAGTAAATTTAATTTCATATAATACCAGAACAAAAGTTTTGAGTTTGTGTCATCGGTATATATATATATATATATATATATGCGCTCCTAATCAAGGAATAAATAATGCAAGGTAGGAGGACTATACAAATCTCGTCCTTGTCCTCTATATATCGACCATGCTGTCCACGCACGCAACTGCATGCATAATGTTGAAAAGTGGTCCGGAACCCTTGTGAGTGCGAATTGTACACATGCAAAACCACCCCATGTGAACAGTGATCGTAACCGTCGAAAAAGTCGTCGAAAATTGCGACGGATGGATATCCGTCGAAAATATCGACGTTCCTAATCGTCGAAAAATTAAATAATAATATAAATTATTTCCGACGGTCATAACCGTCGAAAAATCCGTTGCAAATTGCGACGGATTTAGAACCGTCGAAAATTATCCGTCGGAAAATCGCGATTTTCTTGTAGTTGGAAATTGCTGATAGCTCATAGCTAATAATATTATAATGTTATTAGTATACATGCATGTTGGAAATTTCATAACTTGTGGTTGGAATAATATTCTTATGTTTTATATTCTCTGAATACTGCTTTAGACAATTATTCAACGGCTAGTGATTATTTGAATCATAATTTTGGGTGACTTAATTAATTAAATAACACAACCAATTAGCTTGACAACATGCATGTACATGCTGTTTCTTGCATATGGCAATCCATGTGCTTTGTTTTCTGTTTTCTTCTTTCAACAGAAAAACATGTCATCTTCTTATTTAAAACGACATATAACTTAACGTAATCTAAAGGATTTTTTTTTGTTTAATAAACAAATACTTTGTTTTCATATATCATTTTCTTTGTTTTGAAGGGAAAAAAAGTCTCCTACCAATCAATAGAGATAAAAATGGAAGTATAAATAATCTATTTTTCTTTTCATTTTAAGTTTAAATAGATGACTAGGATCATGCAATCGTAACTATAAAAATGAATTAATATTATACTGATAAGTCGTATATATATATATATATATATATATATATATATTATTGATCAAAATAAAATGCAACGCTAAATTTGCCTCGTAGTTTACAATGAATGATTTTGATCATAGTGTACGAGAGTTCTATGTGTGAACAATTGTTAATAGATGTTTTAGTATAGATCAATAATATATACACGGAAAAAATTATGCACATATAAAATAAAATGCAAAAAATATTGATACAATTTTTTTGGATCCAGTTTATTACAATCATATTCAATATTAGTAACATCCAATTATCCAAACACACTATATTTACGAAAGATTACTCTAAATTAAACTGCATATGTGTAACACCCTCGATCCAATTAAAATATTATTCGCTTTGGGCTTTCTGCCTGTACGAATTTAAAATGTATCATAATAAGTGAATGGATAACTACATATAAGCTCATTATCACTTCCGAATTTTGTCTATGTGGTTACAATATTTTTCCATAAAGATAATTACATATAAGTTCATGATCACCTTCATATTTTGCCCATGTCGTTACATTTTTTCCTTCATAAAGGAGTCAACGTCCTCATTGAGTGAGATTCGTGTTGATCCATATGGCTCAAGTGAGTACGCGAGGCCGACTCTAATGACCCAATCAAGTTGTTCGTTTTGAGCTTTCTACCCGCACAAATTTAAAACACATTTTGATGAGTGAAGAGAGTAGCTAGACCATCTCCGTGTTTTGCCCACGTGAAACTATTCTATCAAATCATTTTAATCTTTAAATCTCGTATCGTTATAATATATCTTCGAGCGATAATTTTCTTTCAATATAAAAAAGAGAATTATAAGATTAATTTAGAATAATCCTACTCTCATAAAGTTTAATATGAATTTTAATATAAAATAATAAAAATTCAAAAGTGGTTCCGCCCTAATTATTTGAATTCTTGCATAATATAAGGATAATAAAGAAATTATAATTAAATTAATATTCAAAGCATTGTATTAATTTAATTATTTTTAATGGGTTCAATGTTGGTGTTTCCTATCTCATTTTATTATCTTATTTTTTACACCGATTTCTATTTAATAGTTCATGATTAAATTTCTCAAATAATTTATCATAATTGAACGAAGATCTAATCGTGAAGATGATAAGCAATAAAGTGAAATAAGGAAGACTTATACTTTTTCCGTTTTTAATTTCCATCATGTGCAACTAAAACATTGATGGTGGAGGAATCATGTTCACTATACGACGTTCGTTGCCGGTTTTATTTTATTTTAATTTTGAATGTATTCGACACAAAAGATACGTTTCAAACATATACGAACACCTAACATTAACAACATGGCCAACTTTAAATATGCAAAGTTGGAATCTGGTCCTGGATCCAGCCCTCATTATGATTGGACTATGTGAATATGTTATTCCAACATATACATACATCTGCCATGCATATTTACTAAGATTTTTAGAAGAAGTAATTAGTATAAAGGGAATAAAAGAGAACGAGAGTTAAGTATTAATTTTATTTGGACAAAATATATCTTTTGTATATGTATTTATATTTTAATTAGATATATGATTATTACTTCCCTTTCCTTGTTATTTCATTTTGATATAACTATTGAGTTACAAAATAATGTTAATACCTGTATTTTACTTTTATTATTGTTGTTAGTATTGTTTTTTTTAATTTATTTCTATTCTTTTTTTTTCAAAATATAAAAAGAATCAAACTCACAACACGTTTATCCCCGAACTCTTTCTAATGGAATTCAAATTTAATTGAATCCAATCATACTAATTTAATTCCTTATTCCTTAAGGATGTATTTGGTACGGAGATTTTGAAAGAAAATTAGTTTTTGAAAAATAATAGTTTAGATTGGTGTTTCAATGAAAAATGTAAAATAATTTAAAAGATGTTTAGATAAAAAAATAAGAAATAAGAATATAATCATTATTTTATGAGGTATGTAAATCTTAAGATTTAAATATAATATATTTTTTATAAAAAATTGAATATTTTAATTAATAAAATGTTTCTTAATTATTAGAACTAAATATTTTATAATTTTTAATTAATAAAATTTAATGATTTATTTTATAAGCTGACTAATAATATATCAATAAATAACTAAATAATATATACCTACATTACAAAATAATTAAAAGGGGGAAGAAGTTAGAGAGAAAAAAAAAGTTGGATGGCTGAAAATAAAAGTTTCAGACCAAGGCTAGAACTTGTGGTAAAAAAGAACAAATGATTAAGATAATCATAATGAGAAGCCACCATTAACACTGACAATTCTCATTCCATATATATTTTTATTTTAGAAACAAAATGCTCTTGAGGTATATTAAATGGGCCAAATGGCCAATAATTGTTGTAACGACAAATAATTAGTAGACAAAAAACGGGCCAATTTTTCGGCAAATAAAAAATTAATAAACATCCCGCTCCTCCTCCATCGGACGGTCCATATCGTTTCCACCGGTACCGTTATTAATACGAGGAGCGTGCACGCGGCGGCGACAGCGCACGGCTGTCCAGTTTGATAATAAATCTCAGCCGTCCCTTTCTCCCTCTTCTCTCCTCCTCCTCGTGACCTCCGTTTACTTCCTCCGGTCAGAGTTGGCCTACGAGTCCCCACCACCCCCTAGCAAAACGACAAATAATTGCCTCTATCTTGCCCCCTTCCTCCACCCCCTCCACCTACCGTCCGATCCAGATCTGAAGGATTAAAACCTTTCAAAATTTTCTTCCGGTTATACCCTTTTAGTCGGCTGATCCAACCACCGTGAGTGCTCAATCGTAACCAACCAAATAGGTGGGCAGTATTGTCTTTTAAAGGTTTAGACCTCTATATAAGCGGCCGAAATCTTAAGGTAGAGTTCGACTTCACTTTGCGGCCGCCTCTTTCGTAGCGTCGTGCTCGTGGGAGGCTTCTTCGTGTCTAAGGGAATGCAGCAAGATGGATGGAGCATTGGATATTAAGCTCGGCGGCGGTTGCGGCGGCGGCGGCGGAGGAAGACGGTGGGAGAGGTACGCCGGACGGACGTGTCACCGGAAGCACGTCGAAGACGGGTAGGCCGTGAGTTCGTCGATAGGTGTTACAACTTCCTCGACTTTCTACACCCGTTTCCTTTGGTTGAGGAGAGATTTTGGTTGAGACTTTAATATGGAGGAGGTGCCGCCGCCTTCGCCGTCGTCCGAGGGGCGCAACGTCCTCCACGGGCGCTACGAGTTGGGACGCGTCATCGGGCAGGGCACGTTCGCCAAGGTGCATCTCGCCCGCAACCTCTGCACCGGGCGGAGCGTGGCCATGAAGGTGGTGTCCAAGGAGAAGGTCCTGCAGGTGGGCATGATGGAGCAGGTGAAGCGCGAGATCTCGGTCATGAAGTTGGTGCGCCACCCCAACATCGTGGAGCTCCACGAGGTCATGGCCACTCGTTCCAAGATCTACTTCGCCATGGAGCTCGTCCGCGGTGGAGAGCTCTTCGCCAAGATCGCCCGATCCGGACGCCTCAAGGAGGACGCCGCGCGCCACTACTTCCGCCAGCTCATCTCCGCCGTCGATTTCTGCCACAGCCGAGGCGTCTACCACCGCGACCTCAAGCCGGAGAACCTGTTGCTGGACGACCAGGGCAACCTCAAGATAGCTGACTTCGGCTTGAGCGCGTTCGCTGACCATGTCCGCCCGGATGGGCTCTTGCACACGGCCTGCGGCACGCCGGCCTACGTCGCCCCCGAGGTGTTCGGCAAGAAGGGCTACGACGGGTCGAAAGCCGACCTGTGGTCATGCGGGGTCATCCTCTTTGTGCTTCTCGCGGGGTTCCTGCCGTTCCAGGACGACAACCTCGTTGCCATGTACCGAAAGATCCACCGCGGGGACTTCAAGTGCCCGCCGTGGTTCTCGTCAGATGTGCGCCGTCTCATCACAAGGCTTCTCGACCCAAACCCCAGTGCGAGGATCACCGTCGCGAAACTCGTCGAGATGCCGTGGTTCAAGAGGTCCTCCGCAGCTCCGCGGGGCCCACCGGCAGAGGCGCCGCCGACAGCGGAGGAGAAGTCAAAGGAGGAGTGGATGAAGAAGCTGGAGAAGGAGCCCGAGAACCTGAACGCCTTCCATCTCATATCCCTCTCGGAGGGCTTTGACCTCTCCCCGCTGTTCATGGTGGGAGCGAGGAAGGAGGAAGAAATGAGGTTCGCCACGAAGGAGCCCGCCAGTTGCGTCGTGTCCCGGTTGGAGGGCATGGCTGCGAAGACGGCGGGGAAGTACCGGGTCACCAAAAGCGGCGCCGCCGGGGTTCGTCTGGAAGGAGAAGAGCGAGGGAGGAAGGGGAAGCTGGCCGTGGCCGCTGAGATCTTCACAGTGGCGCCGTCCGTGTTCGTCGTCGAAGTGCGAAAGGACAGCGGTGACACGTTGGAGTACCAGAGATTTTGCGCCGACGAGCTCAGGCCGGCCATTAAAGACATCATATGGGCTTCCGCCGATCGCCGTACTGTAGCAGCATGACGCAAGTCAGAGTTTATGCATCAACAGGAAGCTGTGCTTAGTCTTAGAGTCCCAGGATTCTTGTATTTTAGCCTCTCCAAACATGCGTCGACTGATGAATGTTGTTCAAAGAACAATAATGGAATTGTTGAGAGTGATTACTCTGTTATCTGATCAATC
Source organism: Pontederia crassipes (assembly GCA_030549335.1). Classification (NCBI taxonomy): domain Eukaryota; kingdom Viridiplantae; phylum Streptophyta; class Magnoliopsida; order Commelinales; family Pontederiaceae; genus Pontederia; species Pontederia crassipes. Next base: position 3,201,913 of record CM060192.1, read on the forward strand.
TGTGTTGTTGAGTTGAATGCTTGTTTGTCTCCGTATTGATTCTTTTCGTATATTCTTCCTGTAAAAGTTGTATCTTTATTCCTGTTAATTGCTGCAATATCAGTCAGTGATATTCTTGTTATAGTTTCTGTGTTGAAACAGTCTTGATAAAAATCTGAGGAGGAAGCATGTGATCATTCGGCGAATTTGACTTCAGATTCGTCTTCCAGGTACTGTTTTGAGATCTCAAAGTTCAATATATTATCCTTACCTTTACCAGGCCCTCCAAAGGGTATTCTTTTTCTTCTGATGCATCTTGTCATTATGGCCAGTTAACAGGAGCAGGAGCAAACCTCCATGTAGTGGTATTGTTCTAAAGTTTCTGATTTGAAGTGAAAACAAAAAGCTGTTTTGTCTGTTAATGCTTGGCTTGTGCAACCACCCTCAATCATTGAGCATGGAGAAGTATTGCACACAAATTGCTTCTCGTCGGATAGTTGGAACACCATTTGCATACGTTACAAAACGCCAAAAAGAAGCAGGTAACGGAAAGAGCTGTTGCACAATGGCGACAGCTTTCGGAAACCCACATGGTACCTCCGTTGGAAAATTTCTGCTCGTTCACGAGGTTGCAGAAAGTAGGGTTTTTAATTGCCCGGTGGATCACTAAACACGTAAACTTAATTTCGTGCGTCTTCCTCTGGTCTAAATATATATCAAGCCGGACATTTAATTTTTCTTGTTGCATGTTATATGGTCGTCAATAAAGCCGGTAGACATTTAATGTCGCCTGTTTGGCTTTTGCCTCTGATTCCTTATCAATGCTGAACTTAAGTAGTTGCTTTGTATTTTATCATCTCCTTGTAGTGCTTCTGATCATGTCTGCTAACCACCATTGCTTTCTTTTTCATTCAGATGCTTCCAATAGAATAAGAAGGGACTAATTTCTTATGTTAATATATCGGCGAAGAGATCAATGTTTTGGTGCTGATCAGATGTTGGTTTGAGGTCCAACTCCAAGTACCTGCAAACAGGCATGAACGATGCAGATAGGATAAGAAGTTTCGAGTGAGTTGGTCTCCTCCACGCATTGAACCTTGTGGTACAGATGTGATAAGATGTAGAAGCAATTTGTGGTTGCAAAGTGATAAGTTCGGGTCGTATACTTTGGGTCCGATCGGGTCGCAGTCTTTTTTTTTATTGCGATTCAACCCGAGTCGGATCGGATCGAGTCGGATTATCCGATCATTTTTTTTTTAAAATCATTTATTTTTTAATATACAAAATATTTATTATTTTATTTTTAATATAAAATAAAGTATTTTTAATATCAAAAATATTGTTTTAAATATTTATATACTTTTCTACATTTAAAATAATTTATTTGATATTTTTTTAGATTTTAAATGATATAAAATTATATATTTAACTAAAAATAATTAAAAATAAAAAAAAGACCGGATCATCGGGACGGGTCGAGTCAACTCGGGTTGAAAAATTCTAATCCTCGATCCGACTATCGACCCAGATCGAATTTTTGGGTTCACTGAATCGACCCGACCCGATGAACACCTCTAATTCTGAATGAATTTATGAGGTCTGATTTGAGTTACAATATCAGACACGCATTATCTTCTCTTCACCTTGTGATTTCTGACGCACCACTGGGATTTTGCATCTTCAGCTTGCAATTAAGATCCTTTTCTTCTTGCAGAAAAACAAATAAAGATTCTTTTCTTCCGTTTTTATTTTCTACTTTTTAACTATTAAAGATATAAAATAATAAAAACATAAAACACCAAATTTCGTGGTCATATGTTGTACCGAAGAAAACGATTTTTCTAATCGAGATTAAATACGGAAATATAAAAAAAGATAGCTAAGCAATTTAATGATGTACGCAAGTTGATTGTTGATATGATAGCCCACCCAGTGATAGGAGATATTCGAGTGTCCCTTCAGTTAAAAAATTGAAAGCACTCTTATAAAAAATGTTTCATAAGATTGATCTCTTAATTATTTAAACATTTCACATTTAGTCCCTTTCATATTTTAATTATCTGTAGTATGTATTAGATAATAAATTTAAATCATAAATGATAATATTTATTGTGATAATAAATAATATCTAAATTTATACACTATATTAAAATAAAAATTTTATTGTGCAACATGTTATGATCTCATATTTTAAGGAAAATTGTACATAGATAATTTTTTGTAACCAAAACAGAATTATTACAATCTTTGAAATAAATTATCTAATAAAAATTTTAAGAACTGAAGATCTATATTTATATATTATACTAAATGAAAGTAAAAAAATATAACAAACTTGCTCTTTATGATTAAAAAATGTTAAATTATATAAATTTAAGAAAATTACGTTGGTATCAATTATTCTATCATAACCAAATGAATCAATACTAAATTATCATTTAAAATTTCAGATTACTATGTAATGTGTTATAAAAAAATATATCAGGTAACATGCAACTAACTTTTGTACAATCAACAAATCAGATTCGTTAGATCATGATTATATGATTGAGATTCAACATGTATTAAATTGGAACTATTTTACTTCAATTTAATTCATATTTTAACATTTACAAAGAAAAACACTTTTCCATTAGACTTCATTTCAATGTTACTCTAAAGTGTTTTTTTTTCAATTTTTCATATAATGTAAAACTAGGCTTAATATTACAAAGATTTTTTTTTCTCGATTAGGATAATACAAATGTTCTTTCCTTGGAAAGAAAAAATACTTATAATTAATCAATAAGCTGTTGGCTGGTTGATTGAAATAAGAGGTCAAGGGTTTGATTTCTAATAAAACGAAGCATATTTTAAATTATTTAACATTAAGCTAATGGCCATTCTTTGCTACCAAAAGAAATACCAGAAGTGAGATCTGATGAAAAAAAAGAAAAAAACTAAAATGCAGAACAAGGAAAAAGGGGAAAAAAGAAAGAAAAGTAACTCTTCTGCTAGACGAGGTCCAACAGGCCCATACTTCTAATACCCTTTTTTCCCACAGATGTACGGGCACGTCGCGTCCCTTCACAAGGTGGGCTGGACCGACGGCGATGGAGGACGACGAGGAGCTCCAGGGGACGGTGGCTACTCACTTGAGCAACAGGTGTAGAACTGCTTCTCTCATCTTGATGTCGATACAATGTTCTTGTTTCCGTGTAAAATTTCGTTCCTTGTTTGCCCTAATTCCTTTTTTTTTCCTCGTCTCCGTCGTCGTTGGCGTGATGCATTTGTTTGAAAGCTTTCAGAAGCGCGAATTCCAACTGTCATCAAAGAATTGATTTGCATCTTGGTCGTGGAATTGCGGTGGTAGTGGTGGCTTCGTTCTATCGCCTTGATAATTGCTTAGGAGACATAGTACATTAAAGGCCAAAGTGAATTTGTTTTAAATGTTGACTCACGAATAGCCAAATTATAGTGTTAGAATTGCATCAGCGGTAGGGCTCGCCGCAGGAACTCAAATTTAGAATGGTTTCATGCACTGATTCTCGCTTTCATTCGATTTACTCTTTATCCAAATCATCAATTGTATTTCTTATAGCTTGGATTATCTTGCACTCAAGCATAATTACATCGTTTATGATTATGTTACCTTTCCATTTGGAGTTCACAGTTTTATCACTTGGTTTTATCTATGTGTTATCTTTATATTGAGTTGAAGAATGTTGTGTTTTGCAGAAATATATGCTTCAATCGTTGATATTAATCTGTATTTCATCTTTTTGCGGTAACAAATTGATTAAATGTTGATATTTTGTATGCTGTCTTCCAGGTTAACGAAATTGAGCCATATTAATGCATATTCATTTTTTTCACTGCTGAAATATATAGCACTCGGACGTTTCTATGAATGGACCTTTTTTTCCACAGTTGGCAGTTTATGATGTTGGTCCGGAAAATTCATAATAATAGGCTTAGTCAGATTTCTGTCAATAGGTTAGTCCTTTCTTCTATAATCCTTCTGGTGCTTAACATTATTGAGGCCCTTGTGTTTGGCGAGTGGAGAGAATCTAGCCCTTGTCTTTTTTATGTTTATTTGAGAATCGCTAGTGTCTGATCATCTTTCTTGATCTCTAGTGTTCATTAAATTCAGACGGTGGTATGATTGTTTCAAGTTAACATCTTTGTAATTGTTGCCACATTTGTTTATATGTTCCTGTCTGTTGTTCGCATATGGATTTGATAATTCCTGCATGCGATTACTTTATTAAATTAATTCAATTATTTTTCTGTTCTACATTAAATTCCATCTGGTTAAATTACCATTTGCTTATTCATATTGTATATTGAAATGCAGAATGTAATGTTATTGTGACTGGTTCTAATGAGGAATGGCCGATTATGCCATCTGACATGGGTGGAACATCTTGGAGTTACATTATTAATCTGTAACACAATTTAAGTGAAAATATCCCATGGATGCTATTCACTTTCTTTTTAGTTCTGAAGACTACATGCCTGCATGGACATTGGCATATGCTCTCTTTTATTATTATTATCAAAGCTTTATGGCATAAGCCGTACTAGTGCAACTTTATTTCTCTGTGGAGGGATCTTTTTTTCATTTTTTTTTGTTGATGCAGCACTTTGAAATGTTTATGGTAAATGCTCATTTCATATTGCCGATGAAGGATTGCTCAGAGGAGCACTACCACATTCCCTTTAGCTTTTTGTCAAATTAACCAAATTATGAATTACCACTTCCTGAAGGTGTCTTCTTTCCAAAAAGCTTCATCTGAGATCGCCACTGCTGATGCTCCAGGACGAGGTTGACTGCCAATTGGATATGGAGGTAATGGATTTTAATTGTCGACCAACCATCTTGAGAAAAAAAATACTTTTCTTTTTCAGTTTTGACCCGCCTAATTGCGGATGCGATCTATCCGAATGTACTGCCAAGGAGTATCATATCCTAGCTCAATTTTGCTGTCATGCGGTTTCTTAGAGCTTTTTCTTTTTCTTTTGGGTACCGGCTGACAACTGAAACAGGTTGCAATAAGTAGCTGTGATGCCCAGGTTTAATTTACTGAGACCCAGCGGGCAGACAGTAAGTCTACTGTTGGAAAACTTGTTGATGATGCCCCAGTTATGAATGCCCTTGCCCACCTTGGTGTGTGCATTTGCTTCGTGGTACTACTTGCTGAAGCAATGCTGGCCTGGAAATATACTGTTCATTACAAGTGACAAGGAACGGCGTCATGTCATCCTGTCACAAACTCGTCCGGTCATCCTCGTCGTCTCTCAATCTCACAAAGGTACGTTCATTGTATAATACATACGCATCCAAGCCAGTCACCACATTGGCTTGAGAATTAACAGATAACAGCCAACCCAACCGTGTGACTGCCGCCGAAAGAAGCAGGGGATTTGGCGGTCTGGGTGGGCTGTCTTTGCCGCTCATATGAGCTCTTCCTCGAGTGACATGGAAGAAAAAGGTACCGACTCTGGTCCCTGCGCCTTATGGTTGGTTGCATCCTTTACCCGAGACCACCGAGAGGAGAGAGAGTTGTAAATGTAATAGTTGTAGTGACAGTAATAAGCTAATAATTGAAGTACGTTTTCTTGATCTTATTTCATTTTCAAGTGTCCTCCCCAAAAATCCTCGAGGAAAAAAATTCTCTATTTACATTTTCAGTTTTCACCCATCATCATAGAATAATTTCTTCTATCATATTACATATTGCATCCTTCGTTTTTTTTTTTCCTTTTATCTTTATGAGCCTAGTGAATGTTGGGCTATGAAGGGACAACATGAACGTAAAGTGGGGATAGTCGAAATGAGGATGTTGAGATGGATGTGTGGTCATACAAGATTAGATAAGATTAGGAATGACCATATACGTGAACGAGTCGGAGTGGCTCCTATTAGTGAGAAAATGGTAGAGAATCGTTTGAGATGGTTTGGTCATGTTCAGAGAAGACCATTAGATGCGCCAGTAAGAAGAGTAGATCAAATAATCTGGAGTCCGATTAAAAGAGGGAGAGGGAGGCCAAGGCGGACACTTGGCGAACTAATAGAGCAAGATCTATTGGTAAATAATATACCGAAAGGTTTGGTTACTAATAGAGCGGAATGGCGTCGTATGATCCATGTAGCCGACCCCATCTATTGGGATAAGGTTTTGTTGTTGTTGTTGTTGTTGTATCTTTATGAGCCTAGTAGCGTGCCCACCCACGTATGTATCAATAACCCACCAACGATGTTAGGTTTAATTGATAGCGGACTTGAGACCCATTTAGTAGTTTTGGAGTTCTCATCTTAGTCGAGAAATAAATTATTATCGTTCTATTTTTGTTTACTCTAAATTAATTAAGCGTTAGTGGTTTTGACACCTTCAAGAATGCATAGAAAAAAAAGATCCGGATGATTTGAAGGCCGCAAAAACCGCTACGAACCAATGGGCGGCAGCTTCACGGTTACAAAGGGAGAAGGGGGCTAATGTTGTTGTCCCCATCGTCCTTCGCCCATTTAAATTGTTTAAATTGGGATTGTAGTTGAATAGCATTTGTTAGAAACAAAATTAAAGCACAAAGATTTGTTTCCTTGGCAAAAAAAAAAAAAGAGATATTAAGTGCTTTTGGAATAAGTTCATTCTTGGCATGAACTATGGTTCTTTTTTTTAGTCACTTTTAGTCTTCTTCCAGTTAATTGTAGGAAGCAAAATGCTTGTCATGATCTTTTGCATTGTACTTTCGTATTTATGTATATATTTTTTCTTAGTTTGAAGAATAAAAGACAGTTTTCTTTTATTACGCTCATACCTGGTACAGGAAAATTTTAAAATAAAAGGGACACGTAAATCTTAATGAAGATAAGAAATTAATAAATGTGTTGCGAACAAATGCTATTTTTTTGTTATAAAATGGCCGTTTGCTTCACGGTTTTGAATTGATAGGCAAGCATCCACGTATTTATTCGGAGGTGCAAAAGAGAGGACTGTAAAACCAACCAACTCCTACGTGAATTGTTTTGTTTTATTTATTTATTTTTAATAAAGACTTACAGATTCAAGTCATAAATGAAAGCATTTTATTCCCTTCCACAATTCCAACTTCCAAGTCATAACTCATAAACGAAAGCTGCTTCTTCCAATTTTCAGAGTAGATCAAAGAAAACTCGAGTTTACTGTGATATAAAAGTTAAAATAAGATGATCTCGAAACGAAATAATGCCTGCATCTCAGAGTTGAAATTTGAAGCCAAGTGTAGGTTCATGAATGTTTTTTTAAAAAATTTATCTTTTAATCGCATTAAACGCACATGATGAGCTATGTACCTTAAAATACGAAAAAAAAAGATAAACACTTCACCTCACCCGACCATTCCAAACTTGGATCACTTCACATGCATGCATCCCCATATTCTCCTTCCATTTTTTTCTTTAATCATGAACCACATCTGTCGCAAGACATACTTTTAATTTATATTCAAGTCAAAGATTGCGCAAGAAAAGTGGTTGAACCCTAATTAGGGTTGAGCAAATTTGGGACCGGGTCCGGGTCCGAACGGATCCGGTCCTGACCTCAATTATGACGGGTCAAAAAAATTTGGACCCAGTACCGGACCTGGACTCGGCCGGAACCGGTTCTAAGTCAGTCTCGGTAATCCGGGAATGCGACCGAGAATCGTCGACGTCGAGAGATGGATGATCGGATCGCGCACGATTGACGGCCACAATCCGACGCGGCCACCCGGCGAGCCGATCCTCCGCCTGGCGATAGGATCGGCTCGCCTGGTGGCCGAACCGGCCGCCAGGCACCGAATCGGCTCACTTGGTGGTCGATCCGACCGCCAGTACCAGGGGCCGGATCGGCCATTGGCAGGGCGGATTCGACCCTTGGTGGTTGAATGCGGCCGGATCGGCTCGTCTGGTGGCCGGATGCGGCCGGAGTAAAGAGAGAGGGAGTCAGGAGAGGGGGAGGGCCGTCGGAGCGCGAGATGGTCGTCGGAGTCGTCGGTGCCGCCGCCGTCGTGACAGAGAGGGAGAGAGAGGGAGAGGGCGAGAGAGAGATGGGAGAGAGAAAGAGATAAGTTCAAATGAGAGGACAGAGTAGAGATGGGGTTTATATAGTAAATAATATCGAGTTGGGTCCGAGTCGGGTATCTGCACTGCAGACCCGGTCTTGACCCGATATCCGATAGGTTTTCCACCCATAATCCGGGCCGAGTTATTTATTTGGTTTACCGGGTTGGACCGGTCCGGATAGTCGACCCGGATCGTGCTCAGCCCTAACCCTAATTCCATTGCAGACGGTTTTAATGTGACGCAACGGGGATCACAAAGTGAAGAAGATTATAATTTTTGGACGAATTTTTAAAAAAAAAGTTGAGGGTTCAAAGTATCATCTTTGATAATTTTGAAATCCATCGAGTCTCAAAATCTACCGAGAAATAAAACTACACGAATTTATGAAATAATTAAATAATAATTGCATTACCAACCACAAAAGAGTTTATACCTATTTATAAGCATTTTATGATCAAATCTAAATTAATTTAAAATAAAAAAATAAAAAAAAATAAGATTATAACTCACTCATGAACACTCGGCCCCGCGGCAATCCTCACAAAAAGAATTTCCACATGTAACGCCCCGAGACCCACGTGACTTTCACGTGCTCAGAGTCGTCCCAGAGGCGCTACTCAATTTTCTATAAAATATTTTTGCGGAATAAAATCTATAAAGTGCGGAAGACTTTTTCAATAATAACAGCTAATAATCCATTATATTCAAAATAATTAAAATATTAATAAGTTCACAATTCTAATAAATGCGGAAATAATAAAAACTAGACAACTCAATGTAGAACATGTGCAACATCTGTCTATCACTGAGCATAGCCACCTGCAGGATCATCCTCTATCAAAGTACTTTCACCTGCACGGATCCAGGTACAGGGAAATATCCATGAGTATAAAAATACTCAGTACGTAGGGTCTACTAAACAATCAATATGCTCAATCGAAAATAAGATATAATCAATGATGAGTCAATTGAGCAATAATACAATAAATAATTTACAATATAACGATTTATCAACATGAGCAATTATATCAAGTTATGGTCAAAAGACCAATCAATAGAGATAGCAATTAATAATTGCCTAATCAATTGGATCGATGATTCAATATAACAATAGGACAATAAAGTCATAAATCAATAAGAAGGATCAGAAAAAGATCAGATGATCGATCAATATTGATTTAGCAATTAAATGTTTGATCACTATGACACTATTTAATTTAACAATTTTCAATTCAATATCAATGGTCATTAGTCAATTACAATTCAATTCGATTCAATGGGCGGAGGCAATGCTAGTCAACGCCAATATCCAAATGACCATGATCAATTCAATTCAATTCGATTTCAATTCAACTCAATTCGATTCGATTTTAATTCAATTTAATTTACAATGTTCGGAGTTATCCAATTCAATGGGAGCGCTCGATCAATTAAGGGACACCATGCCACTTTCATGCAGGCCAGTGAGGGATCAGTGCCACGGCAAGCCCAATACGATTCAATGGGTTCGTGTATGGTGGGGGACGAGTGACCATACACAGGACAGCCATAGTTTTTACACTATTTGTCCCATTCAATTCAATTCAATTCAAGCTTAGTGGCAATCAGTGAACATGGGCCCAGTAGCTTTCGACTTTTATCTTGTTTACCTAAAATGTCTATCTTTAAATAAATTATCAATGAGATAAATTCTGAACTCCAAAACTAAGTAGGTCAATAATACAATCAAAATCAAAGTTCGTCATAATATAAACAGATCAATCATCAACAATATAATCAATACATCAAATTAATTAATAACAACAATAACAATCAGTAATTAGAATTTACTCAAAAATAAATAATAACCCTCGGTGTGCTCCCTGTTCATTACGGCCGTAACATCATTTTTTTCTCTCTCCATCTTCTCTGATTTTTACGGCCGTAAATTCTCTCTCCAAATTTTTACCCCCTATTTCATTACTGCCATAAACTTTTACCCCCTTTCCGTTATGGCCATCAACTTTTACCCCCTTTCTGTTACGACCATCAACTTTTACACCCTATTCTATTACGGCCATCAACTTTTACCCCCTTTCTGTTACGGCCATCAACTTTTACACCCTATTCTATTACCCCCTTTCTGTTACGGCCATCAACTTTTACACCCTATTCTATTACGGCCATCAACTTTTACACCCTATTCTATTACGGCCATCAACTTTTACCCCCTATTCTGTTACGGTCATCAACTTTTACACCCTTTCCGTTACGACCATCAAATTTTACACCCTTTCCGTTACGGCCATCAAATTTTACACCCTATTCTATTACGGCCATCAACTTTTACCCCCTTTCTGTTACGGCCATCAACTTTTACACCCTTTCCATTACGACCATCAAATTTTACACCCTTTCCATTACGACCATCAAATTTTACACCCTTTCCGTTACGGCCATAAAATTTTACACCCTATTCTATTACGGCCATCAATTTTTTTTCTTTTTGCTTTTACCCCTTCTCTCTTACGTTCTCCCTATTACTGTCCACCAACAGAAAACCTATTTTTATTTATTTTTATTTCTTTCCTTGGGCAAAACGTTTTATCGCTTTTTCTCCGCTCACCCTCTCAGTATTGACAGCTCTTTCATTTTTTTATCTTTTTCTTTTTTTTTGACACCGTATGCTCGATTCTCTCTCTTCCTTAAAATTCACACCAATTCATTTTTTTCGCACAGTCGAAAGGATTAAAGAGATTAAATCCTTAGAAATCCATTATTTCTGTTGATTTAAAATAATTGCACAATGTAATAAACCTACGGATCCCCCTACGTACCTCGTAGCCGTTCGACATTGAATCATGCCTTGCAATGCCTCTGCCGTCGGACACCAAGAACCAAAGAAAATGAAATTCCTTTGACGGCTGACCCTCAAGGTTTATTTATAGGGCTCTTAAATCTTTATCTCCAATTCATCTATAACTTACAATCCTAATCAAATTTAATCTTTTAATTAATCCCTTTTAACAATTTTGATTTGTTTTAATAATTAAATAATTCCGAATTTAAATAAATATCCCATAATACATTTTTATCCTTAATTAAACTCCTCCCCTATTTTCCTTTATTTTCGGAATTATTTATTATAATAATATTAATGGTCATTTTTCTCAAAATAAATAAAAAAATATTATTTTTCTAACTCTCAAAAATTGGGGTCGTTACATCATAACCTCCTTAAAAATAAATTCGTCCTCGAATTTGCGTAAATGAAACTACATCATCTACCTAACAAATTTGAAAAAAAAATTTTTTCTGACTTCAACTTTTCGTTTTAAAATGTCATCTTCATCTTCATGATGTGTCCTACGTATGTTAGATCTCCATTTTGATTCAATTCTTGTAATCTCACTATGTCAGCCTACTATTTTTGTCTCATGTGGACTACCTTCAACATTTCTTGATGAAGCAAATTTTGTCAACATTCTTTTGAATGTGCGTCAGTTATTCTCATGACGAGAATTGTCATCAACGAACTGTCCATCAACCTCGCTCCAGTTGATAGGTGAGCAATAATGCCTTCCATACATGACTATGAAGTGGCATGCCTATGTCAGAGTAGTGACTGTTGCCACATACTAACTTCACTAGTGGAAGTTGATTGTTCCAACTATCACTCCGGTCTAATGCAAGTCCAGAACATATATATTTTTTTAAAGGTTTGAATTGTCCATTCAGACTACTCATTCATCTGTGAATGGAAGGTGATCTAGAAGTTCAACCACATCCCAATTGCTCTATAGATGCTCTATCAGAATTGGTCTATGCATTGTAGATTCTTATCCGACGCGATGGATATCAACACTCCATGTAGTCGGATAACCTCCTTAAAAAAAAAGACCATGAGACTTTCGATGGACTAACCTTTCTCTAATGGGTATGACATTGGCTATTTTAATATATCGATGCTCTATTACTCATATCACATTGTGTCCATGTCAAGTCCTCTAATAACATCCATCGTTATCTTTTTTTTTTTAATACTATTGAGGATTTTCAAGCTCTTGTAGTACACCATGTGACCTCTGATGCTCCACTTTCATTTTTCGACCTTTCATAGAAATTTCGATTGTATGTAAAATGTGTTGCTATCCCTGCACCATCGTTACTGGTTACTAGACTGACTTGGATGATACAATTGCTCATTGTTCATATTCTATCGGCTCACCCCCCAATGAGCAAGTGACCTTTCTGCTTAAGACATTCTCAACTGAGTTTGCTTTGTAGTTGATGGCAAAATCGTAACCTTTGAGCAATTTGATCCATCTCTTTCTTTTTGACACATGTTCGAAGTGTACCTCAACCTTGGTAGTCCGTGGAGAATTCAATCTCTTCACCCTACACGTTGTGTCACCGACTCATGGGGTGAAGATCGCAATTGCTAATTTGATATCTAATTGTCTTGATGTGTTGGCAACTATCTTCTTCCTATATAGCATCAAGACTCATGCCATGCGGGGGTTGTATGCATAGTTGTGGGCGACATAACCTCGGCCTGAAGGTCTTTTCAAAAGGACATCGTTGTCAATTTCTTCTCCAATTCTTAAAACCTATTTTTAGCCTTTCCTAAGCCATTCAATTTTTTTTATATCTTTTTGTCCTTCTTGGTGAGGTTCGTCCATGGCAATACTATCGTGTAGTAATCTGGTGCGACTCTCCTAATGCGACTGTTCAAAAATATCTTGCAAGTCTAAGAAAGTTTTTTTTCCTCTTTAATACATCCTTTAATCCATTTGATTATAACATCCATCTTTTGATATTCCATCTATGCGATATTCCTGGAGAACATTATCTCATTCTGCCAAAATTTATATTTCGATACTTTGGCGCATACTTATTTCTCTTAATGTTTGCAGTGCAATATGCAAATGTTCTACATGTTCCTCTAGGCTTGACGAATATATTAGAATATCATCGATCTTGGGTTAACCAATGTAGTAATAACTATACTATAATTTTTCAACATACTTGGATGATGTCCTTCTTCCATATCATTATGTGTGCACTTCATCACTTTTTCTATTGAGTTCGAGTGCTCGACTTTTTACGGTAAATTATGAGCACCAACTAATCGATAACCTCCTTAGAAAAATTGTCATATGAGTGCTTCCATTAAACACTCTACTTTTCAATGGTCAATTTTTTTTATGAAAAGTAAACTATAAACTATATTCATTCCATATAACACATGCTATTTGGATATACAAAATATCTAAAGACTAGTTGGAGTGGAGATTACAATTTCGACTTGATTAAGCTTCAAGTCATATGTCATAACATATTAATTTATTTGGGTGATTTCAGCACCATTCTTGGAGGCATATTCTTGTCGTAGAGGTTCGACCCATTTTGATTCATCGCAATCTCTTGCGAAGTGACTCATCTTGCTACAATTTAGACATGCACCCGTCGCCCGATAACATTCACCGAGATGCATTTGTGGCAGTAGTTACATGATTCTCTATGTGGTGGAGGATCATTCCGTGTTGGATATGACCTTCCTCGATTGTAGTTTTCTTGATGCCGCTTCTCTCTTCTTTGATGTCTTCTATCTTTACTCCAAATATGATTCTGATCATTATCTATATCCTCTTGATTCGGTTGAGTTGCGTTTGTTATGTCGTCATTTTCAAGCATGGTAGCAAACTCTTTCGCAACTTGAAGGGTATGATAGTTACAACATTTTACCCGTCCTCAGAGACTTGGCTTGAGACCTTCCACCCATTGCTTAACGCGATTTCTCTCTGATTGACGTCGAGTAACATACTTCTCCAACTTTAAGAATTCGATCGTGTAGTCCTCGACTGTCATGGTATCCTGTTGTAGATCTCGATATTCCTTCCATTTTCTCGCTCTTCAGGAAATAGGTAAATAGCGATCCTTGAATATCTTTTTAAACTTTCTCCAAGGAATCAGGTCATTTCCGGAGAATGTGCCAGCCTTTGTTGCGTTCTACCAATGCCCAACGTCACCTGTTAAACACCTCATAGCACATATAGTCTTGCAGTTCTCACCGTAGTACATCTTCACTAGAGTTTGGTCAATTTCTTTCAGCTACCTATAGACTTTCTCGAAGTTGCCTTTCCCATCAAATTGGGGAGACTGTACGTTGAGAAAACGCTTAACAATCTCTTTTCGATTATCGTGAAGGGGAACATCATGACTCTTAGTATTACTATAGTCTCTGTACATTGAACGAGATTCATATGATGATGATCCATGGTTCGAACGTTCCTCTTGATGCTCATTGACCCATTCATTATTTACTTGTGGGCCTTGGGCCGCTTGGCCATCCTCCTCTGCCTTTTGAGGATTCGATCATCGATATCTACTTCTCGGTTCACGATAAAATTGATAAGAGGTCATCAACTTGGGAGACATCTGTGCTCACCCAACAATAAATAATACAATACAATTTAATAAGTAATAATTCAATATCAATATCATAATGAAAACTTACTTGACCCTACTGGATGGCTGCAGTGGTTACTCGTAACAGTTGCACATTGACTCAATTCTATCTATTAGAGACAGCTAAGAAGTGTCTCTCCTTAGGCTCTGATACCTTCTGTAACGCCCCGAGACCCACGTGACTTTCACGTGCTCAAAGTCGTCCCAGAGGCGCTACTCAATTTTCTATAAAATATTTTTGCGGAATAAAATCTATAAAGTGCGGAAGACTTTTTCAATAATAACAGCTAATAATCCACTATATTCAAAATAATTAAAATATTAATAAGTTCACAATTCTAATAAATGCGGAAATAATAAAAAACTAGACAACTCAATGTAGAAAATGTGCAACATCTGTCTATCACTGAGCATAGCCACCTGCAGGATCATCCTCTATCAAAGTACTTTCACCTGCACGGATCCAGGTACAGGGAAATATCCATGAGTATAAAAATACTCAGTACGTAGGGTCTACTAAACAATCAATATGCTCAATCGAAAATAAGATATAATCAATGATGAGTCAATTGAGCAATAATACAATAAACAATTTACAATATAACGATTTATCAACATGAGCAACTATATCAAGTTATGGTCAAAAGATCAATCAATAGAGATAGCAATTAATAATTGCCTAATCAATTGGATCGATGATTCAATATAACAATAGGACAATAAAGTCATAAATCAATAAGAAGGATCAGAAAAAGATCAGATGATCGATCAATATTGATTTAGCAATTAAATGTTTGATCACTATGACACTATTTAATTTAACAATTTTCAATTCAATATCAATGGTCATTAGTCAATTATAATTCAATTTGATTCAATGGGCGGTGGCAATGCTAGTCAACGCCAATATCCAAATGACCATGATCAATTCAATTCAACTCAATTCGATTCGATTTTAATTCAATTTAATTTACAATGTTTGGAGTTATCCAATTTAATGGGAGCGCTCGATCAATTAAGGGACACCATGCCACTTTCATGCAGGCCAGTGGGGGATCAGTGCCACGGCAAGCCCAATACGATTCAATGGGTTCGTGTATGGTGGGGGACGAGTGACCATACACAGGATAGCCATAGTTTTTACACTATCTGCCCCATTCAATTCAATTCAATTCAATTGGTCCCGGCTTAGTGGCAATTAGTGAACATGGGCCAGTAGCTTTCGACTTTTATCTTGTTTATCTAAAATGCCTATCTTTAAATAAATTATCAATGAGATAAATTCTGAACTCCAAAACTAAGTAGGTCAACAATATAATCAAAATCAAAGTTCGTCATAATATAAACAGATCAATCATCAACAATATAATCAATACATCAAATTAATTAATAACAACAATAATAATCAGTAATTAGAATTTACTCAAAAATAAATAATAACCCTCGGTGTGCTCCATGTTCATTACGGCCATAACATCATTTTTTTCTCTCTCCATCTTCTCTGATTTTTACGACCGTAAATTCTCTCTCCAAATTTTTACCCCCTATTTCATTACTGCCATAAACTTTTACCCCCTTTCCGTTACGGCCATCAACTTTTACCCCCTTTCTGTTACGACCATCAACTTTTACACCCTATTCTATTACGGCCATCAACTTTTACCTCCTTTCTGTTACGGTCATCAACTTTTACACCCTATTCTATTACCCCCTTTCTGTTACAACCATCAACTTTTACACCCTATTCTATTACGGCCATCAACTTTTACACCCTATTCTATTACGGCCATCAACTTTTACCCCCTTTCTGTTACGGCCATCAACTTTTACACCCTTTCCGTTACGACCATCAAATTTTACACCCTTTCCGTTACGGCCATCAAATTTTACACCCTATTATATTACGGCCATCAACTTTTACCCCCTTTCTGTTACGACCATCAACTTTTACACCCTTTCCGTTACGACCATCAAATTTTACACTCTTTCCATTACGACCATCAAATTTTACACCCTTTCCGTTACGGCCATCAAATTTTACACCCTTTCCGTTACGGCCATCAAATTTTACACCCTATTCTATTACGGCCATCAATTTTTTTTTCTTTTTGCTTTTACCCCTTCTCTCTTACGTTCTGCCCATTACTGTCCACCAACAGAAAACCTATTTTTATTTATTTTTATTTCTTTCCTTGGGCAAAACGTTTTATCGCTTTTTCTCCGCTCACCCTCTCAGTATTGACAGCTCTTTCATTTTTTTTATCTTTTTCTTTTTTTTTGACACCGAACGCTACATAATGAGTCATATGCTCGATTCTCTCTCTTCCTTAAAATTCACACCAATTCATTTTTTTTCCGCATAGTCGAAAGGATTAAAGAGATTAAATCCTTAGAAATCCATTATTGCTGTTGATTTAAAATAATTGCACAATGTAATAAACCTACGGATCCCCCTACGTACCTCGTAGCCGTTCGACATTGAATCATGCCTTACCACGCCTCTGCCGTCGGACATCAAGAACCAAAGAAAATGAAATTCCTTTGACGGCTGCAAGGTTTATTTATAGAGCTCTTAAATCTTTATCTCCAATTCATCTATAACTTACAATCCTAATCAAATTTAATCTTTTAATTAATCCCTTTTAACAATTTTGATTTGTTTTAATAATTAAATAATTCCGAATTTAAATAAATATCCCATAATACATTTTTATCCTTAATTAAACTCCTCCCCTATTTTCCTTTATTTTCGGAATTATTTATTATAATAATATTAATGGTCATTTTTCTCAAAATAAATAAAAAAATATTATTTTTCTAACTCTCAAAAATTGGGGTCGTTACACCACAACTACATATATCATTGTAAAGAAGAAAAAAAATATCTTTTTTTTTAGAAAAGAAAGTTATATATTGGCAAAAGCAACTAATACATCAAAATACATAATTGTGAGAACCTTCTGAAAAGAGGTCTCATACTAAAAGAATAAAAAAATTTAAGTCGATCTTGATCACATTAGCTTCTTAAGTATATGTTTAAAGCGTTTTTTTAAATATTTAAAGTGTTCAAAATATACCATAACTCATTTATCAAGTTAGCTTCTCCTATGCAATTTATATCAAATAATATTTTCTAAAATATTAGTACTGACTCGGACAGGAATTAATAGTTATTTATGAGGAGGAAATGTGAAAATAAATAACAAAAAAAGAGGGAAAAAGGAATAGGAGCAGAGTTTTCGTCCTTCCGCCCACCCTCGAAAGTGGTCCCACCCCATCTGCACAAGTCTGTGCCACGTACGCTTCGGACCCACCAGTTGGTCCTCTCCTCGCCTGCCACGTGACTCCCATAGTCAGCATCACGCTGTGCCTGTACCCTGTGGTGTATCCACCAGCCAATCCCTTGTCAACAACACTAATCCCATGTTTAATTTCCTTAATTAACCTCACACTAAATTACCAACATTTTTAATGCTAATCCTGTCCGGTTACCGCATGACCTCCCCCCCCCCCCCTCGGCCACCCACCTACTTTTATTATTCCTCTTCCTCTTCCTCTTCCTCTTCCTCTTATTCTCTGGGGTTCTGCGGCCGGCAGAAGTTTGAGAATGGCGACGAGATTTTATGTGGGGGGCGCAACGGAATGGAAAGGGGTTGACAGAAGAGAGTGAGCACACGGCGGGAGGAAAATGGTATCATATGGATGTTGTTTCCGTTGCGTGCTCACTTCTCTTTCTGTCAGCCTTCCCTTTTGGGCGATCGAGCAACAAAAGGCTTTCTCCGCTTCTCTCGCCGATGGGCGATGGTGGAGGCCACGCGTGCCCGCCTCGCGCTCTGTGACGGCCTTATCTCCTCTCTCTCTCTCTCCTCCCCCTCTCCCCTCCGCGCCTTGTTTGAATCTTGGTCCTGCGGCTGGCTTCGTGTCGTTTCGCCAAAAAAAGATGCCTAGCTGTTTCCGCCTGCTTTTTACGCAATACTTTTCTTTCTTCCATGTCTGTGTGTGTCAGCGTGTCGCGGACTGAGAAGAGAGAGAGGTGTTTGATTATTTGCGAGAGAGATTATATGATGCAGGAGGTTGCAGATGTTGTAGTCTTGTTTGTACAAAAGCGGATTGACGTTTTTTTTTCTCATTGAGCTTTTACTTTTGTATACTGGCAGGTGCTAATGATTTTATATGGTTTTTTGCGTGCTAAAAATTTACTGAGAAAAGATTTAAACAATCTAAGAAGGCAAGGACCGTAAGGAAGCGTGACTTTTGAGAATAGTAGGACGGATGATTGATGGCTTATGCCGTGCGCCTCTCTCTCGTCGTTGGAGACTGGATCAGATTGCTTGGAGTATGGAGACGATGACCGGACGCACAGCCATCACTGCAAACTGTGCGGACTTAACGGAAACCACTGTATGACTCATGTTCCTTCTCCCTTCCCCTTCCTGTGCTCCTTCCTAGTATGCCTTTCCCAATCTGTGTACTCCCTTTGTTTTTATTTTCACCTTGCGTTGGACGTGCTGCTTCTCTAACCTTCTTCTTGTGTAGAGATGATGAACATTTGCAGTTCCACGTCTTATCTGCATCGCTACTGCAATATTTTATTTTGACGATGGTTCTCGAATCAAAATTTGGTATTGATAAGGGTTTGTGAAGAAAGGCTGGATTTTGACGACAGCTAACTAAATGGTAAGAGTACTATCCTTCTTGTTCTAGGTTTCAGCTCGTTTACTTATCACAAGCTCGCTTCTTGATTTGCTGCAAAATACGCCCAAGGTTCAAGAACTTTTTACTTGGACAGACCGAGGGTCGTTTGTGATCGTAACCTTTTGGGAGTTTTGAGTCTGTAGCAAAGTTCCTAGCATGTCTCTCACAAAGCTGGGGTTTCACTGGAAGACATCTTTGTTTGTTTACAGCAGTCAAGCAGTCAAAACGATTCCATGGTGGGGAAATGGCGGAGCCAATGAAGTGGAAGGATAGACTGGTCCTTGATGTCTTGGCGTTCCTGGATCTGGTATCGTTCTCAGTTCTTCCTTATCTTTTGCCTGAAACCTGTGCTCTTTCCATTTCTGTCTTGCTGTAATCGCTGTAGTACCATATTCCATGGGGTTTGTCTCCCATCTTTATCTCGCCTCGTAAAAAATTTTGACCTGCGGGTCATGGGGCTGCTCCTCAAGCTGCAAGTGCTTCGTCGTATGCACTGCGTCTTCTCTACAACTTCTCATGTTGCCTTTCCTGCCCCACGAGGGTTTACAAGGTGACTCATTTTTAATTTATGGTCCACGTGGTTGTGGCCCAGTCTCTTGATTGCCCGTTCTTGTGTTTGCAGGCGAAGAAATTATCTCATCGGAAGACTAAGAGCATTGTGCACCTGGTTGAGGTTATGAGACCAAGTTAGTAGCTTTCATTTCTTGCATCCGTCTATTTGGCGTTCTTATCTTGCTGTGTTGTCACAGCAGTTCTCAATCTTCTACTTTAGAAAAAACATGTTTTATCGCATGACAATCTTAAGTATCTCCTGGTCTGTTACATTTGGAGACAAGTAATCCGTAGTTAGGAAGGGCAACATCTAGATCTTAAACGAAGTATGTGTTAGATCCTACTCTCTCCGGAAAGAAAAAAAAGATACGTGGTAGACGGATTGTACAGTCAGAATTCTTCTACTGCAAAAACATGGCATTAAAAAAACAAAATAATATTGGGGTTTCTTCTCAGTTGTCATATTAGGAACTCACTAATATGGACTCAGCAATCTGGCCAATTTATGGGAAAAAGGCAAAAATCGACAAGCAAAAACTGATATTTTACAATATATCAACACATGAGGCATATTTATGGTGTTAATATCATGTAAGCAAGTTCGTAGCTTAAATAATTGTGGTGTCATGAAGAAGTTTTTATGTCTCATCAAATTTCAGGGAAAGTTTATTTCTCCTTCTACACATTTTCTTTTTCTGCTGATCTGTGAAAATGATCATCTTTGGACCTTTTGAATTTTCACGGCTTAGCTTTTTCTCCTAGTTGTCTTATTTCATTCCGCAATTTAACATAAACACATAACCTTAGATCGGCTAACAACAAGATGAATACTTTTTTTGTGGTCTTGGGGTCATCAGGTTACAACTAGTTGTTGTAGTTGCCACGACTCACTGGGATGTTTGGATAGTCATTGGTTGTGATTTGAAGAGTTTTCTTCTTTACATTCTCCTGGACACTCTCTTATCATATTTCCGGTTTATCTATGGATGACTACTGCAGTAACTTATTAAACACTATGTAAGGCATAAGCACTTGGCTTGGATGAACACTGTCTATCTTTAATCCACTAACGGTAGCTGGGAATGGAGTGATACTAGCAGAAGATGATGGTCGTGATAGGCTGCGTCCGTCTAATTAGATGTAGTGTTGAACATAGAAGTCCTTACTCCAATGATCAATTGGATGAAATGTTGTCAAAATTAAATCAAACCTTTGTTTTATCCTTTCCTGAACTAACTGAGTGTATATATTGTGTTTCTCCAAAATGTACTTGTCTGAGGTATGCCAAATCTCCATCCAGGTACACATGGAAATTAAGAAAATCATTTGTGTAAAAGTTTTGTTGTGTTTTCTTTTCCCACGAAGGTGGTGTGATATGATTTCTTATAGGAGTATTTTTTTTTCCAGATTGAGGAAATTGTGGAGCGAGCGTGATACACTATTTCATTGTTATGTTACTCTTCTATTTGATTCTGAAATCAGCGATTTTAGAACCAACAATAACACATTCAATCTTCAATCTTGAGGGTTTTCCAAAGGTTGTTCCAAACTCCTTATTCTAGTGTTATTCTGCTTCTGAAAAAAAAAACTTAACCTCATATCATCTTTCTTAGTACAGTTTTGAAATAACAAATTTAGAATTCTATCCAACAGTTGCTTAAATTACTGTACTTTAATAAACTCATATTTTCAAGGCACTTGTGTGCAATAGAAATTTGACTTATGATCGAACTATGGTTTCTGAATATTTGGTGTACTAAAGATGACTAAACTTCTCATCATGAGGTTTGCTAAAATGTGAGATTTCAAGCAATTGTTTCACCGGTCCTTTTGATGATTGTGCAACCTGTGAAGTATATTCTTTTGATGTTTGGTGTTGTATATCATAGGCTATGGTTACTACAACCAATGTTCGATCTTTATCTTTTTGTTTTTACATTTGCATATTGTTTCCTTGTTATATAAAATTTTCATTCAACACTCTTCTATTGTTTGTGGACTATGAGTTGATAGAAGTCTTAGTGATTTTTTAAATAAAAAAGAACTCTTGAAGCTAATATGTGTTTTATGAAAAGGATGATAATATATGTTTCTTTTGATAAGAGAGTTTTTTGTTTTGGTATAGAAATCTTGTGGAGTTTCTTGAATGATAACTATTTCTTTTAGTATTTAAAAAGACGAAGGAGCTTTGAGGAGAGATACTAGCATGAATATATCTAACATTTGTTAAAGATGTTGTCTTTACTTAATTTTATATACTTCAATTTGTTTTTGACTCCTCCCTCTATTTGGTATTATTTGTTGAAGTATAAATTATGTTAAAGGATAATACAGTACCATCGGACTTTATATGTCATTTGGAATCAAGTTGTTTTTTTATGTACAGCTTTCCTTAAACTTATCTTTCTTTGCAATTTTGAAACTCAAGTATCACAATCTATTACTTGAGAAGTTTAAGAAGAACCGAGTTAAATTTTAGGGTGATGAGTTGTCTGATGGATTGTCCTGATTTGGGGTTTAAGTGCTGATTATTTTTCATGTATTTGTATTTAATTTGATAAATATCTTGCCGTTGGAGGTTAGCATTCCTTCAAAGTTTTTTTTTCTAGAATTTTTTGTAAACCTGGAGTCTAAAGATTTGAAAAGCTGTAATATGAAGTTGTTGCGTATTGGCCTTCCATTCTACTTGAAAGATATTTTTGCGATCAATTGATGTGGTTTCATCCGAGGAAGAGTAGCATGTAGCTGCTACATTGAGTGATATTAAACTATATGTTGAATTTGTTTGAAGATGATTGATGAACTAAAAATGTAGCCTACTGGAATACATAAAATTAAATGAAATTTTGCTATCACTGACCAATAATCTTTTATGTGATAAAAGTTGCGAAATTGTTGACACCAAAGCCACTTTATAGGAGAGCAAGCGTGACAAAAAAACATCTTTCCAGGGTTGATTGTATAACTGATTAAATGATGGACATCATCCAAATTTTCTTAGTACGATGTTCAAGTGATTGTTTATTTTGAATGACCAAACCAAGCTTTTGAATGATTTGAAAATTAAGATTTCGGTGACTTGGGGTTGTATTTGAAAATCATTTAAGCTGCATACTACAAGTTGGTACGATCTATATCTTACCCATAGAAGCTTATTGGTTTTTTATTGGAACAGGCTGATCAGATACATCTGTTGACATTGACCTGACAAACTATCGTAGTAGGTCGTCAATAGTATAGACTTTCCCAACCCAACCCAGTCTATTTTACCATTAGAACTGATGATCTGATTGTCAAATCAATAGATATGTGTAATTTTACTCCTTCCTTCAAAGTATAAAACTAATCCGCTTCTGTAACCAGGTGAACAATAAGCTAATAAAATTATGAACAAACCAAACTATATAGTTTGCAGTAAACATGTATGTTCCATTAAACTATAACACAAAAATACATGTTCTTTTATTCAATAAACAAACTCGATGAAAATTTCCTTTTTGTTCTTTGGAGGAAACCCGATTATTCGACTCATCCCATAATGATGTTGTTTTCATCAAACTTGACCGGTGAACACTAATAATGTAGACAACCTCATCAATTTCTCATGTATGGTATAAACCTAGCACTGTCTTTCTGCCGTTTACACTTTTTATTGAAGTTGCCTCTGATGTCTTTTGTCACACAGAAGAGGAAATCTGTAATCCATCTGTTTGTCTTTTCTACTGCAATATCAGGTGTGGGAAGTTTGCATTGTGCTAGTTTGATTTAGATATTGTAACTAATTGCCACTTATAAGTAAAATAGAAAAGAAAATGCAGAAGGATTGAGGAGCCGTGAAGATAACACTTGACTAATGCTTATTGTAGTTCTTACTACCTATAACTTCGTTTTAACTTTCCTTAAAAAACTTCATTTTAACTTGGTCCTCTAAGCAGAGGTGAGACAACTCTATCTATAGGCTCCTTCTAAGTTTTCTTTTGAAGATATTTAAGGACAAGTAATAACAGAGTTGCATTGACCTTTCATGAGTAATATTGAAGATCTTTTCCTTGACCTTTCTTGTGAAATGTGGACGTCTTCACTTTTTAAACAGGTATTATGACACACGTTTGGTAGAACATTTAGATATTTTTATAGAATTCATGAGTGTCACAGTTGGTCTCTTCATAGAAGATTAACTAAATATGCATCTCTAAAGTTTGTAGCACTGAGTTGTTATCTAAATGCCCAACCTAGCTAGTCACAATCTCAAGCTTTTGTCAATAGCATTCATGGGAGTGTCATAGTTTGTCTCTTCATAGAAAGATTAATTAAATGTCCACCTCCAAAGTTTGTAGCACTGCATTGTTATCTAAATGTCCAGCCTTCCTTATCACAATCTCATGTTTTGTTAGTATACTTGCAATTATCAAGCGAGCATTTGTATGCAAGCACCATCAATTGTTTGGATCGACACTCTACTATGTGTTGGTTGCCCTGCACACATCTCCTGCTTAACATTTTTAGGTGATGAACATGTGTATTCTGATATCTTTGATCATCCTTGAAGTGTTCCCTGTAGCACATCTTCGTTCTCATTACTGCATATATACTTAAAGATTTTCCACTTACCTATCATGATTCTTATGTTGCTTGGTTAGAAAAATTAGTAGGATGCACATTGTTAAATCATGCCTTCAATGAACTTAAAGCTAGTCGCAATTTACTTCTTTTCCGAAGCCAACGGTTCTCCTTGCTGAAGATTTTGTATGATTGTGCTTCACAGTATATTTTTGACACTATTGTTGGCATGGTGGAAAAATAGAGCTGGCTTTCTTAATCCCACGGACTTCATGCATCATGTCTTCATTATATCTATCTTCTTCAAATGAGGCCTCCATTTTAATTGCATGGATCATTCAAATATTCTTGCATTCGTTACTCTTCAAGTGCCAAATATTATCTCATATCCTGAAGTTGGTATTATGTGGAGTTGGATCTCTGTATCACCAGCCATTTGTTCTTTGTGATGTTAGTGACTGTTATTACATTTTTGGCTCATTTATTTCACGGGTTTGAGGGCAGCAACTTGTAGGTACTTCTTTTTTCCATTTTGCGTCGAGGGTTGTATCCAACGACAATTTCATCTAGTCCTTTTTTCGATGTACACATTCATCTTTTTTTTGGCGTCTAAGACCAACTGGTGAACTTTGCTTGTTTACAATCACCTTTTTTTATATGGGGCTCAATTTTTCCTGGTGTGCTAATTGGTTTGAAGTTTTCAACCTTTTTATAGATAATAATTCATAATAAATGAGAATCACACAGCTTACTGCACGAATTTTCCTTTTGTTGCTTCAGAGATTTTTTCCCCCTCAATTCTTGGTGAATGGTGAATTTAGTCTTTCTTAGCTAATGATAGTACCTTATTGATTTTCAATGTGAAAATTGTTGAATGGATATTACGTTAAGATTGAATGCAGCCAGGAAAGTATGATTCGTAATAGAAGCATATTAATGTGCATTCAAACATTGTGATTGCACCATGCCTACGGGTGTTCGGGACTATCAGTGGCATTTTATTTTGCATCGTCTGATAAAAAAATGATGTTTATTGATCCCAGAAACGATGGATTTCAGATGACTATTCTATTCTTTTTATGTACGAGGCTATGAGCTCTCTACAATTTGCTTTGCTGTTTTCTTTTTTGTAGCACAGTGGATGGCGTTTGTTCTGATACAGTAAATCTTTACAGAAGCTAACGGAGACTACATTGCAGGTAGTAGAGAGGCGACTGAAGGCATACAAAGTGAGCATTCACTTCTCACTGTCTTTCTATGCGAAACTAGCAACTAGAGTTCAGCTGAGCGTAACGTTGAAGAACAATGATTCCCATTCTTCAGTTGAACAAGTTACCATGCAAGAAAGGGATGAGTCAAGTAATATTTTATAAGGAGCACAAGATTTCTTTGCTAGCCAGGTCTGGATGATGTTAGCTTGTCTGTCGCATCACATTCATTGGTTTTTTCTTTTAGTATACTGTTTTTTTTTCTGTCAGCGGATTTCTTGAGCAGGAACAATGCTGCCTGTCATATGCTCAGTGTCCACGCTTCTGCTGGGTGGAAAAAGTATTATTTTGTTAAAACATATTAAATGTTTGTGATCTTTTATCAGTTGATGGCCAAAAAAGTATTTTGTTCTTTCTCTTCGATCGTCTCTTTTGTCAGTTGAATCAATCTTTATGTTACTTTTCTCTTGTTTCTTGAGCACCGTCTTGTAACATTTCTGACACAATATGTTATTATATTTTGTAATTATTCGAATGACTTACAATATTCTAATTACGTCGCATCGATTATAAAATTCGTTAAGAGATCTCTTCTTGGATTTGCATCTGTGAAAGTTCATTTGTCTATTTTCTTTCTTTTGTGTGTGTGTGTATTTGGCTGGTGGCAATCTATTCACGTTATCACTTTAAACAATTCAGACTGCTAGTCCTAGTGAATATAACTAACAAGACAATAACAAATCTGAATTCTAAATTGAGATAGGGGTTAGCATCTAATTGAATGGATGCTCGGGTGATCAAATTTATGACTTTATGAATTGAGATTGGGTTGATTGCGGAAGATCTTGAGTTTGTTAAAGTGACTTGTGGAAAGTGTTTTATATTGAGGGTTAAAATAAAAGAATAAAAAAAGTGTATCTGAGGGCATGAACTTTTTGATAAAAACAAGCCTTGGAGCTTATAAAAAGATCCTGTTCAACATTACAAAGATTTCTTACGGAGATGCAAAATTAATATTAAAGAATTACAGGATTGTAGAAAATTTTTTTGTTGCGAACTCTGGCTTCCAATCTCCTTTATCAAGAATTTGATGTACCCAAAACATAAAAGTACAGCCCAACAGGAACACAACTGTGTTTGGTCGAGAACAAACGGCTAGAACTACGGTGAGTTCGGTCAAACACGTTGAAGAGTTCCGGTGGAGAGTTCCGGTGGAGCTCGTCGGGATATTAATTTCAGTCAACGTGATTTGTTCGCTTTTATTCTCGTAAAAAAGTTGTGGCCAGAGGTTAGAACTTCGAGTTCGCAACGCACCGCAGATTCATATCGAATTCCACGCTCGCTCTATTTTCTTCATTTCCTCCTCGTAGAATCCGTTAGCTCCGCGTCTTCAACTTCGAAGTTCCAAACAGCTGAACCAAACACCTGCAAGAACAAACCAGAACTAATACATTGTGTGAACCTTCAAGTCCGACCACCATCGGAACTTTGTTCAAACGCGCCGTTGAAATTTTCGTGTCACGTCAATAAAGTTCCCGGAACTAAAATTCCGAAGTTCTTGCCAATCCAAACACAGCAAAGGTTCGCCCCAACCAAATTAACAAAGTTCACAAGTTCAACATCAGACTTTGTTCTGTAAACTTTGCTACCAGGGGGCTTTCCACATAGTCGTTGTCTTTTTAAGGCCCCCCTTTTCAAGGCCAAAGATGACACCATGACACAGCACCTTTGGCATCATCAGGACTGTCTTAAAGATCATAGCTGGGCGTGCCTTCTTTCTGACCCTTCACCATTATGATGCTCTTTGTGATGCCTCGGACACACAAAAACTCAAAACACTTTTCTGAACAGCTTTAAGCACACGATGAGATTGATGCAGAAAGAAAAAGGAAAATCAGGCCTTGGCTTTTCCACTCTACATGTACAGGACCTTTTTCCCCCTTGTAACTAGTTATCTTTTATTGTAGATTGGTATGCCACTCTATCTATCTATATATACTTCTTTTATCTTTTTTGGGTCTAATTCTTTCACATTAATTAATGAGAAGAGAGAAAGCCCGGGACAGCGGTGTGTAGTTGCTGGTTCTTCACGGGCATTGTACTCAAAAAACACTACTAGCAAGTAGTAAAGGCAACAAACAAGGTGAGCTCCTTTGTACGATGTGATGCAGCCATGATGGCAGCCAAGTGCAAGCCCCTTTACGCCGTGCACCGTCCCAAGACCCCCGTCCAAGGAGTCACAACAAATCTGTATCTTCATTATGGACGGTGGGTGGGTGGGTGGGGGCTTTTGTCCTCTATCCTTCTTACAGGCACTAATACGTGTTGCAACTTACAAGAAGCAAGACCGAGACTCATGATATAACAAATTACTGAATTGGATAGCAGAGCTGTCTCACTTGATCTCTTCTTCTTTTTTTTCTTTTTCCCTTTCCCTGTAACATGCACCCCAAAGTTCTGATTGCCATATTCGACACCTGCTATGTGATGGAGTTTCCACTCTCTATCTCTCTCTCTCTCTAGATCTCTCTCATATAATATAACTTCCATGATGGAGATTCCTCTTTCTAACCATTCTCAAATGCAATAGGTATAATACATTTGCAGTAGGAGAGCATCATCATATGCTTGCAGTGATTGTGAGGGACCATTCACAAATGGCATCTCTTGGCGAGGCTTGCGACAACGAGGGGGATTGCTGTTAAAGTTGTTGTGGTGATATATATAACAACGACGAAATCTGTTTGTTCTGTTCAAAACATTGATAAAGAATAGGCTATGAACTTGTTTTGATAAGTTCAAAAGTTAAGTTTGCCATGTCTTGTTTATTAGATTAAAAAAATGACTAAGATTAAGAGACCATTTGATATGAGATAATTTAGATAAATTATCGGTTATTTTATTTAAAATTCTTAGTGCTCACTATGTTATCTCGTGCTCACTATATTATTTCGTTTGGCTCTCGTTGATTACCGATAATTTTAGTTGTTCTTAAAATCACAAAAATATTCATTTCATTAAATTTTTATTTTAATATTTATTATTAAATAAATATCATATAATTCATATTTTTTATTATTTGAAATCTCTTATACATAACTCTTATTTTTATCTCATATTATTTTATTTATATTCACCTTTCTTTTTTTTCTTCGTTTATTTAGGATAATATATGATGAATATGTAAAATAAGTTTTAGGGATATTTTGGTAATTTACTCTTTAACTATTTTAGTCATTATTTATATTGTCAATACTTGTCAAACACTATAATGTGATACTATCGATAATTTAAATAGTGATATATTTAAATAATGATCTAAATTATTGGTTAATTTAATTGGTAATGCACCAAACGGCCCCTAAGTTGCATATTAAGTCATGTTTATTTGTAAATCTATAGGTTTTAAAAACAAAAATATAATATGAGATATTTTGGAATATAATGTAGATCATATTTATATAATATATACTAATTATATAAGTGTGCCTTGATGTATGCAAAATATAACATTTAATTAGTCTTGTATTTTTAATTTTATTTTGATTCATTTTTTTAATAGCATGCATCATTTATGAGCTTATTTGATTTAATTTTATAAAAATGAAAAATACCCAAATTTTATATTTTATTACATAAAAAGCATGTGAAAAAGAGTTATGAAGCCATTAGAAAAAATGACACTCAAATCAGAGTTAAAATAAAGTCAAAAAGTGTAAATTAGTCAAAGTTGTAACACTAAAAATTGAATATAACGGATCGTGATAGACATATAATGATCGTAAGAGTAGAGTCGTAATGACCTTTAAATATCCAGTTTTGTATTAAAACTTGTCAGAGTAATAGGTTGTAACACTGTGAGGATTGTGAAATTCATGTTGTGAGTCATGAAAAAAGCATATGTATGTTGTTACAATTAAATATCCGAGTAATAGGTCGTAACATTGTGATGATTGTGAAATTCATGTGAGCCATGAAAAAAATCATATTTATATCGTTACAAATGTGTTATGGGACATTACAAATATGATTTTTTAGACTTCTTCCAATTTCAGAAATTTCTGCAATTAACTCCAAACTTTATAATAAGTTAGGGATCATTTGGAAACATATTTTTTTAAAAATGAATGATTATAAAGTCCAACAAGAATTTATTCTGAATTTATCTTATTTTAACACGAAAAGACTCTCAATTAAATCAAAATTCTACCAAAAGCTTGGGACAATTGGATACTATAAATAGAAGCCATGTGAGACAAAAAAGGGAGTGCTTGAGATCCGAAGCCGTGCGCTACTGAGGACGAATTTCAAATTTAAAAAAGATTTTTTTGGAGAAAACAGTGGAGCAACTCATCGTTTGTATTTCACAGCTATTAAAAAATAATTGGAGGCCATGAATCCAATCTTTTAGTCATTGTTTGAGTGATCTTTATTCATATTTTTTATGCCTAATTAATTTTGTAATAGAGATATTTATTTTATCGAGAAATTAACTGCATGAACTTGTTGATTAGATTTGAATTAACATAGTTGTTTAATTTTTTTTATTATGACTGTGATGATATTATCATGCTCTGAGATAAGACTACAAACCAATTAGAGGATTAATATTAGGGTTTAATAATTTTCTGATAATTAATATTTAAATTGATAGTTAACACAATTATAATAGTTCAACGTGTATGTTTGATTTTCTACGGTCTAATGCATTATATCCAACATGATTTACAATCTAATGCATCTTAATATCTTGTTAAATTACAAATTGACTCAGCATAGAGATATCAAATTGTGATGTGAATTAAGATAATTTGACAATATAGAAAGCATTAACTTGTGTGATCCTCTTAAGAATTGAACGTGATTATTATTGTTTAACTCAATTGGGCCGCATAAATTAAATATGTAACTTTAGACACTTGACAACACCTTCTATTAGATAAATTCTTATTTAAAAAAGAGTATTAAGGTTAAAAAAAATAAAGGACTATAACCTATAGTGTTAGGAGTTAAACACATGGTGTATTTATTTTTAAACAAACATTTCGGTTTCCTCAGTTTCTTTGACCAAATACTTTTATTTCTCTTTTTCCAATTATAATACATCTCATGTTTATTTAATTTTATTACTTTATATCTCTATATTTTTATCAAATTAAATGAGTTGTCTAATCTTGTTCTAATTTGGTTAATATTTTTTCTTCAGTTTATGAAATTTTAGGTTTTTTAAAACAATAAATGAATATACTTAAACAATAATTTACTAATGATTATGTTATCCAATTTTATCCGTAATGCATTAGAAGTATATATTACATGTTTATTTATAGATATTCATTGGTATAATCCCTATATTTACTAAACACTTATATTAAATTTATTATTCAAACCAACCAAGGATGGTTGGCACAACTGACTAGCAGGGCGTCCTGGGACGCTGGGTGCTAGTAGTTCTAAGTTTGATTCTCCGAGTCGTCATCCTTGGCCAGTGTATTCCTTGTCGCTCGAGCCCGAACACTAGATTTAATAATCCCGGACATCGGTGGATCACTGACCATGGCCGAAAAAAATATTATTCAAACCCTTTCCCTATTCGTTAATCAAATTGATAGCTGCTTATATATGTCAAAATAGATCCTTAATCTGAATAACTTCTTAGATTCTGATTTGATTTATTTATTAAATAAGTCGAGCTCAAGGCTCAAAGAAGACTAATCCATAAGCCGATGTCCACCCCTATACATATAACCATTCATTTTAATAATGTTAATTATTTCCTAAGCAATGTTCATAATACCAGACAACAGTGCATTTTTTAACGTCACATGAGTTGAATCGTCGACATCGCTTTTTAGATATGAATGATTGACCAAAAGAATAGTACTAAACCACAAGAGTGAAGCTAAGGGATGCAAAATTAATGGGACAAATAGTAAATAGTTGTGATGGTAAAAATTATTCTACAATAGGGGTGTTCACCAGGTCAGGTCGACCCGATGAATCCGAAAATTTGACCCGATCGGATCCAATTCGACCCAATAAACCCAATTTTTCTTTTTTAATTTTAAATGTTTTAAATTAATTTAATAATTTTATATCATTAAATATTTTAAATGTAGAAAAGTATGTAGATATTTAAAATAATATTTTTGATATTTAAAAAATACTTTATTTTTTATTAAAATATATTAATAAATGTTTTTTATATTAAAAAAGAAAAAAAATTAAAAAAAATGGTGGTCGAGTTTATCCGACCCAATCCGGCTAAAAAGAAGGAGTGATCCGATCCGACCTGACCAAACTTGGTCGAGTTGAGTCGAGTCGAATCCATTCACGGGTCGGATCACCGTGAACACCCCTATGAATCTACAACATACTCTCTCTATTTTTCCACAGCCATCTAAAATATGATGATTGTTTTCCATTTTATCTAACTTTGAAATCAGATTACGAGAAAAAAAATATTGTAGCATATTTTTTGACGGAAAAGTGAAATCAAAATAAACATTACATCACAATAAAAATACTACAAAACTTATATTTTGAAAAATCATATTAGTTTTCTATTATATAATGCAATATTTATTTTATTATATTTACCAGCTTTTATGTTAATATTATAATATGAGCTCTCTGCCACTGCTGGACAGACTTTGATATTCTCATCACACTAATATTTTTGGCTGGTTATGAAGAAATCTGAATCCTGATGAAAGCTGGACCAGTTCTTGATCCATACTAAAGTTACTTTCTCCAAGGCAATAATCTGTTTTCTTTCTCTCTCATCATCTCCATGCACCATGCTTGCAATGTATTCACTGTAATTACAACTTGACCATTAATTATAAGAAATAGTAGGGAATCATGATGAGATTAGGCATAATGCAACATCTGCATTGCTGAATCGATCTTGTCTCTTTTGTTCTGTTCGATTTAATCCACTGTCAACATGGTAACGTGATCCAAATTATACATATATGGCTTGCATGGATCCTATTACAGATGCCTATAAACTCTCTACAGCATCATTCTTCTTTAAAAAAAAAACCTGCATATAATCACACATCTCCAGTTTTAGACGCCCACTGCTTCATATGTCATCTGATCTGAACCATTTTGATGATAAAAAAAGCAAGCTTTCTGAACTCGGTTGGTTTTTTTTTCTTATTTCATGAAAAGGACTTGCTTTGTTTTGTTTGCTATTGGTGTTGGATTGTGGTGATATTTGTTTACATATTATATAAGAATATCAGCATTTTTTCTCTTTTAATTGCTGTTTTGCAACTCGAACTGTTCAGAATTTGACTGTCGGATGCATTTTAAATGCCAGAAATGTTTATTTTCCCTGCACTTCAACTTTTCATGAATGTTTAATCTCTCTGCCAACTGTACCAATAAATTTCACCATTACTACCTCCTTCTTTGTGTTGCCGCCACCATTATCACCATCTTTATCTCGCCGACCCCTCGTTCATGACTACCTCACCATTTTTAGTTTTTTGTACTACCGCCACTCGCCCACTCCCCCCCCTTCTCTCTCTCTCTCTCTGCGCCTCAATTAATATATGATTTATTAGTCTCTCTCTCTCTTCTCTCTCTCTCTCCATCTCATCTCACTCCTACTTGGATGAAGCAGAAAAGCACAGAGAACACCGTCTTCTCGCTCTCAGGGCCAAAGCAAACTTAGCAAAGCCCCCAAACTTCTCCCCGTGTTGTCCTTGCTGTCTCTGCATGAACCTGCAAAGTCCAGACCAAGAGAAACCCACATCTACCCGCTGCCCCAACACACAAAAAGAAAAGAAGTAAATATTTTAAAAAAGAGTTCATCTTTTGTTTTTCTCAAGTTCGAGAACTCAAATGATGGCTCCTCTGGGAACGATGCTTAGAAAAGGAAACCATTTCTTTTATGCCTGATCCTGATTCTTTCCAAATCCAAGAGAGCAAGAGCTCATCCCGCATCAGGTGAGGTTGTGGCCGCCGTGCTATTAGTTTTAGGTCGAATGCAATAGGAAAGTACAAGGCAGAGAGGAATCAAAGATCGCATTTTTTTTTCTTTCCACGACCAGAAGCCCGTCTCTCATCTATTGACTGTTTGGAGCTTCTGGTGTCATCCTTCCAGATGGGCTGTTGCGGTCTCCTTGCCTTATTTCTCTCACTCTCTGTGCTGTTCGGATGCTTGGCTGCTCAGCAGCCAAACACGGATGCCTACTTTGTCGCGGAATTCTTTCAGTTGATGGGAGGAGTGCGTCCTCCTCCATCTTCCGTCGGCCAAGTCTGTTCCTGGAGAATGGTCACCTGTGACCTCCAGACGGAGAAAGTTACCAGCTTGGTGGCTTCCGGCATTGGTCTCTCCGGTCCCATTCCTGTCGCCACCATCGGCAAGCTCAGCGAGCTCCAATTATTGGATCTCAGCGACAACAACATTACTGCTTTCTCCTCAGATTTCTGGGAATTGGGCGGTTCTCTCAGACAGCTCAACCTTTCATATAACAGGATCACGGGACCTCTTCCGAGCAACATAGGAAACTTCGGCAAGATTGAAAGCCTCGACCTTTCCTACAACGAGCTCTCCGGCGCGGTTCCAGTGGAAGTGGGTTCGCTCTCAAACTTGAATGCCCTTCATCTCAATGGGAATTCATTTGAGGGGAGCATCCCAAGTGCCATTCTTGGATGCAAATCCATGGTCTCCATGAGCCTCTCTGGCAACATGCTAAATGGTGCTCTGCCTGATGGTTTCGGAACCGCCTTTAGTAACCTAACCTTCTTGGATCTTTCAGACAATGCGATCAGCGGAAGTTTGCCAGATTTGTCAGGATTAGAGTCCTTAGCGTATCTCAATCTCTCTGGCAACATGTTACAGGATTCAGTCCTTGGTGTATTTAGGAATCCTCTTCAGGTTGTGGATTTAAGCAGGAACCACATCTCTCAGGTAAATCTCAGCTCTAACACCAGCTGGTCTACTTTGCTGTATCTTGATATGTCTACAAACGAACTGACTGGAGAGTTCTTTTCGGATCTCGGTGGTGCGCGGTTGCTTAAGCATCTTAACCTCGCAGACAATGAATTTGCTCATCATGAACTTCCAATGATTGGTATGCTTTCTGAGTTAGAGTATTTTAACATGTCAAAAACTGGAATAGCTGGTAAAATTACATCAGACCTCTCTCAATTGTTTAATTTGAAAACATTAGACCTTTCACAAAACCATCTGAATGGCTCAATTCCTGAATTGAGCAGTGGATCTCTTCAAGTTATAGACCTTTCAGTGAACAATCTCACTGGTGAAGTCCCCCAATCGCTGCAAAAGAGGTTAATCAACATGGAAAGGTTCAATTTTTCCTACAACAACCTCACACTCTGCGCTGCCAATTTTCCATCCATAGCATTCATTTCAGCATTCATTGGAACCCAAAATGACTGCCCAATTGCAGCTAATCCAGAAATCATCCAAACTAGGAGACCGAAACATAAGAATCTGAAGCTTGCTATTGCGATAGTTCTTTCTGGTTTCGTTGCTGGCTTTGTGTGCCTTTTCGTTGTCTTCAGAAGAAGAAAAAGATCATGGGCAGTTAAACAAATGTCATTTAAGGAAGAGCAAGCCATCTCGGGCCCGTTCTCTTTTCAGACTGATTCAACTACATGGGTCGCAGACGTGAAGCTTGCTACATCAGTCCCTGTTGTCATTTTCGAGAAGCCATTGCTTAATTTTACCTTTGCTGATCTCTTGGCTGCAACTTCCAATTTTGACAGAGTAACTTTGTTAGCGGAAGGGAGGTTTGGACCAGTCTACCGGGCCTTCCTCCCTGGAGGAATTCATGCAGCTGTTAAGGTCTTGGTTCATGTGTCTGCAGTTACTGATCAGGAAGCTGCTCGAGAGCTTGAAAGACTTGGTCAGATCAAGCATCCGAATTTAGTTCCCTTAACTGGCTATTGCCTAGCTGGGGATCAGAGGATTGCGATATATGAATACATGCAGAATGGGAACCTGCAAAATCTGCTTCATGATTTGCCTTTAGGATCGCAAGCTACTGAAGATTGGAGCACTGATACATGGGAAGAAGACAATGCAGGTGCACAGAGCATAACAACTGAAGGAATGACTACTTGGAGATTCAGGCATAAAATTGCATTGGGTGCAGCAAGGGCTTTGGCTTTTCTACATCATGGATGCTTCCCACAGATCGTGCACCAAGATGTCAAGTCAAGCAGCATTTACCTAGATTCAGCATTGGAACCAAGACTATCTGATTTTGGATTATCAACAATAACTAACACGGATGATGATATATCAAGGGGTTCTCCAGGTTATGCTCCTCCAGAGTTCTCGGAGTTTGAAAAGGCATTGGCTACTACAAAGTCTGATGTCTACGGTTTTGGAGTTGTCCTTTTTGAGCTTATTACTGGAAAGAAACCAATCGGAGATGAATATCCTGAAGAGAAAGGGACTACATTGGTAAACTGGGCTAGGACACTGGTGAAGAGAAATGAAGGTTCTAGTTTAATTGACCCCAAGATCAGGGAAACTGCAGCACCAAAGCAAATGGAAGAAGCACTCAGGGTTGCTTATCTTTGTACAGCTGACTCGCCATCTAAGAGGCCGTCCATGCATCAGATTGTTGGGCTGCTGAAGGACATTGAACCTGCTTCTACCGATCACTGAAGCATAATTATGGAAATTTTGACCTCTTAGTCTGCTGCAGTGTCTACTTATTGAATGAAATCTGAAGCCTTTTCAGATTGCAGGATAGCTCAACAGTATGTACGTCACAAACAACTAGATATGGAAGCTTTTCTCATTGACGATGAACTAGTCAGTGTATGTTTGTCTGGTACTTTGTTATACAACAAAGCAGCTGTGGTTTTAATTCTTCATCTATCTTACAGTGAAAATGAAGTTGCATATCCCAAATTCCTTCTTTTTTTTGCTACTGAATGACATTACTACCTGAGATGGATTGCTAAGATCCTGTTCATCTTATTTTTACTATAGGCCTTGTCGTGCACCTTCAATATTCATTATGAAAGGGCAAATCCCTTGTTCTATATCCCAGGAAAGGCAAATTCTCTCCTTGCTATACTAAAACCAAACATGGATGAATCCTCTTAAACACATGCATATTTCTAACTGTTCATATCAAATGGCAAGGAAAAAAAACTAGGATTTGTTTTATTTGCATTTCCCATCTCAACTGATGAACTTAAGATAATTCAATTAGCATTTTATTTTTGGATGACATCATTGAACGAGATGTATTCATTTATTTCTGTTCTTATTTTTTTCCTGCTTGCTGCCTCAATATTTGGGAGCAGTAATATATTCTCAAACTTCAATGCAGTAAGGTGGTCCTATTGTTCATCTTATTTTTACTCTTGGCTGAAAGGGCAAATCCCTACTCTGTATTCCGCCCAGCAAAGGCAAATTCTATCCTTATCGTCGTAAAACCAAACATGGATGAGTACTTTGTGACACATCTACATTTGTGGTTTTTCATACCAAATCACAAAGACTTCAGTTAGCATGCACACTTCCTAGTTCTGAGAGCATTTCTTCTCGTAAGCTTTTGTTCCTGACTAATACATCACAATAGCTTGTGGCAAGTTTCTATTGCAGGTGCCTTATATTGCATCAAACTGATATGTATGATGCCTTATTTACTCGTTAGTGTTATTGTAATATTCTACTCTTTTTATGATTTTGATGCACATATGGTTTCTTTCAGCTGATCCTTTCCGGAGAAGTGTCAATAGACAATTACAAAGATAGCACAAGATTCATATCGTATTTATTTGTTTTCCCTATGAATATATATTAATTGATAGGTACACGTTCAGCAGCTCGACACGGCAGAAGCCATGAGTGCGGACGTGGAGGTGGCCGCATTGCGATTACCGCAATCTCAGTGGTCTCATTCACTTATGTTGGCTGGTGCACATGTTTGTGACCCTGATTGGCATATCTGTTGGTTTTTTTTTTTTTTTTTCTGAGGGCATGTGAAATCCAGTGTCAAGCACGATCAATAAACTTCATTAAGCTGGATATTGAAATGTTTAAGATTTTGTCTTCATTACAAGTTGAAGCCAGCTATATCTTTGTTCTCTAATAACAATGTTTTTTTTTTGTCTTAAAAAATGTTGGCCATTTCTGTTAGAGAACAAGAGTTGAATGATCGGTTTAACCTACCTCAAGTCCAACATGATAGGCATAGAATTAGGTGAGCAGCATTGCCTGTGCGCAGGAAATAAGTATGGCACTTATAAATGTTATGTCATACCTAAAGCTTACTTTTAACTTTTTACCCCCCAAAACAGTTTTAAATATTATGCTTTCGTAACATTGTCGGACCAGTAGTTTCCATATATCTTTTATATTTACTTGAGTCTTAAATAGTTTCCATAAATCAAATAAGTATCCTTTTCGATTAAAATGTTGAAAACGCTCATACGTTGGGTGATGGCATTTTATTTGTATCATTTTTTTTCACAAAAAAAAATTCGTTTATTTTATTTTATCATCATTAAAACTTAAAGGATTTGTTAATAGTAATTTTATAATACGAATAAATGAAAAATAACTTCCTATTGCTAAAGTCTAATAAAAAAAATTATATCATAAAAAATTAAATATAAATGGTTAGTTGGATTCCTTAACGTGCCATTACTTTCCCACCGGGGTCGGTCCAAACTCCAAAGCCTATCAGGTCTGTTTTCAGATGGGCTTGAGCGAACCAGTTAATGGGCCGGTCCATGACCGCCTGTGAGGCTAGGCGTCGTTTCTCCACTTTTTTTTTTTTTAACTTCTTTCGTCGCCTCTCGCCGTTTGTTGAATTGTCTCAGAGATCTCGAGAAGTGGGGCGGGAGGAGGAATCGGCGAGAGAGATGTCGGACGAGGAACACCACTTCGAGTCGAAGGCCGACGCGGGCGCGTCAAAGACGTACCCCCAGCAAGCCGGGACGATCCGGAAGAATGGCTATATCGTGATCAAGGGCCGCCCTTGCAAGGTCTGCTAACCCTTTAGCTTTCATGTTTCCTATCGCAGTGATTCCATCTTTTTTTTTGGTTCGGGATCCTCTTTTAGTGTCCTCGAAGTGATAATGCGGTTGTTTGCTTCGAGTTTGATTGGTTCTTTACCATATCTGGAGATCCATATGCATATGGTTAGATGTTTGAATTAAAGTGACTTTCTTTTGATCTCGTATGGTCTTGAGGAGGGAGGAGAACTGTTCCTGGTCTCTTTTCTTGGAGGCAGAAGTGAGTAATCGTCAAAGGGATCAAGATAACGTGTGGTTTGAGTAGTTTCCTTTGCCTGCCAAGGAAACTAATTTGAGTAATTCTGTAGAATGAATGATCACGAAAGGAATCTGAACTAATCTTTGAATAAAGTTATCATAACATGTAAATTTGTTATATTTTTGGCAATAGCATTTT
Organism: Pontederia crassipes; assembly: GCA_030549335.1. NCBI lineage: Eukaryota > Viridiplantae > Streptophyta > Magnoliopsida > Commelinales > Pontederiaceae > Pontederia > Pontederia crassipes. The sequence goes on from CM060192.1 coordinate 3,240,848, forward strand.
GGATGATAGAGTCATAATTCGATACAATTTAATGGACATGTGCAATCAGTTATGGGTTGTTAAAAAAAATATACTAAGGAGAGACTGCATTCCCCTTATTTCCTAGAACAGTCACTTTCTAACTGAACAGTAAAGCCAAGATATGCAGATAGGCAAATGTTAGTATGTTGTAGTCAGGAGCATTTTTGGCTTTCGTGTTAAGCTTAAGCTCATGGCTTAGCTCATGAAGGGACGTGAAGATTGCATCTCCTTTTTGGTGTCTGATTTGCATGTATATCTGGCTGGCTTTTGATTTTGTAAAACTATCTCAGTGAGATAAAAATTGATGTTATTTCGGCGGGTGATCAAACTCTGCCATGTTTCTCAATGTTGAAAGCATTAATTTAAAGAGTTCCTTTTCGTTCTCAAAAAACATAAATAAATAAAGAGTTCCTTTTCCGCTCTCTTTATATTGCACTGTGCTATCTCTTTTTTTTTTTTGGCTCGTTTGTTGTCCATTCTAAGTTCTGTTCTCTAGTTAAACATCAACTCCGTTTATGTTTGTTCTTGGGAAGTAGTTAGGACGTTTACCTCATAAAGGGAGGAGCTTGAGAACTGGTTTGTCAAGTGTTTAGCTCCTGATGATTTTTAAGGATGTTTTAAACTGTTTTAAGGGAGTTACTTGATTATTATTAAGTGTTTAATTGTTGTAATAGGAAAAAAGGAATTAAGGGTTTTCAATCCCTGTTGTGCAGTTACTTGTCATTGATGATGCATATGTTTGCTCATTTAGTGCCTATGGACAATCATCCAACTGAAGAAAAAGCAAAATGAAACATTTTTGCGTACATTTATTGAACTGAAACTCATTTATTTAACAATGGATATTATTGCAGGTTGTCGAGGTTTCAACCTCCAAAACAGGAAAACATGGTCATGCCAAGTGTCACTTTGTTGCCATTGATATTTTCACGGCAAAGAAGCTCGAGGATATTGTGCCTTCATCCCATAACTGTGATGTAGATTTTTTTCTCATTATCACTCAAGAAAAATTTAGATGCAACCTGGTGAACGTTTCAGTTAGTCACATGACTTGTAATCTTTTATTGCAGGTTCCTCATGTTACTCGTATTGATTATCAACTCATTGATATATCCGAGGATGGATTTGTATGTTCTAATTTGCTCTCACCTTATGTCATTTCAGATATCTTTCTGCTGGAACCTGGTTGCTTAGGTTATCTGCTAAGCGTCATTTTAATCTAACAGGTTAGTCTTTTGACTGAGAATGGCAACACCAAGGATGATCTGAGGCTCCCCACCGATGAAGCTTTGCTCGCGCAGGTTGGTGCCTCAATCTTAAGCTTTGATCTCTGGATGAATATTTGACAAGCTCCATTGTTAGTGGTTGATAAATTAGTTGATGTTCCCCAAAGTCTGTTTCATATCTTTCTTCAACTACATATGAACAATGCAGATAGACCTTTTAAGTTTGTGCGCATATTCTTTGACATGGCAGATCAAAGATGGTTTTGGTGAAGGCAAAGATCTGGTGGTGACTGTCATGTCTGCTATGGGCGAAGAACAGATCTGTGCACTGAAGGATATTGGTCCTAAATAAGTTTGGTCATACTTAGCTGTTGAAATAATTTCCTCTTGTTCCTTCCTCGGTACTAGGATTCAAATTTCCTTAGGAATTACGTCCATCCCCCAATTTGTTGCATCTGCAATTTTTATAATTACGAACGACATTTGGAACTTGGATATTTGTGGTCATATTCGAACATTCAATTATGGCCAATTTGTTTGTGGGGAATGTGGACATCAAAAGCAGTTGTCTTATTGCTTCAAGCCTCCAAGGCATATTCATGCGTACTCTTCTTGGAAGAGATCGCAAAAAATAAATAAAAAAATTATACGAGATTTACAAAGTTTCATTCTAAATTGAGCTAAGTCAGCAATTCTCTTTTATTATGAAATACTGATAATTATAAGAATACAAAATCATCTCATTGTTTAAGCGATTAACATGAGTTTTATATGAGTTTTTTTTAGAATTACAAATTGGATTCACATTCATGACATTATCTTACATCCCATAGAAAGAATAAAGCTAGGGATTTACGATGACATTTATATACTCGTGTTCGGTGTTTGATTGACGAATATTGATTTAATTATTGAATATTAATTAACTCAATTATTATCGATATAATTTATCTCGTTATAGATAATTAATAGTTTTTCTATTAAAAGTTTGTGATTAATATCGCAATCATCTTTTTTATTGATGCTATGAGAAATTAATCTGACCATCAAATTTAATAAATACGATTATAATATGTTATCCTAACTAATCATATAAAAAAGTGTATAATCCACTATATGAATATTTTTACTCAAAATCACAATGATAAATTTAAAATGAATTGTAACAATGAATAATAACTGTAGTAAAATTAATAATTGAATAATGTGGTTTATAGATAATAAAATAATTTGTATATTACTATACGTATTGAGATACTATTTTAAATGAAACATAAGAAGCACAAGTTGCTCTAAAAAAAATGAACTATAGAAATTTCCTTTCCTTTATTTTGAAACTTATTAAAGACTAGTTTGAATGTGAAACCTTCAAAGCAAAGGAAGACCTCTTCTTACGGGTTACCTAAACAATGAAATAGAAGTGACTTTTTATTTCATTCCATAATATTTAGATACGATATATTATATTATATTATTTGAATTTAAAAATACCATTATAGTAGGTGTTCGATTTTGTTCCGCTTTTTTTTATGTTTAAAATAAAATTTAGTTTTTCTAGTCGGGCCAAAAATTTCGATACAATGGGATCAGAAGTACTTTTAGAATTTCTTAATTGTTTTGGTTCAATTATAAAATTATATATAAAATATATAAAAAAAGATTAATCGGACGGTGTTGACCTCTGGTCAACGTCCGTCAAGACCGAAAAGTAATCCATCGTCACCAACCACGGAAATAAATAAATAAAACAAAAGAATTAAAAGGATCAGATCACCCACGGACGAGGAGGACGACTCTCCTACGCCGTGGCAAAATTGTTTTCCCAAATTACCCCTGTCCCGTCCTCCAAGGAAGGCACGACCGCCCACTGCCCATGGTGGATTCCAGCTCCGACTCCATCACCAGGTCTCTCTCCCTCTCTCTCATGGCGTCCATTTCTCCTGTTGGCCGACGCCTTCTTCTTCTTCTTCTTCTTCTGTTCCTCTTCGTTCACTTCGCCTACCATCTTAACTCCCGCGCTTGCCTCGTTTGCAGAGGGCCGATGGGCGACGGCGAGGAGAAGCAACCGCCGACGCTGGAATCCATCAGGGAGTCTCTCATCCGGCAGGAGGACTCCATCGTGTTCGCCCTCATCGAGAGGGCGCGGTTCCCTCGCAACGCCCCCGCCTACGACCCTTCTCTGGTGCCGCAGTTCGAAGGGCGATCCCTCGCCGAGGTCGTCGTCAGAGAATCCGAGGCTCTTCAATCGAAGGTACCATTTTTATTTTTTTTATGCGCTTTTCCCGTGTTTCTTCCATTTCCACCGGAGGCGAGCGAAGTCGAGATTGGACCGGACTCGATCGCGCAAACCGGTTTCGGTCGGGTTTCAAGAATTTGGACCCGGTCCCACACCCCACTGGATTTAATTTTTATATAAAAATATTTTAGACAAAATTTCACTTTTCTATTATCAATAACATCGTTTTATACATATTATTATATTACAATGTTAAATAACCGATGTGGACTGAGTTAAAAAAAAATTTTGAACCGGGACTAGGGCCGAGAATCGGACCGACTCAAATATATTTCGAGTTGAGAATATTTTTTTTTTTTAAAAAGTGCTCAGCTCTAATTTCCACTCTTTCTTAGGTCCCAAATATTCTCTCTCATCTAAGGATAAAATTGGGGGAGGAAATGTAGAGAATGAAGTGAATAATTGTTTGGTTAAAATCATTAAAGAAAAGGAAATGAATTTCAAAAGATTAATTTATTTAAATAATTTTATTTTTTTATATATAATTATATGTTTAATTTATTTGATCAAAATTAAAAATATATTTTCCCTTTCTTTATTCAATATATTTTTTCCTTTCTTTTCTTTAATCAATATATTTTTTCCTTTCTTTCCACCCAATTCGAAAGGAAAAGAAAAATAAAAAATTAAAGGAAAAGGGAAAGTGGGGACTTTCCTGTATTCTCCTTCTATTCCTTCGCTCTTCTTACCATCATTTCACCACCAAACAGATCCTAAGGATCAATGGAACAATGCATCAAATTCCTTGCTTTCCCTTTTTACAAAGGAAATGCAGAGTTTGAGCGTTTATACACTTGAGGCAAAAAGTTGCAGTTGTCCAACGCATTCCTGCCATGACTGCCATTTATGTCTTCGTACTTCTCTGTTTCTGTTAATCAATTCCTTAATGCTTCAACTGACTAGAGCATATGGAGAGATCATTGCATCACTGAACATTTATTTTTTGTTCAAAAGTATTTTTATTTTGACATATATCACTCTCATGTTTATTTTTTTCCTTTACTTTCAGTTTAATAGTTTTATTTTTCTATTTCCATTAATTCCTCTCTCCCTATCAATTTCCATATTAATTTCCTTTTTATAATAAACAAATATTTAAAAAATTATATTAATATAAAAAACTTTAAGTTATTAATTTTATGACTATTTTCTCTCTCCTACTCATAAAAAGGAAACTTAGGAAAGAATATTAATTTTCATTTTAAAAGTTATTACTATTTCCTTTTTTTATTTTCATGAATTCCTCTCTCCAATTAATTTTTCACATTTATTTGTGTTTTAATTTATACCAATTCTCAATTCAAATACTTTCCCATTTTTTACATTCCTTTCTACCTTTTTATTTCCTATTTTAACTTTTATTTTCTATTTTTTCCATTTTAAATATTGAACCGGATTTTTTTTGGTTCAATGGTTGAACCGGTTTCTATCGGTTGAACCGGTTTTTATCCGGTTCAATTTCATTTCTGGTTTTGTAATAAATCCGGACCGGACCAACTGTCGGTTCGTGGTTGAACCGTTGAATCGGATGGTCCAGTCCGGTTTTAATAACCATGCTTAAGGAGGTATTTTCTCTAGAGGTAATCTTTATAGATTATTGTATTAAATTATTTGGGCATATCACATTATATTGTTCACTTGTGATAGGTAATAAGTAATCTGTATTGCACAATGCAAATTCCTATGAAAGAATATACAATTCACATTATCACTTGGGTTACAATTTTTTAAATTTTATTTTCCACGTTTGTCCTTTATAATTTTATTTAAATAAATTCTAAAACACATCAAATAAATTATAATAATAATTAAATAAATTATAAAAGTAATCAAATAACTATTATAATTATTATGACTATATTATTATCATATTTTAAAAAAATATTAATTATTTTATAAATTTAAATTTTATGAGTGAGAATATATATTTGTGATTTAAGTTTACGAAATTAAAAATAATTTATATATCTAAACATAATTTTTTTTATTAGGAGTATATTGGTAAAGATAATATATTAACTCATAAATCTGTATTTTTTTTATAATAACTAATATGAATTGTCAGATAGATTACTTATGCATACTATTGTTGGTAATTTAACAAGTGACAATTTTTTTGAAAGACAATCTACATTGTTAGATAATGTTAAATGATAATGCACCCTGTCAGTTTAACATTTGGTTCTTCGAACTGAGTAGTTCAAATATGGATGTCTATGATAAGATTCACAAATCTTGGCGGGCAGTGGTTCCTGTACTCGAAATATTAATAAGTAGAGCTTACATATTTTACAGGCAGGCAGGTATCAGAACCCAGAGGAGGTTCCTTTCTTCCCAGATGATTTGCCTTTGCCCCTTGTAGCTCCTGACAAGCATCCACAGGTGTGTCTTCCAAAAATGGGCTCGTCAATGTCATGCATATTGGCATCTTTGGTTCTCGAACGTCTTGCTCAAAACTTTATTTCCAGGTCTTCCATCCAGCATCTGCTTCTGTCACTCTAAGTGATGCCATTTGGAAGATGTACTTTAATGATCTGCTGCCACTGTTCACCGTGGAGGGGGATGACGGTAACTATGCTGCAACAGCGGCAGCCGACCTTGTTTGCTTGCAGGTAAAATTGGTTTTGATGCCTGCATCTGCTCACTGCAAACACATTATTTACCAGTAATAATTCATCTGTAGGCCCTTTCAAGAAGAATCCACTACGGGAAATTTGTGGCAGAATCAAAGTTCACAGATGCCCCACAGGATTACTCTCCAGCAATTCGTGCCAAGGTTTGCACTTCTTTTCACGCCGTAGTTTGCAGTTTTACTCTACACATAAATTGAGTTTGCAACAATTTAATTCTGACATTAAAGGTCGTCAGGTTGAGTGATTTCTGTTTCCTAACAACAGTTGTGGTATGCTTGAAGGAAGACGAGAACTAAAGATTTTGGAGATTTCTCAGTTTTCTTTGTTCTTGTAATGTAGGATGTTGATACTCTGACGAAACTGTTAACATATGCTGATGTTGAAGACATGGTGAAGAGGAGGGTGAAGAAAAAGGCGATGATGTTTGGGCGAAAAGTGACCTTGGCGAACAATGATGACGATGCTGATGCCCACTACAAAGTGGATCCTGCGGTGGTCTATAACCTGTATGACAAATGGGTTATTCCAATGACCAAAGATGTTGAAGTGGAGTACCTTCTTCGCCGACTTGATTGATCACTGACGCGCAGAGTTCATATTACTGCAGCTCACTTGACTTTTCCTAAGTTTTGACATAATCATTCCAAACTGTCAACTATTTAATAACAACACAGATGGAATTGCTACTCACAAATATGCCTAAGGTTGCGTTTGACGGCACGGAAAAATTAAATGTTTTGATTATTTTGTCAAACGCGGCCATGTGACCCGTCACGTTTTTTTTTAATTTCAAGTCATTTCAGGTCCTTTTTTGACTTTTTTTTTCAAATTTCATTTATTTTTTAATTATTTTATAATGTTCGTATTATATAATTTAGAATATATTAATACATTATTAGGAATATTATAAAATAATTTATTAAATGTTATTAATTAAAAATTATAAAATAATTAGTTCTAATAATTAATAAATTTTTTATTAATTAAACTATTCAATTATTTTTTAAAAAATTATATTATATTTAAATCTTAAAATATACGTAAATTGTAATATTAATAATATTTAAAATATTTAATCAAAATAAATAAAAAGAATATTAATAATATAACAATTTACGTAAATTATAATATTAATAACATATTCTTATTTATTATAATTTTATACTTCATAAAATAATAAATTATATTTTTAATTCTCTTTTTTTATTCAAACACTCATTAAAATTTATCCATCACATCAACTTTTTAAATCTTCGTCATTACACTTTTTCATTCAAACAATAATCCAAATTTTTCTCTCAAATCAACTAATGTTCTACTAATGTTTTCTTACCAAACACAGCCTTAGTGTCCCTTGGAGCACAAGCGCGAGAAACGCCAATCATAATCACATGAGATAGAATTTATTTGCAACAAATAAGGAGATAATATATACCAGAATATTACTTATGATAGCATTAAGATACTCGAGAAATAACATCATTAAATGTTGGGTTTCTTGTCACAGATCTGTAAAAACCACAGTTAGGTAACTTTCACCTTGAAACCATTAATAATTGAGCATCTAATTTACACTTGCCATAAGAACAATTATCTCCTTGGGCCAAACAAGTTATTTTCCATCACAATGCAAAGGAAGAACATAGGTTTCATAATATCTAACTTAGCACTCTGCTACCGCAAATATACAAGCTTCAGATTGCACAGGAATGTTATCAAGAGGATAATTAAAGTGAAGATTCCTTGCTTGAATACGAGTGGCCCACGATGTACGAGCAGAATCCCCAAGCAGTAATTATCAGAGACAGAATCTTAAAGCCACTCATGGGATCATGCAACAAAATAACTGCTGCAATGCTAGTAATAGGCACCCTTACTGCATTAAGAACACCGGCCAACACTGTAGAAGCCAGAAATAGAACACCCGTGCCTCCTAATACTCCCAACTGAAATGTGATGGCAGACCAAGTAAGCACCATGGCGTAGGAAACCTCCCCATTTTTGAAGCTTTTAGCTTCTGTCCTCATCCCGTGGAAATCATTGTTCACGAGGAGTCCTATTGATGTGAACACAAAGGCAACAAATGAGACCATGGCCTGTTGCTCCAAGACCACATGAAATGATCTCTTCCCCATTATCTTAATGAAAACCAGTTCAGAGAGTGCAAATATGAGACCATGGAGAGCTGAACCCAAAATATCCCAAACGAATCCCAGAGTGTATTGAGCATCAGTGACTCCAGGGTATCTATCTGATTCAGAATCCAGAGCAATGATGACTGCCCCGGCGGTTATAATGGCAATTGCATTTATAGAAGCAAGGTTCAGATTGTTTTTCACAATTAGGTAGCCGAAAAGAGCTGAAAACACGAGTGAAGATGATGCCAGAAGAGAAGCAGTGGATGCAGGAAGATACGCATATGCCCATGCATACATGAGGTTGTCGACGGCGCTGAGGAAGCCCAAGATGATGTACCAGATAAAAAGTTTGAACGAAAGAGGAGTAGGAGATCTTTTACCAAAGAAATATAGAGGGACCAGGAAACCTGCACTTATTGGCCATCCTGCCACTGCAGCCCAGGAAATTATCCATTTACTCTTCCCACCATTATTGTAGTAGACCCTGGACAGAATGCTCGACGCAGGAAAAGCCACCAGCATAGCACTGCCGCTAAGCAAAAGCAAAAGCCAGTAAGAGATGGGCTTGCTTTGGTATGTCTCCAGTACAATTTTGGTGAGCTCAACAATTTTCTTCTGCAGCGTGGACATCAATCCAGTTGCCTCCAATTCTGTCCCTGAGTTAGAATCAAGACTGTCATCTATAAGCAGAGACTCCAATTCTGACCCTGAGTTAAAATAGAGACGAACTATTATAAGCACAAAGCATAACTGCAAATGCAAAGGCACAGGGGCGTAATCGTAGTGAGAAGCTTGCACTAATCGGCAACAAGTTACTCATATGACTCTGCAAAGAATTCAGACTCAAGAGACCAATCCACTAAAATTATGTTGCCCTCTGCATCATGTGTGCGTGTATGTATGTAAAGGGGTAAAAGCAGTTCCAAATGCCATCAACAAGTGAATGTTACATGAAACAAGATCTTGTGAGAAATTTTAATATTGCTGCAACGTAATTCAAATAGATTACAGTCTGTAATGTCAAAAGGGAAAAATGAACATGGAAATCAAACAAAGCAAGAACTATTCTGTTCTCATGAGAAAAATAAGAAGACTATATAGTTTGTAATTGTTCAAAGAGTAAGCACATATAATTGTGTTTGATATCCATTAATTAGTACATTGCTTAAGAACTCGGTACTCTACTGATAAAAAGAAAAAAAAAATCACAATCTCATTGAACAAACCTACCTACAACCATCAATTGCTTACAACATCAGCCATCGAATTAAGTCTTGTTGAGAAATGCAGGATAAAATGTTAGAGGAGACAAATTGCAAGATACGAACAAAATATAAATGTGGACTCAGATCTTTAGGAGACGATTTTCCAACGCAACTGAGGAAACATAGAATGAAATCAAGTTGTGGCTCTTTTGCCCACCGCGATATTTGCTGCTTGGCAAGTTGAGAACCAACACCGATAATATCGAAATCATAAAATATGTCCACGGAGAGAGGAAAGTGGGGGAGGGGAGGGAGGGGACACGACTGGTTGAAGAATCCGTACCTGGAACCGAGATGGGATGTATCGATCCTTCATCGTTCGCCATCGAATGTAACAGAGAGACTTGGAGATGTACACACAGATGTGAAGCGCCGCAGGCGAGCGAGCAAGCGAACGCGAGAGAGAGAGAGAGAGAGAGAGAGAGAGAGAGAGAGAGAGAGAGAGAGAGAGAGAGAGAGAGAGAAGAGAGAGAGAGGCTTGCACTGTGGTGTATGTGCCTCCTCCTGCGCATGGTAATAAAGGGGGTGGGTAGGAGTAGGATACCTCACCGTCACAAGACCGAAACAAAAAGCCGATCTCATTTTTTTTTTAAAGGGCTAAATTTTGACTAATCCTAAAATAATAGTCCTAAACTTAATTGTTGAACATTTTATTTAATTAATATTTTATTAACTCTGCCTCACTTATGTTGAATATTAACATTATCGAGTTAATTCTGAATATTCGATGATTTTTTTTATTTGATATAGTGATTTTTTTTTAAAAAAAAAAAGGAGTGTGCTTGTTTGAGAACGTGTTGCTGGGAAATATTTTTTTTTGTTTAATATCTTATAGAAACATGTGCCCAAATTTCAATATTTTATGTGTTTTTATTTGAGAGGACTGTGCTTGTTAGAGAATGTCTCATGAAATGACATAGAAACAAGTGGGAGGTTACAGAATTAAGGTTGGTAGATTATGACATTTCTGGTTGGAAATTTATTGGATAAATTCATTTTTATTCTTTTATTTTGGATTTCCCCCATCATGTTGGTTGATATTGAACAATTAAAATAACCTCAATTAAATTTTATTAGATGAAGAGAGTATTACAAATTAGATTATTTTTTATTTAAATTTTTAACTAATTCATATAGACACTTTTTTTTACGTATGATAAGAATTTTTCATTAACTATTTAAAATAAAATACATACTTTCTTATAAGAGGATAAATTAATTTTGAATCACAAATCACATTTATTTTAATATTTTGACCCAAGCACCTCACCCTTCCTCGCTTAATGGGAGTCGGACATTGAAGTATTTTATCAACCACATGAATTTTTAATTATGATATGATTGAAGCCATTATTAATAAATTCATTGGTGAAAAAGAAATTCGAAAATTTTTAATTGGTGAATCATTTGCATCATATTTTTATTCTAAATATTTGTTTTTTTTTTTTTTTGGGGGGCCTGAGCTAAAAGACAAGAAAAGATGGCCACGAAGTAGAAAAGAGAAAGGTGCAAACGTTTGAGCCTTTATGACCACTCGAAGTCTTGTGTTGACCATTTAATATCTAAGACACGTGTTCCTACACCAGCTATTTCTCATTTAAATGTCCTCTCATTCTTATTGCGACTTCAAACTCCCTATTCTATCTTTTATTTTATTTTACTTTATTTGTTATTTTCTCTTTAACTTTTTTTAACTTTCACCCAATTTTTCTTCTTTAATTATCATAGACATTTTATCTATTTTCTCTCCTAATACTATTGATTATTTAATTAGTGATATAAATTAAATTATTAGATAATTAGTATCTTTTTAACAAAAGAATAAAAAAACAATGACTAATTATTTTGAGAAACAATTACACAAAATAAATTTTCTCTTCTTATTTTCATTTTATTTTATATATTCATAGAATAATATTATGTGTTTAATCTTGTTGTAATTTATATATTAATTAAATTAATACGTTTGTTCAATAATCTAAATTATACTATTAATAAAAAATTAATTAATTGCATGAACCAATAGCATGAGAAAAGATATGGTAGAGAGTTAATGAGTGTGAGATTATTTAATAAGCATGATTGAGTGAAAATTAAGAAACTCTTTTGAAAATAATAAATAAAGTAAAATAAAATAAAAAATAAAATGATGAGTTTGGAGTGACATTAAGGATTTGAGGAGTGGCGTTAAGAGAACCCTAAGTTCAATTCATTAGACAATTGATTTTTTTTAGACTCCAAAGATTACGATCTAACTGTGTTAACAGTTATAAGCATTGTACATATATTGAACTCAATTAATTTGATAAGATCATTTAGTTGTGTGCGTATCAATGATAGATAAAATTTTTAATAAAAATTTTCTACATTCACATGAATTTAAACTGGAGACCTCTGAAATTGTTACACCCACTCCACTCCAATCTTATTGGTATTGGACAATTGAGCATTTATTATCATATGTATTTATAAATAAAGGGGAAATAACATCTTTTTTCTATCCAGAAATCCAGCGGAAATTATGCTTCGACCGTGTTGAATTTTAAGGAAGTATTGATTTAGGATTTAACTGGGTGCTCCCAACTTCTCCCATTTTTTAATCGTCGGATCTTTCATCTATGGATCTAATCGCGTGCAATTTTCCCTCCGTTGGATTCACGCGCTATGGCCGCATATCTCCTCGTGCATAAACTTTTTCTCCCTCACGAACCACACGCTGCAAACCTCCCCACCTCATTCTGCCCTCAACCCCTCTACACCGATCCTCTTCTCCTTTCTCCGCTTCCCCTCGCCGCCGCCGCTACCCCTTGCCTTCGCATGCCCTCGCCCTCACGAATCCTCGCCATCGCCACTCGTGCCGCACCACCCCCGCCTTCGCGTCCCCTCGCCCTCGCAAACCCTCGTCCCCGTCGCTCGTACCGCACCACCCCTCACCATTGTTGCCTTTGCATCCCCTCACCTTCGCGAGCCCTCGCTGCCGCTCGCGCCACACCACCCCTCGCCGTGACCCCGATGACCTCCATCGTGACTCCCGTCGACCTCCGCGACGACCAAATCTACGCGTGAGGGGGCCAGATCCAATCGTCGCCGACCTCCGTCGCAACCCCCCCCCCCCCCCCGACCTCCGCGATGACCTCTGCCGCTTCCCCTCGCCGCCGCCGCTCATACCGCGCCACCCCCTCAATCTCGCCGACACTCGTCTGCACGAAGTTGTTCGCCTCCACTGCCTGCACAAGGTCGCCCATCGCCTACAAGAGGTACGCTCGCTCGCTGACGCCGCCTCGCAACCACTAGCCGCTGCCGCACTAAAAATCCTCGCGGACACTCACCACTGCTGCCCAACAATCCTTGTCCGTCACTTCGAATGTTGCTACTGTGACTGCACATCGCCGCCGCCGCTACCGTGATCGCACGCCGCCACCGCTACCGCATGTCACCACTCGGTGACTCGAGCCGCCAACGCGACCACTTGTCGCTGCCGCCCGAGAACCCTCGCCACCGCCGTCCGAGATCCCTTGCCAGTTAATCGGGTGAAGACCTGTAACATAGATTAGTAAAAATTATAATTCAAATTAGTGATAAGCATATGCTAACTTGTAATTCAAATTAGACGAAGTGCAATTTTGATCACAATACTAAATTGACTAAGTGCAAATTAGTTGTCGCCCGGGAACTCTTGCGACCCCTCGCCGTTGCCACCTCGCGATATCCCGCCGCCGTCCAGGAACACTTGCTGCCACTATCATAAAAGAATTTCGAGTTGTATAATCAATTGTAATTTCGAGTTGTAATATGATTTATTATGCGATTAGGCAAGAATGATTATGTTATAAATTTTTTTTGTTACAAGATTTTTTTGCATGTATTGATTGTTGTGGGGATTCATTTTGAAGGCAGTTATGCCATATAAACCACTTCTGAATTCATAAAAATCTCGAGTTTGACGAGTTTGCTGTTCAGAGTTGCAACCTTAGATTTTTGAAATGCATGGAGGCAAATCAAATTGTCAAAATTTCCATTCAGAAATTTAGTTGTAAAAATTTCCATTCAGGAGTTTAGATGCGGAAATAGAATTCGCGCCGTAAGAGCTTTTTTGGCACCAAGGCATAAGAGCCTCAAAGTTACGTATGTGGCATCAAAGCATAAGAGCCTCAAAGGTACAACCAAGTGCATAAAGTCACAGACTTTCGATAATTTAGTTATCAGTAATTGGATCAATTGTGGATTAACTTGAACTAATTGGACCAATTGTGGATTAACTTGTTTACAAATTCTATAGATTAACGGCAACCGATGCCTGGTGGCAGCTATAAAAATGGCGGCGTCCAGGGTTCTCGGACGACGGTGACCTACGAGGATTGAAGCGGCAACGACTTGCGAAGGCGTCGGTGTCATGCATTCGCGGCGGCGGCAATCGGGGATGACGACAGCGGCAATGAGTGTTCCTGGGCAACGGCGAGGGATCGCGAGGCGGCGTCCGAGTGGGAGATGTGTGGGATGTGGCGGCGTCTACAATGACGACCTACAAAGGAGACCTTCGCGCAGGCAGCAACCTTTGTGCAAGCAGCGATGACCTTCGCCTATGGCGCAGGCGGCAACCTTCGTGCAAGCGGTGGCGACCTTTGCGTAGGCGGCAACCTTCGCGCAGGCAGTGGCGACCTTTGCACATGCGGTGACCTTCGCACAGGCGACGAGCGAGATCGAACGTCGGCGGGTGAGATCGAGGGTCGGGGGGCGTCGGCATGCGGATCGCGAAGGGGGCAGGGCTGGGCGACGGAGAAGGCGTGCAGAAGAGGAGATCTTGTATCGACGAGCGAATCGAGGGTCGGGGGGGGGGGGGCGTCGGCATGCGGATCACGAAGTAGGCATGGCCAGCTGGCGGCGAGGACATGTAGAAAAGGAGATCTCACGATGGCGGGTGAGATCGCGCATTGGGGGGCATTGAGGGGCGTTGGTGTGAGTATCATGAAGGGGGTGGGACTGCCTCGGCGGGCGAGGGTGTCTAGAAGACGCGGAGAGGAGAGAGAAGACGAACGGGCAAAAGGCAAAGGATCGATTGTGCGTGCATAGGGTTAATGGAGAAAATTTGAAAAAAATCCACACACATCTGAGTCGTTGATCTTGAATCGGACGAACGTAATTACACTTTACGATATGAGTTGTTGATGATGAATTGGATGCGCACGATATTAGGAACAGAGTGATCCCAACTTAAGTTAGCAGCACCCTCATTAAAATCCATTGATTTATAATAAAATATTATTTCGTTAAACTTTTTCCCAACATTTGCATATATTTACGATATGGCGTGCTCTTTTTAAAAATTCTTTATTATGACGTAACAAAATCTTTATTTTCATAAGATTTCTTGATGATGATGATGATGATGGAGCATGCAATTTTTCTTAGTTTATTAATTCTATTTTCATTTCATTTTAATATAAGAACATTTAGGTGTGTTTGCAAAGAGGAAGAGATGGAGCCTAAAGGGGATGAAAAAGAGATTAAGGGTAGGAAATAATGGAGGGTAAAATTATTTATTTTCGTTCAACTTTAATTTTAGATAATTTTCATAGTTAATTAGCAAAAGAAGGAAGGATATTTTTTCCTCCACGCTATGAATTTTTTTTATGCAAACTAAATAATTCTTCACACGACCATAATTATTATAAAAACTTATTGATCAGACTTAAAATTATTTACTTTAGAGTCATTCTTGTTACTATTATATTTCTTTTTAGTAGAAGAGATGAAAAGGGAAAAGTTCATCAATAAGTTGTTTTTTCTATGTATTTGAAATGACACAATTAATATATTGAAGATAATGAGTAACGGATGATTATTAATTGTAACTATAATTATCTATAGCTACTAATACCTTTTAAACATGTACAAAATGGGACAAAACACAAAAAAAAAGATATGTGTATGTTAAAATAAAATACCTCACTCTTAATATATATACGCACAAAAAAAAAAAAGAATATTCTTTTTGTTTTGCTTTTCCTTCGTGGACTTGATGCAACAAATCTGATGAAGAATTCCACTTTCATACGCCTCATCTATCCTGAACGATTTTAATTCACGTATTATTTTAGGAGAATTCAATTTAAGAATATTCTCTTATCATATTTGAATCCAAATATTTCTGCCTTGCAAAATCAGCCAAATATGTTTTTTTTTCTCACTACAGTGAAACAGGCAAGAAGAACGCTTAGTTTTGTTTTCTTATAGATATATTACGCAATGATGGCTAATTATGTATCAGTTAACTAGGCCTCATTAATTAATTAATTAATTAGTATAATAATAATAATAATAATAATAATAATATTATTATTATTATTATTATTATTATTATTATTAACTGCGTCTAAAACGGTTTTGAAGTTTTCATGATTCTTTGACCCATTCAGAATCTATACCAATCAAGACAAGGACAATACTATTGGCATTTTTTTAAAAAAACATTACTGAGTTATAAAATATTCTTATCTAATAAAATAACAATAATCTCTCTTATTTTCTCAAAATATTATTGGTTTAAACTTTTTGATTCGCGTGAATTTAAAATATATTTTAGAAAATCAATGAAGAAGTTAAGTTTTGTGGCCATATTATTATTATTATTATTGATCTTGGATTCTTAGACGTATTTTATTTCTAGTAGAAAACATGTATTTATATTTCTCAGCATCACGGCCAACAGACGATTATGAATTTATGATAGCATATCTAACTTTCCATTTTCTTTCTAATGTATCAGTACGACGGTATCTAGTATCTACTTTATTAGTATCATAAACGCATCCTTTTTAATACCCGTTAGGACCGGATGTTTAAAATTATTAATACATAATTAATTCGGAGTCGAGATAAATAACAAAATAGTATTCTTTTAATGGAAATTTCAGAAATCGAACTTTAAGATATTAGATCCCGTTAACTCTACTAATTAATTGTGACAATTAAATTTGATTAATTGATCGCATTCTAAAATATTTTTTATGATACGAGTCAAAACTCCTTGGGTTCGGAAGCATTTTATGGCGCATATATAATTGATGCTATCTAATTAGATACATTTTTACAAAATTATTCATTTAATTAAACTATCAAAAGTTTTTTTAAAAAAAAAATAAAATCGTTTAACTTCATCATTTTAATTTTTGTCAATGATTTACAAATGATAATCTACGTGAGCCCTTTTCCTTTTAATCCCTTGAGAACACTTTATTAAGGCACTGATTGGTATTAGATAATCTAGATCGATTATTTTATTTAAAATTTTCAAGACTTATTACATTACTTCGTTTGATTTGATTGTGTCTAATTACTGATAATTTTAATTATTATGATAATGTTAATTAGTAGCTTACTAACTTTTAATATTATCAGTTGTTTAACATACATTTTGTTAAAAATATTCTTTTCATATTTTTTAATTTTAATATTTTATTAATAAATATATCATTTAACTACATCTTTTTTATTATTTGAAATATTTTATCAATAACTCTTAATTTTGTCTCATTGTATTTTATCTATATTCATTTTTCTATCTTTTTCGCTGTTTATTTATGACACTATATGTGGAGCACGTAAAATATTTTTTAAGAATATTTTCATAATTTTTTCTGTAATTATTTTAACCATTATTTATATTATCAATATTTGTCAAACCGATATTATTAATAATTTAAATAATAATAATCTATTTAAATGATAATCTAATTTATTGATTAATTAAATTAATAATGCTCCAAACAATTCCTAAGTGATTTCTTCAATGTTAATTCTAATATATCTTACTTGTATTTTTCAAACACCGTTGTGTCCTACTATTAAGTCAAAATTTTATTTAAATTACTAACTAATGAAATATTAATAAGAATGCATCAATCGGCCGGGCCCCTGCAAAATAATAACATTATATATTTTTCCACTTTTTGAAAAAGAAAAAAAAAAGAGAAGTAAAATAATAAAGGAATAGAAGTTTCCAAGCCCCAACAAAATAATAACAAAAAAACCCGTCTATTCTTATTTCTTAATTGGGATGATAAATAAAATAGCCACTTCCTCCTCCTCCATCATCACTCACAAAATAAAGAAAGAAGAGGAAAAAAAAGAACTCTTTCTTTTACCTCCCTGCTGCGACGACGACTCCCACTAACGACCGATGCGAGAAAGCTCGTCAAATCTGCACCCACAACCCTAACCCTAATCTGCCCAACCCCTCATCTGGCTGGATCAGATCCCCCCGTCGCTAGATCTCCATCGGGCTTCTCCAATGGTGCTCCCGCCATTGTTATCCCTCTTCTTCTTCTTTTTCTTCGTCACCCCCATCGCCGGCGCCTCAGGAGGCTGCCGGAAGAACACGACGCTGGCCGGATTCGAGGCCGACCTCTCCATGGTCCAGCACCAGCTCCGGGGCGTCGTCCGGGTCGTCGACGGCTGCTCCTTCTCCGTCCGGGGGTTCGACATGCTCGCCGGATCCCCCGACGTCGTGTGGTGGGGCGCTGCCGGAGACGACTTGGGGAACCTCACCTCGGGCTTCCGGATCGCTGACGCCCACCTTAACCGCACCTACAGCAACGAGTCTTTCTCTGTCCGGTTCTCCGGCAACGCTACCTGGGACCGGATCGCTGTTCTCGCCGTCTGGGATCCGGCTACCGCCTCCGACTTCGGCCACCTGCTGCTTCCCAACGCTGCCGATGGCGAAGAAACGGAGGAGTCGCTGCACCCGGCACCCCCAAGTTCCGATCTTTTCCCTGCCCCTGTGCCATCGCCGAGCTCTCTGCCCGAGTCAAGCAACGAGACCTGGATCCATAGGCAGCCAACCATGTTTGACAACTGCCGGACATTATCACCACATTACCGAGTTCGATGGACCGTTCATCCTGAATCTGATTCCATTGCCATTGGCCTGGAAGCTGCAGTCGGATCGGAGTACTACATGGCATTTGGGTGGGCAGCGCCAGACTCATCATCCCAAATGCTCCACGCTGATGTGGCTATAACAGGCTTCACGGAAGAAGGTATTCCTTTCGCCGAGGACTACTACATCACTGATTTTTCTGAATGTCTCATAGATAAGGATGGAAAGGCTCTGGGTGTATGCCCTGATACAATCTATGAGGGTTCAGATCCTGTTGGGTTAGTAAACAATACTAAATTGGTCTATGGACACCGAAAGGATGGGGTAGCATTCATCCGGTACACACGCCCACTGGTCTCTGTTGATGAGAAGTATGATGTACCTGTAAATCTAGCTGAAGACATGACGGTCATTTGGGCAATGGGTCAGATACGGCCACCTGATACCCTTCGGCCTTACTACCTGCCTCAGACCCATGGAGGTCCTCAGGATTCAACTTATGGATATCTTACCCTGAATGTGTCTGAGATGGTGAATGACTGCCTTGGGCCACTGAACGCTGAAGACAAGGAGGATCAGGATCTTATAATTGCCGATGGCAAGGCTGCACTTGTTGTGACATCGGGGCCAGCATCACGTTACCCAAATCCTCCGAACCCCTCAAAGGTTCTTTACATCAACAAGAAAGAATCTCCTTTGTTGAGAATTGAAAGGGGTGTGCCAGTGACCTTTTCCATCCAAGCTGGGCATGATGTAGCACTTTACATCACATCTGACCCTATTGGTGGGAATGCAACCACCCGAAACATGTCCGAGGTTATCTATGCAGGCGGACCAAAGTCTGAGGGTGTCCCAGCTAGCCCAACAGAGTTAACATGGTTACCTGATCGAAACACACCTGATCAAGTCTATTATCACTCTGTATTTGAGCAGAAAATGGGTTGGAAAATTCAGGTAGTTGATGGTGGTCTGTCTGACATGTATAATAACAGCGTTGTTTTGGATGATCAGCAAGTTAACTTCTTCTGGACCTTATCAGATGACCTAATATCTATTGCAGTTCGGGGTGGAAAGAAAAGTGGTTACCTTGCAATTGGTTTTGGGGATGGAATGATAAACAGCTATGCATATGTTGGTTGGATAGATGAAAAAGGGAAGAGCCACGTCAATACCTATTGGATTGATGGGAAGAATGCTATGAGTGTGCACCGAACTTCAGAAAATCTGACCTATGTGAGATGTAAACAAGAAAATGGTGTGATAACATTCGAGTTTACACGCCCTCTATCACCTTCATGTAGTAAAGGGAAAGAATGTAAGAATATCATTGATCCGACTACACCTCTTAAAGTTGTTTGGGCTATGGGTGCCCAATGGTCAGAAGATAATTTGAGCGAGAAGAATATGCATTCTCTTACAAGCAGTAGGCCTGTTAGGGTTCTCCTGTTGCGTGGTTCAGCAGAGGCTGAACAAGATCTTCGGCCTGTTCTAGCAGTTCATGGTTTCATGATGTTCGTTTCCTGGGGTATCCTGCTGCCTGGTGGAATATTAGCCGCAAGGTACTTGAAGCACCTGCGGGGTGATGGCTGGTACCAAACACACGTCTACTTGCAGTATTCAGGAATAGTTATCCTGTTACTCGGTGTTCTGTTTGCTGCTGCTGAGTTACGAGGATTTTTCATTGATTCTGTGCATGTTAAATTTGGTATTATAGCTATGGTCCTGGCCTGTGTACAGCCTATAAATGCATATGTACGCCCAAAAAAGTCTGCTATCGGAGAAGTTGCTTCTACCAGAAGGATAATTTGGGAATATTTTCATGTCATTGTCGGAAGGTCGGCTATTGTCGCTGGAGTTGCTGCATTATTCACTGGTATGTCGCATTTGGGACATAGATATGGCAATGAGAATGTTGATGGACTTACTTGGGCGTTAATCTTATGGGTGTTATCTGGAACCCTCTTGGTCCTGTACTTAGAATACTTGGAGGTTAAGCAAAGAAGAAGTAACAGGAATGCTTTGAGAGGCGATTGGGTATTGGGAAATAATGACGACGATGATTCAATGGATTTGTTGCATCCTGGTAGGACAGTTACTAAAGCAGAGAATCATTCATCAGGCTTAATGGAAGTACAACTTGAACCTCTTAACAGATGAAGTATACTTCTTTTATTAATACATGAATACAAACACATGCTTTATCATTTGCATTCTTTTTAAACAATAGAAAACCTGACGCCATGATGAATGATTGTTTGAAAAAGATTCTTTTGATAAAGGGATTTTATCACAGATCATGGAGCATGTCAGGAAGTAGGAACTACACACGCCTTATGTATGTGTACAATTTTGGTGTAAAGATGCACTTCAACTAATCCTTTTCCCCTTGTTAGTCAATTGGCAAAGAGGTCAAATTATGCATTTTCTTCTTTGTGCTTCTTGATTTTGTTTGTTATGTTACTATATGTTTTGACAATGCTATCCTATGAATATTCACATTTTGTTTGACGGAAAGAAGGATGACTGCAAGATGGTAGTCATCCAAAATCTCATTGATAAAAGTTGTCATTTACAAGCATCTTGAATTACATTATCTGTCCA
The DNA here is from genome assembly GCA_030549335.1 of Pontederia crassipes. Taxonomy (NCBI): domain Eukaryota; kingdom Viridiplantae; phylum Streptophyta; class Magnoliopsida; order Commelinales; family Pontederiaceae; genus Pontederia; species Pontederia crassipes. The sequence goes on from CM060192.1 coordinate 3,261,906, forward strand.
AAGTACCAGGCTTAGATTTTCATGACTGCTTTGTAAGTAGCTGGTGAAAGTTTTTTGTTGAATGTTCACCTTAGATATCTTCTTCAGAACTTATACATGATGGGTGCACTTGAACTGAACTTTGTGAGTTCATTAGTAATATTGGCAGAGATTTGGTACTATAAGAACTGAAGTATTGCTCTCAATTTTTTTTAGAAAAAAAGAAAAAGAAAAGAGGATTGCACTCATGATAATGCTGTTATGTACTTTATCATGGGTATATATTGTATCCTTTGCTTCACCTTCCAAAAATATGCTTTGCTCACTCATTTGTTTAGAAAGCTTTGCTGGTACATGATAATCTGTATAGTAACCTTATACATTCTGCTGACATGCAACTGCTCATTAGGTTATGATGTAGATGTGTGCCATACTGATGCCAATGTGAGGTCTCAGGAGCATGATATGCATAATGCTAGCTGGACCAATGCAAGCAATGACTATGGATGTGACATCATTCATAATAAGAGTTATGCCTATGTTGGATATGACATCATTCACAAAAGAGTTACTTCTGACATTAGAGTTTAATATACAAGATAGAAATTTTTTTGACACCATCAAAGAAGAATTAGCATATGATGGCCATAAAATTCGATCTTCTAATCTTTCTTAAAAGAAATCCCGATCTTCCATTTGCTTTTTGGTCATGGAGTTTAATTATATATGTAATTGTGTTTTATTATTCTTATTTTAATGCTACTGGTATAAGGGGTATACTAAAGAATCCATTGGCCTGGACAATGTTTGGTAGTTTTTCTCTTTTTCAGAAGGACAATGCTGCAAGTTTTGACCATGCCATGGTGTCTAAACTTGTTACTGAAACATACTATTCCACAAGGATCCATGTGCGTGCACATCATAGCAGCCGGATTCGGTGTATTACATTGCCGGTGGTGATAATGCTGCCATCTCTCATTGTGATCTAAGTTCAGTCATACGATTGTGAAGACTTCTATTACAACCTTGAATCATATGATATAAGCTATGGCAGTATCTTTTGGAACAAATTAGTTATAAGTTCCATTTTCCTGTGCACTTCAGGGTCATTTTATGAATAACTTCAGAATAATTTTCCTTATAACGTGTGGTACAGGTACAACATTCGATTATGAACATTCTTAACCTGGACTATCCAAAATCTGAACCTTTTTTTTTTATTTGCTTCAGTTCTAATTTCTGGTTCATGTCTGCAAGTGATGGAAGAAAAGAGCAGAATAATGTGCATTGATGCAAGTGCTGCCTCAAAGGAATATATTCTTTTCAGAGTAACTTGCATTATTGTTTATTCTGTAGGGAGGAAGGCTAACTGTAATTTTTGCAACTTTGTTGAATAGCCAAAAGTAGAATATTATCCATGCAATATACTCCTCTAAATATTATTAATATTTTCTGCCATTAACTAAATTATCGTATGATGGCTAACATTCTAACAACAAAGTACAGAGATGATACTTCTTTTGCAATTATTTGGAACTAATCTTCATATGTTGACCGAAATAAATCTCCATATTAGATATTACTTCTGCCCCCAAAAAGAGTACATGTCCTCATAGTAATAATATATGGCAAAGGAATCTTGTCCTTGTATTCTTGGTGGAACTTCAGCTGTTTTTTTTACTATATAGTTGTATTCAAAACAGATCAACAAAAGCTATGAAAGACGTTTCAAGGATCTTTTAAAGTTATTTTTCTCGATATGTCTATTAACAATGAAATAAATAAAGATTAAAATTACAAGAAAGTGAGAATCATGATCACGTTCCATCATAATAATAACATTAGTTTACTTGTAATTTATTTTTTCTTCTCTTCAACAATGAAAAACAAAACAGTGAACATAGAGATTTTAAAACCTAAAATAAGCGTAAAGTTAATTCTCCACTACATATAGAAGATCCATATTTAAGTTCCTAAAGCGAATAGTTAATCCTAACAAATGAAAGATAATATATGTTGATAATATAATCAAACGTCCATCAAAATTAGAATTTCTCAATCAAATATTTGGAAATGTGAAACCACTTAAAAAAAATCGTAAAATCGCCGTATTTATTCCCAACAAAACAATATAAATATTCCTCTAAAATAAAAGAATATTTATATTCTCATATTTTCCAACTTTTTCAATTATATTATATTTTTAGTATTTTTATAATATAAAACATCAACTCTTTATAATAAAATATTTTAATTATAAAATATTATATTTTTAAAATATATAAATTTAATTTTTCAAAAATATGATATTACATTATTTTGTTCCTATTACTTTTATTCCCTAATCAAACTGTCGGAAGAAAAAAAAAAGAATAGTAAACCCCAATCTAAACCATCCATTCACGTCTCTTTTTTTCCTCTACCCCCCTCGGAATAAATAAAGCCCTCACACAAGCAACGCTGCCACTATGCTGAGGTCAAACTCAAACGCCCGAAACCAAAAACAGCCGTGCGTCGCCGTCACTTCCCTCCACACGAATAGCAACAGAGCCTTCGCGAGCTGGAACAAGTGACGGAGAACCTAACGGCGGCCGTCAAGTTTCACCTGGTCAATCCCAGTCAAAAGCCAACGAAAACCCCCCAAGCTCCCCCTGAATCGTGTCCTCCGATCAAAAAAGCTTCTCCTCTAAACCCTTCTCTAGTCGTCGCCGTCTCCGGCGTCCCGGCGATCGGAAATCCGCGAGGCAGTACTGAATATTCGATGGCGGAGGAGAATCCGAGCTCAGCCCCGCTCCCGCCGGAGCAGGAGGCGGAGAAGAAACCCTGCGAGGACGGCGACGCGCCGGGGCCGCCGTCGACCTCGCCGTCGTCCTCGGGGAGAGTGGAGTCCGCTCCGCCCGATCGAGGGACGGGCTCCGATGCCCAGGACAACAAGGTCGCGAAGGCCCCGCCGGCCGGCCCGCCGAACGCTCCGGACGGCAGGTCGTTCTCGCAGCTCTTGGCCGGGGCCATGGCGGCGCCGTCGCCGACACAAGCGTCTCTCGGGGCGAGGCATCCGCCGCCGCCTCCCATCCTGACCGTCCCGGTGGTCGCGGTGCCTTGCTTCTTGGCCCCCGCCGCGTTGATGGAATCGCCTGGGTTCGCGGTCCGTTGCCCTAATCTTTAATTTTTCTTCGGATTATTGTCCGTTTCTCGAGTGAATTCTGTTGCTCTTGATGTTAGAAGTCTGATTTTGGGTAAATTTCTGATGGTCGTTGACTACACCTGTCCCCACTGTATTTTTGGTACCGATTAAATTGGGACTGCTATTAGATGTGAAATTTACCTCCCTTTCGCTGTCTGGATGCGTGCACCTGTAACTATTCATCTTTGCTCTTTAGCTGGCAAGATGATCTCAGTTGCAATTGATGTTGCTTGGTCTCTTACACCAGTAACTTTGGTTGAGCATGTCAGATTGAGGTTAGGATAATAGTTGCATATCAAAGATATCAGTCACCAGACTTTGTAGATTCACTGCTCGGAGCCCATTGCACCTTCTGTTTTTTTATGTTTGTACTTTCTTTTGTATCCACTGGACTACAAGGGAAAATGTTAATATTCTCTTGGAAGACTATTTTTTTTTTGAGATGATGATGTATGTTATCTCAAAATGGTTGTATTGTGTACCATGCTGAGCTTGTTAAGTACCTCAATGTCCTTCAGGTAAGATTTGAGTTGCTCCTTGTTTAGCAGCAAGTACTTCAAAGCATTTGTAAGAGTTAAGTATTTTGTTTTGTACATTTCTTACTAATATTTTAATATGTTCTTATTCCCTAGTTTTAATTTATTATTATGTTTGTATATTTTAGATAACTCCGCCTATGTTTTATAGCCGGTCCCAAGCCCGGATAAAGGAGGAGGGTTGTGTTAGGCCTCGACAGCCAACGTAAAACCCTGTCGAATCGCATGAACATGAATCAATGAATGCGGAATGACGTCGTATGATCCATGTAGCCGACCCCACCTAGTGGGATAAGGCTTTGTTGTTGTTGTTGTTGTGGTGTATAGTTGGTGACATGTTCCCGTGTCAACTGATTCTCAGCTGGGCTTCTCTTTCACGTCAATTTGTCTTATGTAGTTGCATGGGGAACATTTTTGTGCACACCTCAACTGTAACAGGATAAAAATACTGTATATAATTAGATTCAATAACACTTCTTATTTCTACAATTATAATATTCAAAATCCGAATGTACTTGGCATCATGGTATGAGAGAACATTAGAGTGACTTGTAAGGCATTTGTGCATCTGTCTGTCTCGTGCTTTCTGTATGTTGATTATAGTTTTAAGTTCTGTTTGTTATTTATTTGAACTATAGGGGCAGTTTGCTATGACTCATCAAGCAGTTTTGGCCACTGTTACGGCTCAGGCACAGATGCAACTGCAAGCTTCATATCCTGCTGTTTCGGCAGATTCAGTGACGAATTCATTTCCACAACCTATGTTGTCAACTGTCAGTCCTGTGTCATTGCCAAATATTCCAGCATCAGCATCAGTATCAGAGGTAAATGGTTGAACCAAACTTTATGAATGATTATAATTTTGAAATAGTTATATGAACCTGGTCATTCTCTTTGAAAGACTATCTCTAGTGATCTTTATCATTGGAGGAAGTACGGCCAGAAGCAGGTCAAGAGCAGTGAGAATTCTCGAAGCTACTACAGATGCACAGATTCCAATTGTTTGGCCAAGAAGAAGGTTGAACGTTCTCCTGATGGCAGCATTGTCCAGATAATCTATGGAGGCAAACACAACCATGAACCACCTCAAAAATATAAATACACAAAGGAGAGGTTGGCTCAATCTGCTGTACATCTGGGGGAGGGTGAAAGTTTAGAACAGTCAAACATTGAGCCGAAAGAATCAAAACCTTCCGCAAGCAAGAATGAGCAGAATTCTGGTAATGAAACTCCTGAACAACACCTGTACTGCTCAAGTGATTGTGAAGTGGATACTAAGAAAAAGAATGAGGAAGATGTTGTGGATAAACCTGATTCAAAACGAAGGCAAGCAATTCACATTGAGTTTTTCTGATGCTTCCTTTTTCTTCCTTCTGTCATTCATATTGACTGCTCTTTTGTTTCTCAGGCTCATTGAAGGTTCTAAAAGCCCTTCAACACCTACACAGAAAACAGTTAGGGAATATATTGTGCGGACTGAAATTGATGCAAGACATTTAAGTGATGGATATAGATGGCGCAAGTACGGACAGAAGATTGTCAAGGGAAATCCTAACCCAAGGTACGAGTGCCAAGTGTGTTTAAACATTACACAATATATATATATATATATATACATACATACATACATACATATATATATCACCAAAAAGTAGTATTATGTACATTAGACATTTTAATACATGGTTTATTCCCACGAACTTAAGTTATGAGAAAATGACCATTGAATAAATAATTGGTTGATGCAATTCCACTTGTTACGAAAAGAGGGAGAGAGAAATCACACAAACACAGAAGAACACACGAGATTTACGAGGTTCATCCTAAACTAGGCTACGTTCCTGGCTCTCTTTGTTATGGGATATTGATCATTACACGGATGCAAAATAACCCAATTGTCGTGGAGTTTATATAGGGAACTCCAATACAAAATAAGAAACATAAATCTTAAAAACCGTCTAGGTTTCGAGACCCTCGTATGGGACACCATCCCCATTGATATAAGGGCTCATAGGGTTACAATTGTCTTTAGATTCAAGGCATTATCAACACCACTTTTGCGTTATCACATTAAGTTCAGCTGAATCTAGTAATTTACTAGGATGTGTCTCTCGAAGGCTTCACATAAAATGCAAAAACTTTCTCTTGAAGCCTTTGAGATAAATATCCTTGCACATGGCTTCATCCAATGAGAACTATTTGAGAGGTTCTATGTTAGGCCCCGACAGCCAGCGTAAAATCCTGTCGAATCGCATGAACATGGATCAACGAATAGCGTCGTATGATCCATGTAGCCGACCCCACCTAGTGGGATAAGGCTTTGTTGTTGTTGTTGTTGTTGTATGATGTCACAAAATGACACGCAGGTCATGGTTGTTGTGACGTGGTGCTGAGGTTGATCCTCCATCCCAAAGCTTTGGGATGCAAATGAATCTCTCAGTTTTCAAGTTTCACTTTTAAATGATGTCTACTACTGATCGAGTTCAGACAAATTTTCTGCTTGAGTTTATTACTGTGACAGTCAAGTTGGGTTGGTTGATGTTAAGAAAAACCTCCCTTCCAGATTTATGTGTTGTAATCATTTCCAACTTCGTATTGTACTATTACTTGATGAAGTACATAATATTTTGGATTCACATTTATTTTCTATTTTGTACTTGGTGAGACTACTAGCATATATTCGAAACTAAATTTAGGGTCGTTACTGCAGCACTCATATTCCTATGAACTGGTGCATATTTTCTAGGTATTTTACTGTTGTTGAGAATTCTCCACTGATTTCTATTGAATTCTGCAGAAGCTACTACAGGTGCACTTATGATGGGTGCCTTGTTCGTAAGCACGTGGAGAAGGTTCCACATGATGCAAAAGCTCTTCTAATTACTTATGAGGGCCAGCATAACCATGATCATCCAACCTCCAAGTATTCAACTGACCAGTCTCCTACAACTCCCAAAAGTAATCCTGCAGCAGCAGTTGACGAGCCTACTACTGGTGATGCTCTGTCGGATAAAAAATCTTCAGAAGATCCAAGTGTCAGTGAGGTAGACAGTAAGTTGGCTGATGATAAGATGTCAGAACTTGGAGGTGATAATGCATTTGAATCTGCTCAGGCTCTTGTAAGCATTGGGCTTAACTCATCATCTAGGGAGGAAGCCGACAGGACTACCTCGGACAGTATGAAGCCATCGCTTTTGAACGAGAATCCAGTACCTGTTTCAGTACATAACTCTTGAAAATTTAACTCAAATGTCGATGTGGTTGTTCATTTCCTTGTATTGTAATCTTCCATAGTTGTATTTGTCTGTATAGCTCAGTAGTCTTGTAGAAGGATGGTGTAAGTTCGGATTGATCTTCTTACTACGATTTGGTCACATAAGATATAATTTATTGTAGTTGTGAAACATTATTTTTTCTGCATTGTCAAGTACATGATAGACTTTAATAAATTCTACTACACGCCTCCTTTAAGTACATGGTAGAATTAGAAACCTCCACTTCTGTAAAAAAAGAAACAGGGCCCTAGCAACTTTTCTGGATTGGTTTTGGGGCATTTTCCCGCATCCTCTTATCACTTCATCTGAATTGGCAAGAAGATGAAATGAATCTGGTGGAATTTTTCAGGTGTTATAAAACAAAAACCAAATCTGTACATTCTTTTTTTCTTTCTCCTGTTACAAAAGTAATGATCCTAGTATAAAAATTGTAAAGATGACAAAAAAACTCTTCAACTTTAGTAGCTCTCCAATCCATCTTATATTTTTTGGTTTGACGACTCTGCGTTCTTGACTGAACTGTTAAAAAAGAGAGAGGAAGTGGATTTACGTAAAGCCAACAATTGCTTCCTCCGCCGAAAGAGAAAACAATACTTGACCCTTTTTCTAAAATCAATTCTAAAGGCATTCTTACGTTGAACTTTTTCTTGCTTGCCGGTATTTATTACTAATTACATGGCGACGAGGGAAAAAAACTTGCTCGAAAAACTCTTTAAACCTCACTTGGTAGCAATATATATATATATATATATATATATATATATATTATCTTCTAAATTTTTCAACAGCCATGTTTCACAATATTTTGACTCGAATGTTAGCTGAGCTTGAGTCATGTGATCGAGTCTATTGAATTAGATGTTTGACCAATTTTTTTAAAAAATTAAAGGGGCAACATCATTAATTTTATATTTTTAGCACTCTCTCTCACGTATGACTATCGATAATTTTTAGTCTAATTCAAATTCAACACGTGGACAATTAAGAAAAAAATTATTTTTAATAAAAGATTAATGAAATTTAAACTTAGGACATCTCACTCTGATATCATGTTAAATTTAATGTGTTAAATTAATTTTTTTAAAATTTTAAATCGTTAAGAAGAATAATATGATTAATTTTATATTCTTAATCGTCTCATAGTCTCGCATTGGAAATTGTGTCTAAACACGTTCACAAATTGGAGTCCAATCAAAGTTCAAAGCATTCTTTATCGACTCCCTAATCCGTCTCATTTTTCCTCCGTCTTATAACATTTAAAATTTGGCCCGTGAATGCATCGTCTAAAAGTTCGATCTTAAGAAGATGTCCCATATTCCAAGCGGCCAATGTTATATCATTTTCTTTGACTCTGCTTTTTTTTTTCTTTCTTCTTTTTCTAATCTGTTCTGAGGTATCAAAAGCTTCGACAAAAAGGGGGAATATTTAACTCATGCAGCCTGCTCCAAAACAAGCACTGTCAGAGGTTCCAATACCAATGCCTCGGATCCCCCCAAGCACCACATTATGGACGTCAATACATTCCAGCAATTAAAGTTTATTCGAAAAGATTAAAAAAACTGTCATATGCTATTCCACTATCGCATTTGAATGACTAAAAAATAATTTGTGTGAAATGACAATTAAATGACGAGTTTCAAAATGTGTTTATTCCTTCACGTGATTGTAAAGTAGAGATTATTTCTATTCCTCTGGCTGTTTGGCAACTTTTTCACCGAATAATGACTTATTCGCTCCTATAACATGCCTAAAGTTTCAGAGCAAAAATACTCAATACAATGCATTATGCAAACACACCACCTAATTGGCATCTCCTATACGCATATGCAATTTATTTTATTGTTGGAAGGCATCATTACGCATAACCAAACGCTCACAAGAATCTTATCGTAACAACTTGTTGATCAGTCGGCCATTTCTTATATGTAAACATAAAGTACAGATTTCTCTTCCTTGCTAGCAGGGCATTTGTGGCATCGAGGCAATCATTAGACCCACCAAATTTAAATGCAGTCCACTGCCGACGGGAAGTCTAAAGCTGTCGGATCATGGCAATGACAGGTCGCACAGGCTGACACCACGAAAATGAAAGCAAGCAGGAACCGACATGGCCCCTTGTTTCTGCTTTGACTGAAATTTACAACAGCAAGATGAATCATTTTCCCAAAAAGAATAGTGTTTATACACAAAGCTCCTCCCGGAGAACCAGTATGCTTGGCGTACAGATAAAATAGAACTCACCCACTCTAGAAGCTATGAAATGCTCAGTTCATCCACTGTTCTTGAAAGCTCCAACTCAATCACTAAAGCCGACTCCGGAACATGGCTAGTACTGTCCTTAGTCCCGTTGGTTTCGTTTGAGATTGGTGATGCAGCTGCAATGCACTCTTCAAACCGGTAGCAGCCGATGAGGTGGTCATTTGTCAGGCCAGCAGCTTGCATGAAGGAATATATGACTGTTGGACCCACGCTGCGGAAGCCCCTTCTAACCAAGTCTTTGCTGATAACATCAGCTTTTGGGGTTTTAACAGGAACTTGGCGTGCGTAGCGGAATCTGCTGACAATTGGCTTGTGATTCACGAAGCTCCAACAGTAGCGGTCAAACGACCCGAATTCATCAATTATCTGTGTCAATGATCCCCATATGCATCAGTGTCTTGATTTTAAATAGAAATAACCTAGCAACATAATTACAATGAGCCTAGTTTATTATTGAGTTCATATGTTTGCTTGCCATGCACGTTGATTTGGCACTAGAAACAAGTGAATCAGGATACAGTTTCCAGCATAATATAACAAATTTTTGTCACATTCGTGCTATACTAAAGAAAAGGAAGCGGAACCGACCTTTACTATTTGACGTGCATTTTCAATAACAGCTCGCAGCTTTGGTTCTGACAAAAGAGAGCTAGCAGTGCTTTCAGGTGCTACTATCTTCTTTTCATTCAGTTTAGCGACAGCAACTGGATCAAAGTCGAGGAAGACGTCCCTGAGGATTATGTTACTTTTGTAAATTCAATTCAAAGTATTTCAATTTAATGCTATAAATTTCAAGTGTTACCTAAATATGTGACGTTTGGCCAGAATGACAGGCCAGGTATGCTCGGCCAATGCACCTGACAGTACAAGGAGCTCAAACAATTTCCTGTATATTTTTAGGAAAGAAACCACGTTGGCTTGTTAGCCCATAATTTCTGTAAACCTTAATCATTTCATCTTTTTAAAACCTGAAATAATAAAAACATCCACATACTTATCATCATGTACAGGAACTCCCCATTCTTCATCATGGAAAGCAGCATTACAAGGTTCTGACCAGAAGAAAGAATTATTAGTTTACGTATCATAAACAAATACAAGGACAACTAAAAGATAGAAGGCACAATCACATTACTTATTTTCAGCCCAAAGATTGCATCATTACCCTTCTTTTGCTTGAGTTGATGTTTCATTAATCCAAATGACTTGTTAAATAATTATCACAGCACAAGTCAAATATTTTTCAGTACTGGAGGTAAAATTTTTGAAGGGGTTCAGCTTCCCCAAGGGCAGACAATCATCCCCCCTCCGACACCATTATGTACAACAACAACAACAACAAAGCCTTATCCCACTAGGTGGGGTCGGCTACATGGATCATACGACGCCATTCCGCTCTTCGTTGATCCATGTTCATAAGATTCGACATGATTTTATGTTGGCTGTCGGGGCCTAACACAACCCTCCTCCTTTATCCGGGCTTGGGACCGGCTATAAAATATACATCTTAATTTTTTCAGACAAAATGAAATCAGCAGTAAACACCATGCACAAGGAATTTTCAACAAAATTATAAGTGAATTGGAGCTTCATCCTCTTCATGATGGACCTAGTACCCTTTAATGACATGATACCTATTTCACTAAAATTAACATAACATTAATCCAGAAGTGGGGAATAGGCCTAAAAATGTTTTTGAGAGAAATAATAATAATCTTTTTTCTTAGAGAAAGCCTAAAAAATGTCTAGTGGGGAATATGCGCAAGGCACACATAATTAACACAAGGGTCTAGGAAAATTGATGTTTTGTCCTCCTGATAAATGCAGTAGACATTAATATCATATCAAGCAAGAGAATTGAATGAGGATCCTAACCCCACAGATAATAAAAAAAGATTAAAACTCATGTTTTTTCAAGCAACAAAGGATAGCATAAGATATCCATCATATATGAACAAGTTCAAGAAGGAAGCTGAGTAGGGTTTCATATTCATTATAGTTGTCCTAGAATACTTTAGTAAAACCAACATCCTTATTACCATTTTATTTAGGAACAAATGGGAAACCAATTTTCTTCTTGGTATAGATTTTACAGTGATACTAGGAACAAAATCTGAATCTGTAATAATATGAGCACTCAATCTCCACATTCTATTCCAAAAGTTTTCTCATTTCAGCGACATCTTATGTTCAAGAACCTCTAGCCAGTTCCGGATTAGTTCGTGCTATGCTGACTCAACCTTTATTATTATTTTGATATTTGCAAGCTCACTTACTGTTTAATATATGCCAAAATCTTAATAACTAGATCAGTTTCCAGGATATGAAGAATAACTGCTCTCAAGTAAAATGCAAAGTAGGATGAAGAAAAAAAAACAAATTTCAGTATCAAGGATAACTCGTAGCCATCAGTTAAATGCAGTTACTATGCCAGAGAAACGAAAAACTGAATGATTATATGTCGTATTATCAACACAGGGCTGATCAATTGGACGAAGGAAATTCATAGAACTCAATAGATGAAACTAACTACAACATAATATCAAATCTATTAATTACAGTAAACATTAGATCAACGAAATCATCAAAATTTGGTCAAATTTTCAGGAACTTGGCAAACTAATAAATTATGTCTGCAACTTATGCTTTGGAAGCGTAAATAAGAACAACATCACTGAGTAATAAATTATTTTCACAAGCAAAACATCATTACAGGCCAGGGCGTATTCTTCTAACAAAAGCAGATGAATCAAACGCACCAGTATTGGGTGTCACCCAAGCGCACTTCCGTTGTCCCTGTAAAAAATCTGATATTGGCAGTGCTGACCCTTCCGAAGCTGCCTTTTCCAGCTTCGCAGCAATCTTTTCTACTCTCGGAATGATCTGCCTCCGCCTAGTAGTCAAGCTCGGCCGCCCAATCTTCCCAGTACCAATCCTCCCTGTGGATGCTCGGCTGCAAAAGGAATCTGTGGAGGCATCCGAAGAGCAAGAAGCATTGAGTGACAGGTTCGAGCGAAGCAGCATCTCATGTCTTCTAAGCGCAGAAGGGGCATTTAATGACGACGCGAACTGTGACCCAACAGGACTCGAGGCCTTCTTCTCGCCAGTGGCTACACCATTGCCGTCGGGCTTTCTCACGGATTTGGAAGCTGGTTTCCGGGATGTAGGGGAAGAAGTCGCCTTGTTGCCTCCTGGCACAAGGACTGCCCTCGCCTCAGAATCATCCACATTCAGAGAGCGAACCGTAGGAGCCCTAGACATGGTGCCAAAATTCAATCTTCTCCGCGGATCTCGGCTCAAACAAAAATCTGTCAAACTTGTTGAGTCAAAATCCAATCTTTTCCAGCAGGTATCTCAAAATCCACCTCCATTTCACTCATCCGCAGTCCACTAAACCCCATTCCTCTCCAAAGTCAACCTAGCCTCAAATGAGCTGAAAGAAGAAACCACATAATCTTCACAGTAGCTCGAACTCCGACAGCATCTAGGGTTTCGCGGCTGGCTATTCCCAAGCCGCTTCCGAAGAACCCCACGGAAGAGCTCAAATTCGCCTCAACATTGCCGGAAAAGAAAATACGCTGACGAACAAAGTAGACAGCAATGCTTCGGCCGACGAGCTCAACTGCAGCTCAGTAGACGCTCTCAAATCGCCACGGTAAACCGGAAAAATAGCTCAGCGGGCACTCCAGTAGACGGCGGGCAGATCGAATGGCGGAAAGGGCCAGAAGAGGACGAGGCGCCGACGACCTGAGCGCGGCGACTGAGAGCGAGGGCGAGAAACGAAGCAGGGGGTTGAAACGGGTGACGGCGTTTCGCGCAGGGGACGAGTGCGAAGGAACAAAAAAAGACGACGGTTGTGGGAGGTGTTTTAAGGTGGGCATCAGGTTACCCACCGTAGCAAGTGAATTTTATTTTATTTCTTCTTATGAATTAATTCACTCGTATCGAAATAAAAACACTTTTAAAAAAATACATATATTCTCATTTAATTATATTTTTTTATAAGTACATATATTTAAAATATTTCGTGCTATTTATTCATTAAAAACTTCACCAACCCCAAAATTCTATTCAACAAAATATCGAAAATTAGAGGACGAAATATGAAAGTGACTTTTTAATAGAGCAAAATTGACTCGCTTGAGTCGATTTTTATTTACTAATTTAAATTCATAAGTAATGCATGATTGGTATAATAATTTTTATATAGCTTAGTATATAGCTGTCACATTATGAAAATATAATTTAATAATTGTAATACTATATTATATATTTAGCTATAAAATTTAATATATTAATATTAATTTATTATATTTTTTAAAATACTATTTTAATAAAAATATAGACCCAAAAATTTATTCGAAAAAACTGATTCATTAAAGAGTGATTTTTCTATTTTTTGAATATAATTTAAAAAAATGATCCGAAAATGATTGTTTTAGATCGAAAAATCAGTACAATTGGAACCAATTTCACCTTCATTCTGAATTCTAATTTTAATAATGAAAAATAAAAATATCGAACACAAAATGTTGATATGAACAAAGATATTATGGTTTTGATATTTTTTTTGCAAAGATGAGAATAGATAAAATGGTTCCAAAAACAAAACAAAAAAAAGATAATGATGGAGATTAAAAAAATATGAGGAAACCTTCGATTCTCTGAGTTTTCATGTCTTGTATTTCTTCTTTTTTTATTATTATTGTTTTTTTTCTAATCTCTTTTGCATTTAACGTTGCGTTACAAAAAGTTGACTCCCAACTTTATACAAATTTTGTATTTTTTGACACAAATCCATTTCGTCCATTTTAACAACGACGCCATAGTGATTTTTTATTTCCATTTTGACAAAAGAGGCGGAACTCTTCGGATTTATTGTTTCATATTAAAAAAGGAATATATTTACGAAGTACTAATACTTTTCTGATAGAGAAAAATAAAAAAAGATATTGTACCACAAAATAAGATAAAAAAGAGTTGTGTTAAAAAAAATATAAGTTTAAATGTGTTAACATTTTTTTAGAATGTCCTTAATATCACTCTGCATTTCCCAATTCATCCTCTTACTTTTATTAATATTTCCTCACTTCACTTCTCCACTTTTGATTTTCCACTTTTCACCAAACTTATTTAAATTAATTAATATTTTAATTACTTTTTCTTTCTCCACTTTCTTTTTCTTTCAGATTAGTGCTTTTTATTTTTTTTATGATAAAAATATAATACTTATATAATATGAGATATGATACATACATATAAATTTAATTAATATGTAAAATTGAAATTGCATCAAAATTAAAAAGAACAGTGTAAGTGAAAATAAATTACTAGGACAAAATTAGAAAGAACTTTATAGAAATAATTGTATAATCTGATTATTTTATAAGTTTTTGTGTCATTTTTCTAATTTTTTAAAACTCATTTATCTTATATTTTCCAATATTAATTTATATGCGTATTACAATATTACGTTAAATTAATATGTGTTTCCTTTATATTATACGATGTTGTCGTATTTAAGAATTTGGGTAGGATTAAATGAGATAAAACATAGGAAAGAAAATACATAAAAAGGTTGTTATATTAAATCATATATTGAATATACATTTAATTTCAAAATATATAAAGTAAATTACTTCAATAAAAAAACAAAGGCTTAGTAAATTATTAGAATATGCAATTGTTTAAAAAACTTTAGTAATTTATTATGAGTTTTATTTCATATTTTTCCAATATTTTATATAGTTAATACAATTGTAATTTTTCATATTAATTAAATTTATATGTATTTATCATATTTCATATTATCTTTTTATCGTAGAAAATAAAAAAATGCTAATTTCTGAAAGAGAGATAGTAGAGAAAAGAAAAGGAATAAAAGATTAACTAATAAAAAAGTGAAGGTGAGAGAAGATTAATTAAAATACGATGAGAATAAAATGAGAAGTATGTTGTGACCTTAAGTATTAAAGGACTGACGTTAAGAATACCTTTTTTTTCTAATTCAGGATTAGTTCTACAAATATGATGTAGTCGGAAACAGTAAGATATTAATTAATTTTTTTTATCGAATTCAATGAGCCTTTAATCATTCTACGTGTTGCAAACTCTACATCCACGTGGCTAACTGTGAATTTTAAAAAACAAATTATTACAATATTTTAGTAAAAAGAGTGCAAATTGTGGTTAAAAAAGTTTATGCAAATGTTTGGATGGAGTGGAGCACTAGTAAAGATGATTAATAATATCCTGAAAATAATTTAAAAAACAAAAAAAGTGGTAAGAAGCGCACGAAGGGCATCGACTCATTATGTCCGTCCATCTTTAAACGAGAAAGTGGACGGTGGAGATTACGTTGATAGGCGATCACACCATCTGTGGACCACACACGGACCTCCTTGTCGGAACGGAAAGTGCGACCCTCCGTCTCTTTCTCTCTCAAGCGTCTTGGTCTGTCTCAGTCTCGCTTGCAAAGATCGAAACTTTCCTCTTCGTTTTGTCGAAATTGCTGGCTCCGAATCCAAGTAAAGCTTCGTCTACGGCTGGCGCCGTCGGGTCCGATCTCACAATCATCTTCCGTGACCGATCTCTTCTTTCTCTCCGTTTTCTGGTCCATGTTTGTTGGATTGCTCGCTGATCCGGCGATCACCCCTGTGGGCAGTATTGGGTGAGAAGCACGGGAAGAGCGAAGGGAAGATGAGCGTTCTCATCTCAGTGATGACCTTTAATCTCAGCGAGGGGGATCAACCCAGCGATAGCCCCAACTCGTGGGAGAAGCGCAAGGACATCTGCGTTAGTGTGATCACCAGCTACTCCCCGACTATACTCTGCACTCAACAAGGTTTGGGAAGTTCTCTTTTGTTGTATCTCTTGGTTCTCTCACTGCGCTGTCAGTTGGTGTTAAAGTTCACGTAATAAAAAGGATGGATTTTGTTTGATGAAGTTTGGCTTTTGGATTGGTTTCTGTAGGATTGAAATGGCAGCTGGAGTACTTGGAGCAGTGTTTACCAGGTAAATAAATGGAAGTTTGTACCTAGGGGGTGTATTATTTAAGTAATGGCAGCAAAACTTCTGGTGCGAGATTTGTTTAATCCTCATCAATGTTGCTAGTAATTCAGGATTTTATACTGCTTATGTGTAGCTGTCAATTTCTTTTTTATTCGGGGAAGATGTCAATCCAACAATTGTTATGAACTCGTTATATCACGCTAAATGTGAAAAACCTCCATATTTTTGCTCATCGCCTCTTTTGAATAATCCCACAACATTGCTCTGTCTGACGGAATCCATGCCTGGCCCATGAAAGGTGTTTTGCTCTCTGAACTCAGTAACAATAGACAAAAAAGGTTGCTTTTGGGAGTAGAATTTATTATTTGGGTTCAATTGTTTTATTTTCACTCATTTTTAACTTTGCTTCAAAAATTAATTATATATTTTTTTGAGGGAAAAATTAATTATATTATACAGCAGATCATTTTGGTAGTTCCAGAAGTATAAGTTGTTGTCAGATATAAGCTCCCCTAAAATGTAAATTGTTTGATATAAGTTGTAAGGTGTAAAGTTTGACTCCCCAGGGTACGATCAATTTGGAATTTCAAGGAAAGGATCTCAAGATACTTCGGACGAATACTGTACTATCTTTTACGATAAAGAGAAGGTATTAGGCCATTCTGGATTTTCATTGCAGATTTTTATATTATGGTTGTATCATGTGGACTTGTTCAAAACGTTCTTCTTCATATGAGATCAACAATTAAAAGAAACTATCTTGTTCCCTTGGTCCTCAAATCTGAAAAGAGTGTGTGTGTTTAATGAAGGTCGAGCTACTTGAAGGTGGTACATTCTGGTTGTCAGAATCACCAGCTGTTCCAGGAAGCATGTCATGGGGATCTACGGTGCCATGCATTGCTACATGGGCAATATCCTTTTGAACATTATGTTTCCCATGTTATAAACTGCTCAAATGAGATTGTTTATCGGTTTAATTTATTTTCTTGTCAATTTTTTTATTGCTTGTTTCTTTGACATGCTTTTCCACACATTTCAACTCAAGAGAGTTGAACCACCAGGATTTAGCTTTCAGGTTGTAAATACAAACCTTGATGAATTCAGTCCTCGGGCACGCAGACGAAGTGCTCTACTTACATGGCAACACATAGCATCTTTGCCACCAAACCTGCCTGTTGTATATTGTGGAGGATTTAATGGACAAAAGGAGTCAACCACTGGGCGGTTTTTACTTGGCAGATCAAGGTCTGATACTCGATACTACATTATTCATTCATAATGCTAAGGGTTTTTTTGGGTACTACTTTTGTTTCAATATGTAAATGTGTCCAGTTCCAGATTGTTTCAGTAGAAATTGGACCACAGCATCATAAAGTTTTCAAGCATTATCAAGTACTAGAATGATGAAATCCTCTATCTTTGGAGTTTTGGACAACTAGGGGTATGATGTTTGGTAAAATCCATATATAAGGTTAAGTAATACTAAATTAGTAACATGACTAGCTAGAAAAGCAATTACTTGGTGTTGCATTCCCAGGTGGAGCCAGGCAACACCACTGTTTATCCTACAGGCTTTCTGTTTTGAATAGAATAGCATCATTTTTCTCTTTTGCTGGCTCTTTATGTAGAGCTTACACTTGTACAGTTTATAGTAATATATACAGATTATCCATAATTCGGTAATCATCCTTTTGCTAATAAAAAAAAGAATAGCACCATTTTTTGTCGTACTGTATGTTATGTAGAGAACATTATACATCAATTGTTGCGCTTATGCAAGGAATTAGTAGCTTGTTGGCTCAACACACCATACTTGTACATGCTTATTATCTAAAACTAATATAGTAGGAAGACAACTTCAAGGTTTTGTCATCATCTTAATTTCTCAAAGTATGAATAGCTAAAGAGTACTAGTTGTCATGTGCGTATTTCAATTGGAATTTTCTGTTACATGTTAGGCTCCCTACATCTTGCCTAATCAAGCCTATAGATCATTAAGGAAATTGGCAGTCTCTCTATATGCTAAAAATAAATGTTCTATGCATGTACATTAGCATTCATATATAAAAAATGTCTTGGGTTATTTCCATTTGCATTTCTTGAATTATTGAAAGCTTTCTACTTTACCCCACCATCAAATTTTCTATTAAAATTTCCTTTCTTTTAGTTATCATTTATCTTTACATTTCTTTTTTTTTGTTTTCATTTGAGAAGAAAAGAAAAGTAAATAAAAATATACGATGTTTTAAAATATATTTTCTAGTTCTCTTACATTTTAAATCTCCATTTTTTGGATTTTTGGAATGATAGTAAAGGGTAAAAATGTAATTGGGCAAATTAAAAGAAGAGAAACTAGTGAAAAATCTAATGGTGGAGCAGATCAGGAACATTAATAGTTTATGAGAGCTAAATGGTTAATTGGCAGAAGTGGACTGGGTTGATGTGAGAACTGATTGGCACTTTTGGGAAAGCTTCGGGAGAGATGGTCAACTTATGGAAGAAGTCATTGTAAGATCACGGAGGTTTCGGATGTTTCCTTTGTATTCACATGGGCTATTTTTTCAGTTACAAAAGAAGGCCCAAAAGTTTAACACAAGTAAAGATAAATATGAAAATAAAGAAGCACATAACTTTCATTAGTGGGATTTGAACTTGACCTCTTGGCCTATGATCCAAGTGGTCTGCCACTGCACCATGCCCTCTTTAATATGGGATATTTTGATCCGAAGGAAGGATGCTATATTTCAGGGCAATGTTGTCTAACACGTAAAACGGACACAACACAGGGCCAGGAAAAAAGGTAGATTGTGAACACGTAACACGACACGGCCGATTCTACCAGATTTTTTTAATATATTAATTAGCACAAAACTGAATATAATATTATAATAAAGCAAAATATAATCCTGGAACACTCATTCCCTGGAGCATTTTTCCTAAGTACTCTTGTATTTGTAGATGTTCCAGCACTTCCACCTTCAGGGGCAGCAGCACTTGTGTTTCCAACTCCTGAACCCAAACCAGATGCCATTTTTGTTTACTTAAATCGGTGACTGGAACACTAACACATTTGTAACATTCTATTATCTATAGTCTATACATACAATACAAGCATACAGTAATCAAAACTCAAAAGTAAAACCTAATTCAAACCTAACTAAACATGCACAAATATAATCCTAATTTTTAACTTAGGTTTTAAACATGAAGGAACTCAACCGGCCTCTGCATTGGACGAGCAGGGAGACCTCGACGCCTCCCTGCTTGCGAGCGCAGGGAGACCTCGACACTCCCTGCTCGTGAGCAGGGAGACACCCGTGCCTCTCGGGAGCAGGGAACACCGAGAGGTGTCGAGGTCTCCATTGCTCGCGCGGGGATGGAGGGAGACAACAGCAGGAGTAGGAGCAGACCGGTGACAGAACAGGATGGCGCCAGAAAAAGAATGGGTGCGACAGAAAAAGAACGGCGACAACAAGAGAGAGAGAGAGCTTGAGGGAGGGAGGAGAAGGGAAGTACTGATGATTCACAGCGAGCGACAGAAATGGCAGGCGGCAGCAGCGCAGAGCGGCAGGCGGAAGCAAAACACAGTGGCAGACAGCTGGAAAACATGGCGACAGGCAGCTGCAACACACGGCGGCAGGCGGCGGCAAGCCACGGCAGCAAGCGGAGGTAACTAGGGCATCGTCGGTTTTTTTCTTCCTTATTGGCTTTGCGCTCACGTGGTCACACCACGTGAGCCACTAACTTGGAGGCAAAAAAAAAGGTGGGATATTTGGACACGAGCGTGTCCAGCGATCCTATGATCCAGCACACGATAGAATCGCGTGCTGGCTGGAAACGATCCTAGAGTAGGATCAAGCACGTTTTTCAAATGTAGGATCGTAAAATCGTACGTTTTTATGTGTTGGGACGTGATTTTGACAACATTGTTTGAGGGAGCTAGATGTTACGTAGAAAATGTCATTAACCGTGCTAGATCTTTTGCTTAGTCATTGTGGTGCTTACATATGAATTGAGAGTTTTTTATCCACTTTATGACCTTACTGTATATTCTATACACTTATCATTCCATTGAATATGGATGACTATTGAGCTCGAATAATCATCCTTTACCCTAAAAATATCTTTAATTTAGGCTTTTTTTAGAGCTCTTTAATTTAGGGGTTGAGGTATCAAATAAGCTAGAGTTCAAGGGAAATGAATGAAAATGTTGAATTTAACATGATTACTTATCCATCACCATGCAGTCTGAATTTAACATGATTATCTACCTTCACCATTTAGATGGATTTGCATGGAAGTGCCCAATATAGTCCGAATGTCAAATGTATCTTTCTATGGCGAGTTTTAAATGCTTCCTTTAAATTCCAAGAATGTTTTGGAAAAAAGATATCACACATTCGCACTTCTATAAATTCACTTTAACATGATTACCTTTCCATCACCAGTTCTTATATAGTGGCCCTTTCATGGTCTGGTAACAGGGAACATGGTGTTATTGGTGATACGAGAAGAGAAGAAAACTAAATAAAAATATATTTATTTATAAATAATACTATTTTCTAATTTTCTTTTACTTTCTAAATCTCTAATTCTTTAAAGATTTTTTTAATGATAATAAAGGGTAAATTGTAATTGGATAAATCAAAAGAAGAAAAGTCAACAAAAAATATAATGATGATGCAAATCAGAAACTTTACTAGTTTATGAAAGGTAAATGGCTAATTGGCTTAAATGGATTGGGTTGATGTGAGGACTGATTAGCATTTTTGGGAAAACTTCAGAAAAGGTGGTCAGCTTCTGCAAGAATTCATTTCCAGATCACAGAGGATTTGATGGTTAATGCTATATCATTAACCATGCTAGATCTTTGCTTAGAGACTGGAGTGATCACATCTGACTTGTGATTTTTTTTTTCAGCCACTTTATAATATCATCGTATATTCTATGCACTCCTTTAAGTAAATATGGATGTCTATTGAGCTCGAATAATCATCCTTTACCCCTAAAAAATCTTTAATTTAGGGATTGAAGTGGCAAATAGGCTGTAGTTCAAGGGAAATGAATGGAAATGCTGAAATTAACTTGATTACTTGTCCATCACCATGTAGTCTGCATTTAACATGATTATCTGTCCATTTCTCTTTAGATGGATTTGCATGAAAGTGTTCAATTTAATCTGAATTTTGAATGTATCTTCTTATGGAGACTTTTGAATGTTTCCCTTTAATTCCCATTTCCCAGTAATGTTTCAAACAAAGATAATACTTCACACTTCCATAATTGCAGTTTAACATGACTGTCCATTCATGACCATTTCTTATACTGTGGTCCTTTCATTGTCTGGTAACAGAGAACATGGGGTTGTTGGTGATATGAGAGATGCTTGGCCGAATGCACGGTTGAGAAAGAATGCCTCGCTGATACGAACTTATCATGGGTTCAAAGGTATGAGCCAAAAATTGTTCCTAGCTCCTTCATCTTTTGTCAATAGACTGAGCTGCACAGGCAGTTGTCCTCTTGGTATTATTCTTTCTTAGTGGGATCTATAAAAGAGACAAATTGTCCAATTTTCTGAAGCTGTGTAAAACCATGCTAATTTCTCACAGGTGACAAACAAGATACTATGGAGTTCCTAAAGTTGATATTTAGAGCTCTCTGCCTTTGTTGGGATCGCCAAACCCAAGATTTACACGTTGATTGGATTCTGTTTAGAGGGCGCCCCTTGGTCCCGACATCTTGTGAAGTGGTGAACGATAACATAGATGGCTTCTATCCATCATCTCATTTTCCCGTGTTCGCGGAGTTCATGCTCCCACGCACCGTGAGGATGCTTGAGACATCCTAAACTAGGTCCTTGTTTGTGATTCATCCTGAAGTCTATATTTTGCATTTACTCCCCCTGCAATTTTTCCGGAGGCTGATTCTGCACTTCTTGCAGATTCTGGTTTTGACCTCTGCAACTCTAACAGACTAGGAAGCAGTCAGCTATAACTATTATTTGTGGAAATGATAAAGGGGGTTCTTACCATCACCTACTCACATTCCTTTGTTCAACTGATTTATTGTTTGAACTTTGAACCTCTATTTGGTGTTCTGATATGCTAATTTCCGTAAAAGCTACATGAGGAGAGATGTAAAAAAGGGGAAAAGCGAGTAATGACGATGTATCCTTTCATGACTGTTTAGCTTACTACTACAAAACAAAATCCATGTTTAAATTTTGCCTGTCAGAAATAAATCTTCCAGGAAAAAGTTCATGTTCTATTCGAGTGAAAGATGCAATGTTCCTTGTCAATCATTCATTGTCTAAGTAAGTTGGAAATATATGTTCGAATCTCAAGCACCGTACAATTTAACCTTTCTAAAACCCTGCCATTAACCACATAAAAAAGAAAGAAGCACCTTGATTATAAGGTTAAACTTTGCTGTATAATGAATTTATTTCTTTTTTCTTAATAGGTAGTTTCTCTGTTTCTTAGATCTCACATCGTGTCTAACATGCAGTCAAGATATGATAGTAAGGTGTATTTGGTTTGCGGAATATAACATTCGAATGTGATTATTTAAAATCCTAATCCTATATAATATTATTTTATTCAGTTTGATAAGGCAATTCAATCATGTCAATTTTGATTTTTTAAGTTACATAAAGTTTTAAGAAAATATTAGAGAAGAGAAAAAAATTTAATGTAAGAGAAAGTGATAGGAGAAAAATGTGAATAGATTAGAAAAGGGAGAAAATAATGATAGTAGAGGAATGGGAAAATGAGATGATTATATGAGAGAGAAAGTTTGATTTTATAGGAGGGAACGAGAGATAGATGCGAGAAAATGAGAATATTAAAGGAGAGAGAAAGTGTGAATAATAAATTAAAAATAGAGAAGGGGGAAAATAAAAAACATCAGAGGAAAAAAAGTTATAGGTGAGAGAAAGAGAAATATCATAGGAGAGAAAATGATAATATCCAATGAGAGAAAAAGCGAGAATATTATAGAAGAAATTATAGGAGAGGAAAAGTGAGATATCATAAGAGAGAAAATGAGAACATTGGAAGAAAGATATTGGAAAAAAAATAGAGAGAGAAAGTGATGATCTAAATTAGAGAAAAATTTATAGGGGAGAGAAAGTAAAATATTAGATCAGAGAAAAAAAAGAATGATAAATGGTGGAGAAAATAAAAATGTTTGAGGTGAGAGAAGATGAATATATTAGACGAAGAAAAAAGATAAAGTTATGAGAGAGACGAAATAATATATTATATAAAAGATACAAAAATTAGAAAAATAAGAATATTTGTGAATTAGACAATTATGACATTAATTAAATGAAAGAGAAAGTAAGAATAATAGGAGATTAAATTAGAGAAAATGAGAATATTATACATAGAGAAAACAAAATGTACAAAAACATGAGAAATAACAAGTAATAGAAAATTTTGAAAATAATTATGAAAGTCAAGATGCATGATAATTAGAAAAAATATCATATTATTTAACAAGAATAAGATTCCATCTTATGATAGATATTATTTAACAAGAATAAGATGCAAGGGGAATGTATAGTTTCTAAATAAATTTTTTAGTTAGTTCAATCAAATTTTATGTGAAGAATTATTAGATGGAAGGATAGCCAACTCAACACGGTCATCCAAGATCACAGATCGTCTTCGCGTTCAACGAGGACATTGTCTAGCTTAGAGGAGAGCAAAATCGAATTTGGTCAGAGTCCAGATCCGTCTTGACCCAGCCCTGATCTAATTTTTTTGAGTCCAAAATATCCAGATTTGGTATCAAGTTTCGAATCAGTTCCGAGGGTGAAATTAAAATAGGGTAAAAAAATTTAAAAATATAAAATATAAAAATTTTGTGATAATTTGCATTTTTTATTATTATAATTGTGTCGGTGCCAGGATAAATTTTTTCGAAACCTGCCAAGTTTTTTATTCGGACCCCGACCCAATTTATAATTAGACCGAAAATATTTTTTGAAAATTGAATGGGTGCGATCCGAGTTGATCCGGACTGTGCTCATCCATAGTCTCACTAGATAGATCAAATTTTTCTATAATAGAACTGTCTGCAACAATAGTAATTAGCCTCAACCATTACTTTTACACCAAGATGGGGAGAGCAATTTGCAGAGATAGAGAGAGCTTAATCCCTACTATAAAAAAAATCTAAAGATTCCTCCTCATTAGTCACCATGCATATATCACTGAGGCCTTTTAGAGCCACAATGAGTCATCTCCCTAGTCCATATATAGGAGACAGTCGGCATATAAAGCTTGCATCCAATTGGCCTCGCAGGATCTAGTAAGCTACCTAGGCCATGAATTTGTACCCTCTCCAACAGTGCTGTTTATGTTATGTGATGGTTTTATCTGCTACTATTACTTTAATTTAGTTGGAAGTTGAAGACCACTAGAATTGCAACAAATGCATCATCGCCAGATCTTTATTATGTACTAAAACTGAACCAGAGCCGCAGATAAGCTTGAGGGCAGCATCCCTCATCCATTAGCTCATGTTGCTTTGTGTCATGGGTTGCTGTGATTGGACGCCCTGCAGAGTCACAAACACTTGGATTCTCTCCCTCTTTCTCTCCCCTTCTCCTGGTCTTAGGTACTAATTTTATTTGAAAACTGTCTAATCGTTGCAGCCAAATCCAAGCCTCTCATGCTTCTCTTTTCTTTTCTTTTTTTTTCTTAATCTTCGTGGTGGCGCTGTGCTCTCTTTTCTCTCCAGCTCTTTTTCTAACTTCCCAACTCCTCCATCACTTGATCCAGATGAGAAGATGCCTCTTTGAGCCAATGCGTGATCTCTCTCTCCTCCCCCTTTCTTTTGATATGCAAAGGAGTTGGAATCCAAACTGAAGTGAACTGATGGCCATATATGCTCCTGATGCTCGCTTTTAATGGACGTGGCTTGCTTGCGGTCGTATGATGGCTCACACGTAAGAATAAAGGTCCTGGCTCAACTGGACACGTTTCGTATGGCTACTAGTCGATCGATCGGGGAAAGAAATTATGAGCTACGCCAAATTGAGACGTGTGGCATCTCTTGCAAGGCTTTGTAGCCTTTTTATATTTTTCTAATCAAAGTCGAAAGTTTTGAGCCTTTTTCTCTCTCTCTCTCTCCTGTCTTTATGCATTATAAATATATACGTTGCACGAAAATGACCATGCATGCAAGATAGATCACATTTTCGTACAGTGTCCATCTTGAGGAGAAGAAAGCAGTGACTTGCCCCCCGCCCCAGGCATGGCCAAAATAGGATCTGTACCGTACGTTTATTCTTAGTGCCTTCCTTGTGTGTGCATGCGTGCTAGTTACAGTACATCAATATGCTTTCCGTCAAAAGCTGCATGCAATTATATATCAAGGTTGGGATCAAATGTTTATTTATCCTCATTTTAAGGAGGTTAAATGTTAACCAATTTATCCTCAAATTTATCGTATGTAACATTGGGGATCTTATTTGTCGTAGTGAGACCATTTCGAATATTATGATGGCAAAGGATAAGGTATATATATATATATATGGAATTAATGTACATACAAAGCACTTTCTGTTTTGTAGGGATGTTGAGCGCATTTCAATCGTTGATTCATTGATTAATGATTGAGATAATTGATATTTTTAAATCATGAGATTTAATCACTTTTTGATCAGATTCAATGATGAGCGAATTAACGATTGAAATGCGCTCAACATCCCTACAAAATGAAAGGTGCATAAAATGAAAGGTGCTTTGTAAGTACATTATATATATATATATATATATATGTTGGATAGGATCTAATTAAGCTGCCTACAGTGCAAAAGCACGCATGCAATGCGATGTGATATCTGTAAAGATGTGTAGGGGTGGGCGTGCTTACATATATGGATGGATGGCTTGACCACCAGGTAGGTAGGGGTGGAGGGGCTCAATCTCATAGGTAGTCTCATTCCTACAGCTGCATGCCTGTCTGTAGGGTGGTCTGCTTTCTCTTGGCTCTGCATGGCTCTAAATGGACCAGCTCGAGATCTTTTAAGTCATATCACAAGTACTACTACGTACTACTATATATATCCTTGACTCTTGAGCTTATCTACTAAGCATGCAGTAAAACTTTTTCCTTATATATGGATAAGCACGTACGTAGTAAGCATTCTTGAATCACATGCTTAGGCACTGTACATGCATGAGGAACTGATGAACACAGGAGCTGCACTACTGTTTGGAAGTAATCTCATGACCATTCTCTAGTTCGTTCTGTCATATGGATAAGCCCTCCCGAAATAAGATACTATAGCAGCGAATCGTAGGGATGCCACGTCTAAAGGAAGGGGAGAGAGGGAGAGAGATGCCAAATTGCCAATTGATCCAAAGGGCTTAAAATATATTGCATTACATGTTTGATTCTGGGTAGTATTCCATCATAAGCAAAAGTAAGCATGCATTCTCCTGTTCATGTGCAGAATAATTGTTTCCGATATTTTTTGTGTTGCCACTCTTACGTATGCAAACGATAATAATATATTATTTGTACAAAACATAGGATGTACTTACCCGAATAAAAAAGAAAATATAGGATGCCGTGTCATGCTACATATCTTGATTTTTTATATTATAATTATACATACAACTAGTTAAGGGGTAAGGTGCTTAGGCTTATGCATACAAAAATCCATATGGTCGTTTTTTTTATTTGTTTGTAATATAAAAAATCAAATATTTCAACTGAAACTTATTAAAAAAATAACAATAAACGAACGGAGACTCTAATTCAAATGAAAACTCTCATGCAAGAACAGTTGATTGATAAAAAAAAGCATTCCTTTAATGTTTAAGATTGATTATTTATTTAAGTGTTAAACGTATGTAATAGACAAATAAGTTAAGTTAATAAATATATTTGAATTGTTAACTGCAAAACTGAGAAATTAATTTTATTTCCATCAGACCAGAGCGGCTTGATAAAAAAAATTGGATAACAAAAATACATATTAAGATACTACAGAGAGTTAACACCCGGATTAATTAGAGAGAGAGAGAGAGAGAGAGAGAGAGAGAGAGAGAGAGAGAGAGAGAGAGAGAGATTAAAGATTTACAAAGTGAAGTGGTGTTTCCACGTATCTACACCAAAACATGAGGAAGCACCATCCGCCACCTTCTGAAATCACTCTCTAATTAAAACTCACGCGGATCCACGAAGATGACCTCCGTCGAAGGCTCCGACGTGATCCAGTCGTCGGGAACGCTACCACTGCCGCTCAACCTCTTCATGCACCACACGTCCTCCTCGCACGAGAACTTCTTCCAGTGCGGCACTGCCGCCCGGACCGGGTCCCGTGGCCCCACCTCCGCCACCACGGCGGCGCAGTTCTCGTCGGCCATGGCGATGTTGTGCGCCAGCCTGCACAGCGCCCCCATCATCCGCGCGCCCTCATTGCCCTCCATGTGGAGCCCGTACATTATATGGACGCCGAAAGGCCGGAACAGGTCCCGGACGGAGGGAACGCCGATCCAAGGCGCGCGCGCGTCGAGCGCACGTAGGAGGGCGAGGGCCGCTTTCGCGGCTGGTGGCGCTCCCCCGACGCGGAAGCGGAGGACTCTGGTCGAGTCCCAGAGGCTGGCGACGGCGAAGGACGACGGAAGGTCGTCGAGCGAAAAGGTCGCGGAAGACGACGGGAGGGCGACGAAAGTGGCGAGCGTCAGCGGGTGGCCGAGGAGGGCGGGGAGGTCGGAGGGGACGAACTCCGCGGCCGACGGGGGCATGAGACGGGCGTACAGGAGAGCGGCAGCTGCCGGGGGGAGACGGAGGAAGGAGACTGAGGAGGGGACCTGGAGCCGGTGGGCGTGGACCGGGTGAGCGAGGAGGGCTAGTGAACGGAAGCGCGCGTAGGCGAGCCGCCGGGTGAAGAGACCGAGAGAGGCCGAGTTAGCAGCGTCCGTGGCTATGTATGCGTACTCCGCCCCTCGCGCGGCGCACCATGCCTCCACTCGCTCCACAAGCTTCGTCCCGATGCCGAGTCGCCTGCCCACCAAAACTCGGACGAGTTAATTGCAGACGTAAATAATATTGATCTTGTCGAGTAAATAGTAAAAGGAGTTAATTATATACATATATATACATATAAGATCCTATATATGTCAATTAACACTATAATCTTGAAGCTATTATTCCTTCTTTTAAGTGATTTACATTTTAATAATATCAAGCAACGCTAGCAAATGGCTTGTACACACCATGTGACTAGGGAACATATATAGGTAGTATCAGAAGCAAATTGCAAGACACGTCTGCGATTATAAAGGGAGGTGAAGCCAAAGCCTCTCCTCTTTTTTAATTTTTGCAGCTTTCCTAAGAATCAATTCCGACATGCTATCAAAGAAATCATGTCCATAATATATAGATGGCGCCAGTGCGCTCTATCCATGTACTTGTTCTTATGTTCATACACTTGCTGGATTCTTATTGTTCAGCTAACAGTAGATTTAACAGTACTATAGGAAATCAAATTCATGAACAGTTTTTTTTTTTTGGTATAAAAGCACTTTCATTCAGCTGCGCTAATTAGTATAGAATCATTGTATTGGGTCAACTACATTCATATAATGATTGGACTCAATCAACGCTAAAGTTGTACAGCAGTTTCTGTCCAAAGGTTTTCTTTTCTTTTTCATTTATTTGAGTAATGTGAAGTGATTGTTTCTAGCAAGATGAGATACCAAATGGCGTGAATGTAAGAACAAATATGGTTTAAGGAGGGGCCACTTCCATTTAATCTTTTGTCCATGCATGTTTGGGTACTCCTTCCACACCACTTCCGTAGCCATGTGAAACCTCAGGGTGTTTGTACCTTGGTTCTCTTTTTCTTCTATAGTTGGCCCCATTTGTGTTCCATGGTTCATCAGCATGATCAGAAGATAAAACCATACATGTTTATCTTCTTTAATTCATGATAGAAAAAAAAAGCTAATCTTGAAGTGAAGTATGACGCGGAGCGGAATGGATATTACCAGCATCAAAGAAAAATATATCAAAACCAAAACTATATATAAATATATAATTCAAGGACAAGTCCTCCAAGTAGATAAGTACTCACCGATGAGTTGGGAAGACCCGGAGGCCGAGAATATATGCAACCTTAACGTAGGCAGGGGCAATGCTGGTGGCTGCTCTCCCCCTTGTCACCACTTTTATGCACGCCCTTATCACCCCAACCATTTCCTTCTTCTCTCCATACTCCGCCACCTGAAATTTTTGCACCAAAACAATCAGTTTGAGCTAGCTTCTAACGTGAGCATATAAAGATGATGAACGAAGAGAGCTAGAGAAAAATTAATGGACATGGATGTGTCTGTGTGTTTGTGTGTGTGTGAGAGAGAGAGAGAGAGATGATACCAGCATGATGTGGTCGGTGGCATGGCGCACCCGAGACATGGGATCGCCAAGTTGGTCCACGTAGAGGGACATGCTTCCTTTCTTCTTCTTTTTCTTCTTCATGTTCTTCTTGCCTGCGCCGCCATCCGCGGCCGTGGCGGTGTTCGGGCTGACGTCACACAGGCTCTCCATTTCCTCCACTGCTTTCAAGTCCTTCTCCAAGTCGAACTCTCTCACACACACCATTTCCTTCTCTCCCTCCTGCTTGGCCATCTTGATCACTGCAATCTCTCTAACTCGCTTTCTCGCACACACCTCTTTAGTAGTTTGAGGGAACGAGCTCAGTGTGCTCTATTTATAGCAAAGGATAATAGCCGACTTATACGAATAGTTGATGAGTCATATAGATCAGAAATATATATATATATATATATATAGTCAAAAAGTATAAGGACTTATAGTGGTTGAGAAATAAGAATATAATGATGATTAGAAGTTAAGCCTTTTCACATGTACATATACATATATATACTTATGTGTGTATTATATATATAATAATTGTGCTACTTTTTCTCAAAGGAGGTTCTTGGGTTGATTTTTAACACTTGCTTTAATTTAGCTTCCATACTGGATCCCCGATCCCTGGCTTGTGATGGGATGATTAAGCTAATAAATATGCAAAAGGTGGGAATATATGATCAGCAAAAAAGCACTGATCGTGAGATTTTCTTCTTTTTATTAAGCTTGTTGTTAATGTTGGCGTGTAATTATAATAGTTATTTCACTCTTGTCTTCGTCCATAATAATAATTTGGCAGGAATGGATACTGCATGCACTCTCGTCCATATTCACACGCATGCAGAAGCAAAAATTAATCCATTCTATAAATATTCCAGTATCAAGATATATCATATATGGCTCTAGCCATCATTGACTGCTCTGCTTAATTTTATATTACTAGACTTTGTTATACACAAATGCTATTATATATATATATATATATATATATATATATATATATAATATGTATCGGAAAATGCAAAAAAAAAACGTTGCGAAAATATGGTTGTGCCCAATGTAACCATAAGGGAAAGTCCACATGATTTTATATATCCATTGTTATCCTTGTAAGCAACACTGAAAGAACTTGGTAATTATATGAGGAAACCAAATTATTGGCCACAACTGTATCTTCCTGGCTAGTTAATAGTGCAAAATTATTGGACGTTCTTTCCTTCTCAGGAGTGCATTTAACCTTTCGTTATGTACATATGCTACTCAGTATGTCATACTGAAATAAATATGTCTCAACTTTATCACTTAACTCATAGAAATAAATGCATGTGAGAGTATAGGAACGAAACTTTGCTGTTCCAACACTAATCAAAAGCAAGAGAAAAGTTTGCTACTACTCCACGTGTGTTGTCTAGAGCCACATCAAACTTTAGTGTGCATATGCCACATGAAGCCTCCTTACTTGTATGGTTAACCTATAATAAATTATCCAGTAGGCTCTAATGATACTATGATGAGCCATTAGTAATTTTGACTAAAGGCTGTGTCGTAGTCAGTAAAACACACAGGGCGGCCGTAAGCGAGCATTCAAACACATGTTGGTGTTGAACATGGAGGCGGCTATATATATATACACACATCTTTGGCACAAGCACAGTATATATACACACATCTTTCAGGGCAACTCGAGGCTAATTAAATATTATGAAGTAACATCGTAGTTCATCTTTGGCTCACCAATCAAAGTGACAGACCAATAATCCAACCTTCACGGGGGTTAACCACATCAAGAACCATTATGTAATTATCAATGTGTTATCGTGCATGACATCTTAATTAATTGTGTGTGTGTGATATGCACCAATCATATATATGTGCTAAGTGCTAACTAGTTTTAGCACTGACCCTAACCTGCAACTTCCTATCAGAAGACGAGGGAAGTACGTCTATCCCATATATATATTAGACGCTAAATTTTGTCAAAATTGACAACAGTTAATGCTGCTTCATATGGTGGACAGCACCTACTTTTGGATAAGTTTGCATGCTCCGAGCAGTTAATAAGTTCTAATCCACAGAAACTTTTCCTGTTCTATGACTGCGTATATCCTCTTTCCTAGTTGATCAACAATGCCAAAGAGGCCACGAGCAACTGACCATGACCATCTTTATCTTGTTCACAAATTGGTGGAAGATAAATTTCTGCTGTTTTGAAGGGAAAAAAAAAGAGAGAGAGACAGAAATGGAGGTGGTAAAAGTTGTAGGAGTGATGCGGATCGGATGGAGCATTGATTGGTGACCATAAATGGGGGCCTTCAGATGTACCAGTACTACCCCATTTCCCTCCCCGCCCGATACATCGCATCATTGCACAGATGCTGTCAGGGGGCCGGGGACTTTAGATTAAGGGAGAGAGAGGAGAGGAGAGGAGAGGAGAGAGGAAGTAGTCGTATCTTAGCTGTGTATCCTCGATCAGTGGCGTCTGTCCACGTGTCAGTCTAAGTTGATCTTGACTAGTTTTTGTTTCCTATTGGCTGACTACTTCTGCATCGGTTGCTGCCACGAAGAAGAAAAGAGCACCTTTATAGAGCCCCCCATTACTCTCTCTCTCTCTCGGGGTGGTGTTGGCGTACCAGTCGTAGGCACTTGGCCGGCTTTAAATGCAATGTCTTACCTCTACATTGGTTTCGCTTTTTACCATATCTAAGGTGAACAATGAAGGGTTGATAGCGATGAGGGGGTGGTTCAACTTGATTGTTGTGAAGGACAAACATTAATGTAAAAGAGTTGATGCATATAATTGTAATGTATACTCAATTTTACACAGGTACAAGCTTATAGAAGACTGTATATACGTATGTATCATCGAAATTGATTTACTGACTTACATTTACGATTCTCGAACTTTGCGACAAAGCTATGTCACGAAACTTGATCCGGTGAACTAGAATTACCATTACAATTATAATTACAATTCTCGAACTTTGATAATTTTATGAATTAGGATTTCAATTTTTCCAAGGCTGTGAGGATAGTGAAACTTAAGTTCGGTGAAGAACTAATCGATTAAATGAAAAAAAGTAGATTTTATATTTGAATGAAAAATGTAATGATGATGATTTAAAAAGTTTAATTTGATAGTTAAATTTTAGTGAGTATTTGGATAAAAATAAAAATTAAATATATATTTTATGAAGATTATTTTTTGTATTATTAATTATATAATATTTTTATAATTAATAAATTAGATGGAAGAAAAAAGAAATAAGGTAAATTAATTAATAACTAAAAATGAAATATAAAAGAAAATTTAACATCATATTTATATAAAATAATTCTATAATTATAACTTATTTAGAAGACCATAATTAATAATTTAATAATATTATTAATAATTATTGTCATATTATACTAGTTACTTTTTATTATGAGGTATGACAAGTAATAAAATAAAAATACATACGTCTACATTTAAACATGTCAATAATATTTTTATAATAAATAATAATGGAAATTTTAATTTTGTTATAACACAAAGTAACTTGTGATAAACAATTAATATAGTTTTTCTATTATTAGACTTAAATAAATTAAGAATAAGTATATATATTATTAGAATAAATAATAGTATATATATAACATAGGCCCATACCTAAAAAGTGAAAAAAAAGGATGAGTTCGGGTGATGGAGAAAACTTTGCAAGTTCTAGGTGCTCACGAGAACTTTTTTTGAGGATTCATGAGAACATTCTGCATTGACCGAAACTGATTGTTCTAATCCGAACAGAGCTCAAATGATTGGCCAGAGAACTATTCGAGAAAGAACACCTTGTTCTAATCACAACACCCAAACATTTTTTGAATTGAGTTTTCTCAGTCAACTTATCATCGTTAGACTTTCGGCCATGTTTGGACGTTGGAACTAAAGTTTCAGTTAGTTTCCAGAATTTAGTGATTTGACATTTAAGTTACATATTAATGTTTGGATGAAAATTCTAGTGATGGAGAACTTTCAACTTGATTAGACATTTAAATTCAAATGAGTGTTTGGATGAAATCACATGGGAACTTCAATAGTATTCTATGTTAGTGCTATGTACAACCAATCTCTACAACCAATCTCCTGTGCTAATTATTTAGGAGAAGTAGCAGCGTGGGTTACGAGGTAAGTTTAGGTATTGAGCAGAACTTGCAAAGTTCTTACGGGCTGCAAGAACTTTTTGCTTAGAACTTGTTGTGTTTAGATGAGAACTTTAAGTTCTCGTAAAGTTTTCGAGAACTAATCGATTAGATGAAAAAAATTTAGTAGGTGTTTTGATGAAAAGTGTAATGATGGAGATTTAAAAAGTTGATTTGATAGATAAATTTTAGTGGTGTTTGGATAAAAAGTAAGAATTAAAAATATAATTTATTATTTTATGATGAATAAAATTATAATAAATAAAAATATTTTATGTATTTATCTATTTAAAATTTACGTAAATATTACTAAAATTCATATATAATATTTTATTATACTATAATACTAAACAAATTATTTTAACTAATTAATAAAATATTTTCTAATTATTAGAATTGAATAATTTTCAATTAGTAAAATATTTATAATCTAGTTTAACCTGAATAATATATTAATAAATAATATATATTGATAAATTATTAACTAAAAGTAAAAGCAAAAGAAAGAAAAAAGTAAAAAAAATGGCGGTGGAAGTCATGTGGTGGGAAGTTCTTCTTAGTTTGGCAGAAGAAATTTCACATGTGACTTGCCAAACACATGTTCTTCTTAGTTTGAAGAGCAAAAGAAATTTCAGAACTTGACCAAGTTTTAACTTGCCAAACACAGCCGGTACGTTGACGGAATACAAATTTCAATAGGGTCCACAATTATTTACGCCAGTGTTTGGCAGAAGTTGGACAAAAATTACACATGTGATTAATTTATAAGACGAATCATTACGCAATTAACTAAACTAAATCGGTTTTATGCCTAATTCCAAGCAGTTTGGAAACACTAATCCCAAAGTTTTACAAAAAGAAATGTGGAATATTAGGTTGTTCTAATCAAACTTTCCCTTGTCACTTACAAGCTCACCGTCTAAATATTTATTTAAGTATGAAGTTAAATAAGAAAAGATAGGATCTACACTCCCCCATTTTCTATGAGCATGCCACGCCTCTTTTTAGCTTTTTAAATTTAAAACTATAAATTGATTATTTAAATAAGTGCTCGTGACCATGTCGAGATTCAGATAGGATCCTCTAGACAGAAAATAATTTCGATTCTATCCGGAGAATTTTAAACATAGAATCTATACCAGATCTATAGTAGAGTTTTAAAATCACTAGGATCTTACGATCCTAACGATTCTATAATATTAGTACAAATTTATTTATTCGAATAAAACAAATAAAAGTAAATACAAAGGTCTTTGAGAAAATTAGATTTAAATATTTTATTTATATATATTGTATATGTTAGTCTTACTTTCATGAAATTTAATATATTCTAATAATTTAATGTTATGCTATAAATCTAATACTATATTATCTTACATCAAAATTATTTTTTATTATTGCACGTATGTTAAGAATTATATTGCACTTAAATAAATATTATATTTCATTAAGATCAAATGTTATATATTATTATTTTAATATTTTTTAATAATATATCATATTGTCTTTCAGATGATATAAAAAAATCTATTAGATTTGAAAATATAAATAAAGTATTAATGGTAAATGGTTAATTAACTTATATATAAATATAATATTTATGAGATAATATACTACTTTATTATTTTATATTAAAAATATTTTTTATTAAAGTTTGGGGACACTATATATATATATTTTGACTTAGACTTTGTGGCTCGATTTTTTTATTTTTCATGTAATATGTTAGTGGATATACAATAACAACAACAAAGTCTTATCCCACTAGGTGGGGTCGGCTACATGGATCATACGATGTCATTTCGCTCTATTAGTAACCAAACCTTTCGGTATATTATTCTTTTTTTCAATAATGAACGGAGCCAAAGCTCAGCAAATTACCTTTTTATTTACACTAAGAAGAACTGCTAGAAGAGTTGAGATGGTAATTAAATTACCATATATATATATATATATATATATGAGTTTAAGTAATATGTAATAAAAAATTGTACAATTAATATGTTTTCAATGAATATTTACTCGATCAAACTATAATAGGTCGAGTAAATATTCATCATTTATGTTGATTTTAAAAGAAACAAAAATTCGTCATATGCAGATCATCTGAATAGCTCAAAAGATATCCAATATCTTTTATATGTAGAAATAACTAACGATAAGATCTTAATGCATTTCAAGCTAGAATATGGGAGATATTGCATACTATTCAGGCCAAGCCAGCGGTCGATACGTTATCATCGAATGTTAGGATTGACGTAAATGACTATCTTGATGTAGGACGATAATTTTTTTAACTCTGAATATAGTTAATTTTGTATGATAACACATATATTATATTATTTATCTTTTATGAGGATCTTGTTAGTTTACTTTCGAACATTGTATTTTTAATTCATATTGTTATGATTATATATATATATATTATATATATATATATTGTAAATTGTACGGGATAGAAAGGGAAGAATATGGATTGGCAAGTGGATAATTTACTTATATTAGCATCATATTAGCGACTGATTAAAGTCGAGGCCTATTGACATTAGCATCGCCATAGTGTCATATTGGCATTTTCATAGCGTTTGCATTTCGCGTCAAAGCAACATCGCATTAGCGTCATATCGCGCTATTTTAACGTCATAAAAATGTTGTGCCTGATGACAAGGGTGTCCTACATGACAATGGCTTTTGCGTTTAGTTAGTGTCACCATGACGTCGTCACATTTAGCGCCTCTTTAACGTTGATAAGGCGACACAATGTTGCATCGTTTTAATGTCACAATAGTGTCGTGTGTGATAGCGGGTGTCTGACGATAACATTGACGACACTAAAGACATTTCCCCTAGCTGCATACAATGTCAATAATGGCTCTATAGCGCCGTCTGTTGACGATAATAACATCAACTCTTTATAGGCACGACGGCGATGCTATTAGCGTCAAAACTTTTGCGTCGTCATCTCAGTGTCACGACAGTGACGCTAGTGTCGATTTAACGTCACTTTAGAGGCATCTTTATTGTGTCTATAATTGGCATATTTCTTTGTCTTATCCATGTCTGATTTTTACATCAGAAGGTACTCATCTTATTCCAATTTGAAGTACTTAAATATTGAAGTACTTAAATAATTCTTACCTTTTTCTCCCCAAGTTGATAGGCACAGGTACGTTTTACTAAAACAATGGCGATATGTTGCCCACCTACCTCTACCTACATTATATTTTATGTAACATAGCAAAATTATAGTCGTAATGGTCTCATCGATGTCGGCTTTATATATATTCGGTATATATTATTGCAGCTTGCATGGTATATTAATATATAAAGGTGCCTATATCCATCTCCATGTCGTTATAATTTCCAAAAAATACGACACGCATTCGATAAATAGGATATCACAAATGTCGGACGTGAATAGTTGTTATTTAAACGAACTTGTCAATAAAGTTATTAAGTTTTATTCGTGATCTTTATTATATATAACAAAAAAGTGCAGCAGATCTTGTTTGATTAATTATAGAATTTGACACCACTTCTTTTGGGAAATCTTGTCCTCTAAATGTGGTGCCAACATATTTTTTTTTTCTTTGTTCATCTTTATAAAACTAGGCCTATTTTATAAATCTCCGAACTTTGTAAATATAAAGTAGTTACATTTGCATTTTTCACACGCGGGCTAAGAGCCTTTTTTTATAAAAGTTTAATTTTGGTGTTCTTTATTTTATCTTGTTCTTTTCATCTCCGTCATCAAATCTTTGTTCAATAATTCATGATTGAAATTTTCAAATAATTTATACTATGAATGAAGATATGATGATGAAAACGATAAAGAACAAACCAACAAGGTAAGATAAGGAACACCTAAATTTTTTCCTTTTCTTTATAAATACAAATTTGTACAATGAGTCAAGTCTGAAGTAAAATTGATCTTTTGTGAATAATAATATATATTTTAAAATAACATACGTATATTAGTAATTAGGATAAGAGGAACTAGTGACAAAATAGTATTCAATTCGATAATTTTTTATTTCGTTAAAATTATAGTTTCAAATAATTTGAGCGATCAACATTGGAATTTTTTTATATACTTAAAAAATTTAAAGGTTAATGTTCGGATGCAAGACCTTTGTATAATAATCCCTCAACATTGACTATCTAACATAGAAAAAAATAATTGTGCTATCCTTTTAAGGGTAACATCATCATATTTTTATTAATCATCATCGTCCGTTTTATAATGAATGGTGGATTAAAAAATTATCTAATTAATCAAGCAACTATTTATCATGAATTAAATAATGATTAATAGAAATATAATCATGCTACCTCGTAAAAAAAATAGCACAAACATTAAACTCATCTACATATATACATATATATTATTATATGATACAAAGTTTTAAAATTAGATTGGCATGTGTGCATCAAGTGATTGGAGTTTAATAAAAAAAAAAAAAAGAGTAGAAGGGTTATGGGCACATGGGCCTGTTGTTTAACATTGGCCATATATTGTAGTTGAACTTGCAGTAAATATTCCATAAATTAATCCCCAAATCCATGGGCGCTACGTGCATGATTTCAACCATTTCACTTCCTCTTCTCGACTCTTCATTTATGAAAAAATATATGAAGCCGAGTATATGTGAAAGAAAAAAAATTCTTAATAAATAGGTTGGCTATCTATTTTAAAGCTTAATCGCTATGAAGTTACAAATTAATAATCTCACTAACTTGAGGCATTAACAATTGGGAAAAGAAAGAAAGAAAAAGGTTGAAAATAAAATGTGATGCACTTGCATGCTTGTGGATATAATTATTAATAAAAAGCTATTAATTTATTATAGTAATTGTGCACTATTTTATTTTCCGAGATAATATGATTTGGATGCATTGATTAATGGGCCATTTTTTACCACCGGGGACTTCTAATTTAAGAATTTTTTTTCGCCGACCCTATGAAGTATGAACTTTTTTCGCATCTACTCAAGTCTTTCGAATATTCCATTGACTCCTGAAGTATACCGTCTTTTTCACTTAAGTTCATCTGTCAATTTTTGTTAACTTTCTCATTAAATTTCATTTTTTTATTTATGAAATAACTAAAATGCCCTCGTAGAGTTAAGATAAATGAACTTTAAATAATACATAGTAAATATATTATAATTACGTTTGATTGCTGCCACGATGGGCCGATGGCAACGTCGAGGATATCGCTCCGGTGATGGTGAAATTCGACGATCTGATCTGGGCACGTGAGAGAAGCTGCTCCTCGCTTGCGCCATCGGCCGCCATGGTACTCGGCGGTGGGAGTCCATGGCCACGGAGATCCGGTCCCGAATTCCCTTCCCTCACCTCGTCACCCCATAGAGCTGTTGCCAATCGTACGGCGACCTGTAGCGCCGCTTCTCCACCGTCGGCGTTGGCGATGAAGATGAGGTCGCAGAGAGGGGGGCGACCCCCCTCCTTCCCTGCGCTCACTAGCGTGACGTGGTGCGGTGGGGTTGGGGTGGGGGGGGGGGGGGGGAGAGGGGGAGGGTCCCACTCTGCGACCTCGTTGGAGGACTTAAATGAAAAAAAATAGTATACTTAAGTGGAAAGGCAGTAATTTGATCATTTAAAAAAAATAGAAAATTAACAAAAAAGTTAATAAAAGTTGATGAATGGATTTAAGTGAAAAATGCAATATATTTCAGGAGTTCAGCAAAAATATTCGAAAGGTGTGAGTAAACACGAAAAAAATTAATAGTTCAAAGAGTAAGCGGAAAAAATCCATAATTTAATTCAGAAAGTGATAACTTCAATTATTTTTTTCTTATCGACTAACCAGTTTCAAGTCGCCGTAATAACAATAACTACAATTTTCTTTAACATAATATTCTCCATAATTTATATCGTATATAAAGCTTATTAAAAGTGCCTTGACTTCGAACTTTGGGTACTAAATTATTGAGATCGTTATTTATTTATTTATTACTAATAAATCTTAATATTTAAACGTCAGTCTCAATTTGTTTTATAAAATCAAAATCACTCTTGTTAATTAATATTTGCACTTTTTTTAAAAAAATCGGCTAAGGCAACAAAAAATTTCAAATCACAAGTAGGTAGGGGGTCGTGTGGTGCTGACATTAACATAAATCACGACTCTTCAGTGGTCTTATCGTAATTAAAGTCAAAAACGAGGGCGTCTTTGCGCTTGCCCTCCATTTTCCTCTCTTCGGACGCGCGCGAGCCCAGACTGATCGCACTATTTAATGAGCTCATTTGACTAATTTGTCCCCACGAACCCCTGTTAATTTATTCGCGAACCAGAGGCACGAGGAGCGGGTTATTGCGAGCAGAGAGCTGAGAGAGAGAGAGAGAGAGAGAGGTAGAGCGAGTCAGAGCAGACCTCTCCCTCATTGCAAATCCTAGATCTCGTCTCCGATCTCGATGGGAACTCTCCGATCGACGGCGGTCCTCCGGCAGATCGTCGTCGCGCTCGCGCTGCTCGCACTTGCCGCGACCACCATCGTCGTCGAAGGCTTTTATCTACCCGGCGTCGCTCCCGCCGATTTCCAGAAGGTCAGCACCCCTTCTCTGCTCTGCATTAGCACTGAAGATCTGGAGCTCTTTCGTTCTTGGATCTTTAACTGGAATTTGGTTTGAGATTTCAATCCCTCCATCTGAGGGACGTCTTAGGATTTGGGGTGTAGGATTGTTGGTTCATGGGTTTGTGGTTTGTTGCTTGGATCTCAGAAAGCGCTGAGCGAAGAGTGACATTGCCGAGTTATGACAGCGTGTAGATCTAGCAAAATTTGTGGCTTAGGGAAATTGATTTAGTTTAGACCTTTCGAGACTTTGAGCAATAAATTGAGCTGGTTTGTCTTGGTGTCATTGTTTTTCTAATTTATCTTTGAACCAGTCCACGATGGTTACACCAAAATTTTCGTATCGCTTCACTAGGTTTGTTGCATGTTACAATTTTGTGGTAATTGAATTCGATTTGCTATGGGATCCATTGTCTCCTACGGTTCCTTTTGTTAACCTGTTAGAATGACACTTCTCCGCGAGGTGCTTTTTGTACTTTTCCTCTATAATAACTATTGATGCTTGGGTCCGCTGTCCCCTCGTGTCTAGTATGACTTGACTCTACCAAATTTCCAGAAAAATATGATCTTTTAAGTGAGATCTTATAATAACTTGCAGCGTTGTTGAGATGAGGTTAACGCAAATTTCTATTATTTTGCCTTCTCCATTTGTCCATGGCGTATGTCAATAATACACTGTACCCAATTCGGAATCATTCATTCTATCAAGGTTGCTTTAAAATTGATCATCCCTTAACGGCATTCATGTTTATATGTTTGGAAATGAACATGCATTCAAAAAGTTAGCTTACAAATATATTGGTGTGTTGCTGCTAATAGGATATTTTTAGTTTAATAACAGTGCTTGGTGTTCAATCAAGAATTAGTACAATTTTCCTCTTGATTTCATCCTTGTCATAGTAAGCATTTTTATTAAGATCCATCATTTTCTTTATTCTATTTAAAGTCAACTATGTTTTGTGTTAGAACACAGGTTTCTGGATTAACTCCTGAAAAAGTAGTAAAGATCAAAGTATATTTCTACTCTGGTTAAACTAGGAATACATCTAGAGTCACAATCTACCTGGAGATACGGACAAAATATGCTAAAACTAACCAATGTTGGTTGGCTCAACTGGCAGGGTTGAGTTCCAAGCGCTCGACGTGTGATAGTAGTCCCGAGTTGAGTCCTGTAGCCATTGGTCAGGGAATAAGCCATTACTACTCTTTCTTCCCGGCTCCGAGGCCCTAGTAGCCACCGAGGCTTCCTATAGACCCAGGCTGGCACCCAAAAAAAATATGTTAAACTATCCCTCAAAAGAACTATTCTAAAACTGAACCCTGGAAGCATACTTCTGGAAAATTCACATTTAAATTTGGCCATAGAATAAACACCATTTCAGAATGTAGCAAAAAATCTAGATGTCATTTTTTATACTACAGGATTAATGGAATCTGTGTCCAGAGTAGGTCATATGACAAATGTATTGTCCAATATCCGAAATTAAGTGCTATGTGAAGACATCTTTATTTACAAGTTGACCTGGAGAACTGGATAGAAATATGCTCAAACTGCATTCTGAAGGCATTTGGAACCGGAGTTATGCATTTAAATTTGTCCCTTCTGAAATGATAGCATTGTATGAAATGATCATGACTCTAAAAGTTTAATTCTTACTTCCTCGAGAAGGTGACTTGAAACCTTTGTATTTCTAAAGGAATGAAATCAATTTCAAGAGTAGTTCTTATGATGCATATATTGTCGAGTAATTCGCCAAATCGTCTTATCCCTAAATTGATTCACTTCTAGTATGCATTTTGATAGATTCCTTGTATTTGTTTTCTGTACATAAAATTTCTTCTTATCCATAATGCATTTGATGTTGTGAGTTACATTAGCTTCTGGATGCAGAGAGATCCACTTCTGGTGAAGGTCAACAAACTCACTTCAATAAAAACACAGCTGCCATATTCCTACTATTCTCTCCCATATTGTCCACCAGACAATGTTGTTGACAGTGCGGAGAATCTTGGGGAAGTTCTTCGTGGTGATCGCATTGAAAACTCTCGCTATGTGGTTAGTTCTACTTCAATATGTCTTATTGTCATGATTAAACCTCAAGGAACGTTCACTTAATAAAACTATTAAAGGAACTTTCTTATGACTTTTCTGTTTTTCGCTCATAGTTTCAAATGAGAGAACCTCAGATGTGTCAGATTATCTGCAAAATCACACCCACTGAAAAAGAAGCAAAGGACCTTAAGGAGAAGATTGAGGATGAGTATCGGGTCAACATGTATGGCAAACCTGTCCCTCACGAGCTTCTTAGATAGAAATAAGCAATCGAATCTTCCTCTCATAAAAGAAAGAGAATCTGACACATCCTAAGAAACTGACTCATCTCATTCTTGATTGATCTTCTGTAGGATTCTCGACAATCTTCCACTTATTGTTCCTATTAAAAGGCTGGATCAGGATGCGCCCACACTCTATCAACAAGGGTTTCATGTTGGCATCAAAGGCCAATATTCTGGAGTATGGAACATTGATATTTTGCTGCACTTTAAGTGTTAGGAAGCCTTTTTAAAATAATTTTAACTTCAATGCAGAGCAAAGAAGAGAGGTATTTTATCCACAATCATTTATCATTTATTGTGAAGTATCATAAGGATGTCGACATGGATCTTGCAAGGATTGTGGGATTTGAGGTCAAACCATTCAGGTCAGGAGTGCGTCAAAAGCCTATACTCGGTGGTTTCTTTTGGGCATAGTTTCCTACTTTGTGGTTTACAAATAGCTTTCATGCACTGCAGCATAAAACATGAATATGAAGGTGAGTGGAACGGCAATAAAACTCGGTTGAACACTTGTGATCCTCATGCCAAACGCATGGTTGTGAACTCTGACACTCCTCTAGAGGTGGAGGCCAACAAAGATATTATATTCACTTACGACGTAGAGTTTCAGGTGAGACTATGAATGCATCTTTTCTTGGTAACTTTTTCTTTAGAGTGTATCTTATGTTTATTTGTTTCTCCATTCTTATATGTTTAAAGTTTTTTTGAGTGAATAAGTGTTTTAGAGAATGAGTTCTGTTCCATTTCCTTATTGTCTTATAGGAGAGTGATGTGAAGTGGGCATCCCGATGGGATACCTATCTTCTGATGGCAGATGATCAGATCCATTGGTTTTCTATTGTCAATTCATTGATGATTGTGCTCTTTCTCTCGGGCATGGTGGCAATGATTATGTTACGGACACTGTACAGAGATATTTCCAAGTACAATCAGCTTGAAACTCAGGAGGAAGCTCAAGAAGAGACGGGATGGAAGCTGGTTCATGGGGACGTCTTCAGGCCTCCAAATAACTCAGATCTCTTATGTGTGTACGTTGGAACAGGGGTTCAGATTTTTGGCATGGTTCTTGTAACCATGATTTTTGCTGTCCTTGGCTTCCTTTCTCCATCAAACAGAGGAGGCCTGATGACAGCCATGCTCCTACTTTGGGTCTTTATGGGTTTGTTTGCTGGGTATTCCTCTGGACGACTCTACAAGATGTTCAAGGGTGCAGAATGGAAGAAAGTTACCTTGAAGACGGCATTCACATTCCCAGGCCTTGTTTCAGCGATATTCTTTGTTTTGAATACTCTTATCTGGGGCGAGAAGTCCTCTGGTGCTGTACCCTTTACCACAATGTCTGCCCTTCTGTTGCTTTGGTTTGGTATCTCGGTGCCTCTTGTGTTTGTTGGGAGTTTCTTGGGTTTCAAGAAGCCAGCAATTGAGGATCCTGTGAAGACAAACAAGATTCCTAGGCAGATACCAGAGCAGGCTTGGTACATGCACCCGGTATTTTCAATATTGATTGGAGGCATTCTTCCTTTTGGTGCCGTTTTCATCGAGCTCTTCTTCATCCTTACTTCGATCTGGCTTCAGCAGTTCTACTATATATTTGGATTCCTCTTCCTCGTCTTCATCATCCTCATAGTCACATGCGCCGAGATCACAATTGTGCTATGCTATTTCCAGCTGTGCAGCGAGGACTACTTGTGGTGGTGGAGATCTTATTTGA
This sequence comes from Pontederia crassipes, assembly GCA_030549335.1. NCBI lineage: Eukaryota > Viridiplantae > Streptophyta > Magnoliopsida > Commelinales > Pontederiaceae > Pontederia > Pontederia crassipes. Next base: position 3,306,365 of record CM060192.1, read on the forward strand.
CCTCTGGATCTTCTGCACTCTATCTCTTTCTGTATGCTACTTTCTACTTCTTCACGAAGCTGGATATCACCAAGCCGGTCTCTGGGGTTCTCTACTTCGGCTACATGCTGATTGCTTCCTATGCTTTCTTTGTGCTGACGGGCACAATTGGCTTCTATGCCTGCTTCTGGTTTACGAGGCTGATCTACTCATCAGTGAAGATAGACTAGACTCAAAGGAGAATCAGATAATTCTAGTCTCAGTCACAAGAGGGAGGGGTTTGCTCATTAGATTCTTTGTGTATGTTTGAATTGGGGAAAAAGATTCAATTGTGGCGTGCTGCTCTACCTCCCTCCTGCCTCATGCTGAATAGCATCTTAGATCTCTGTCCAATTTATCTTTTTTCTTTTTTTTCCCTTGATCATAGGAAGAGTAAGCACCTGTTGTTTAATCAAGAAATATGTATTCTACAAGTTGTTTCACGATTAATATTCTTTGTATGATGAAAATTATTGTTTTCTTATCTAGCTCTAGGATTAGTTACCGGACTCTATCTTGATTTCAAGTTTCCTACTTTTGAGTAGTGTTGGTGGTGGTTTGTCTGCATAAGAAACTTGTTGATCTACCCCATCTAATCTTTATGTGTTGGGGTTCGTTGGGATGTTTTCCTTTGGAACTGAACTACGCATTCCAACAATTTTTTGACAGCTTTGAAAGCACCAAAACTCCCATGAACTTTTGGTTGTGGAATAAGGTAAGAATAACGCCTTATTCTATTTTATCCTTGGCTCGAACATCACCGAAAAGTGTAGTAGTTTTCATCATTAGTCCTTCAACTTTGACTCAGTTCCATTTTGATTCCTCAATCTTGATTTGCAATAATTTGATCCCCAACTTATAAATTCACAATAAGATAGTTCACTTAACTTGCAATAGCAGCATTTCAAGTCAATTTGATGACTAGATTGTTGATGTGGATTTTCCATAGCATTTCGGGGTATTTAGCAGGTCGGATCGACCCGATCCGATCTTAACCCGGCCTCGATTTGGGTCGGGTACGGGTCAGAATTTTTCGACCCGAGTTGATCCAACCCAACTCGAAATATCTGACTTTTTTTATTTTTTTAATTTTTTTTAGTTTTCAGCCTATATTTTGTACTAAAAAATTAAAAATATTAAAATAAAATATTATAAATGTGTAAAATAATATATAAATGTTTAACAAATTATTTTATGCTTTTAAAATAAATATTATATCATATTTTTATATTAAATAATAGAAAATGTAAGAAAAAAATTTAAAAAAAAAGAAAAAATGGGGGTCGGGTAACCCGACCACCCGATCTGATTCTAGCCGATCTGAACGGGGTTGGATTGGATCGGATCCATCCCTCCAAAGAGGGCTGACTCTACTCGACCCGATCAAAATGGGGCGAGTCGGGTCGGGTCCGAGGTCGAGTTGGGTCAAATTCGACCCGTGAACACCCCTAAAAGCATCAATGCAAATTGAGGTCAAATAAAATATATTATATATTATTAAAATAATATATAATTATTTATTTAAAAATTAAAATATAAAAAATAAGAGACAAAGAGAGAGGATGGAGGCTAATGTGGATTCGAAAATTAAACACAAATAAAATAAAATATATTTATTAAAATAATAAATAATTGTTTATTTATGAATAAGATAAAAAAATAAAAAAGATGGGATTGAAGTAGAAGGATGTTGCCTGCATCACACTTAGCATTCACATAAACGAACACAAATAAAATAAAATATATAAATATTTATTTAAAATAATATATAAAAATTAAAAAGAGGAAGAATGGTTGTATACTTGTATCAGCTCCTTCTTCTCTCAGATTCTTAGTAATCTAAAAACCTAATATTACAAATTAAGGCACTCTTTTGTTACAAATTTATAAGATAGCGGATCAATATGTTACAAAATAAAATTCAAGGACTAAAACAAAATCGAATCAAAGTCAGAGGACTAATAGTAAAAATTACTCTAAAAAAGGGCGTATCCATCATATTTTCATATATTATGTATACTTGAAATTGGTTTAAATGATAACTAACGTACATTTTTAACGTCCGTATCCTAACTCAAAGATGTTACCTAATTTTATAACTTAAATATTCTTTTATCATTGTTCGACCTATTAGTTTGCATCATCGAAAATTTTAATTACAATATTTTTTTACAAATTTACATAAATTATTAATGCAATATCCAATGACACATGGATTATGGGCTTTCGACTATATAATAATTGATTTTATTTTTGTGTGCACATCATCCGTCAAATGAACTACCAATCGTCTAATCATCGCAATCATCTCATCATGCAAAAATTTAATTACAGAGAGAAAAGCCCAATGAGATAATTTAGTCTGTAGCATTACACATAACAATAATAACATGAATAATTGATATCCATAATAACTATCAATTCTATGCATCATCAATACTCTATAATCAATCGTATGATTAACACAATTTTCAATATAGCAATTAATAATAAATAATTGATCGACTATCACAATTCGTCCATACCATCAATTTAATGATGATTAATCAATATCAATTACTTTATTAACCACTATTATAAATCAATAATCAATTGACCTTATATCGGTGATGACTTTATTTATAAATAAACTATCTATCAGACATAGGTCGAAGTCTACTATCCATCAATCACAAGGACACAATTCAATTATTGATCAGCAATAAGACACAATTCAATTACAATTCAATCATCCATTAAACATATTGGTTGCAACACAATAGGCAATATCATAAATGTTATCATACAATTATTAATTAGTCAATTATCTATTACTTATTATTTAAGCACAAGAGTTGCAAAATATTTGTCAATATCATAAATTTCACAATACAATTGTTCAATTATCTGTTTAATCTTTGGAGTTATATATACGAACCATAAGATTGTACCAAGAGCTCTCATTTATTAAAAAAACATAATGGCATATGGGAACAATCAATCATAGAAGTCGTAATATGCAAAACGTGACGCATGATTTTCATTTTTTATTTTAATTACCTATGCCATATATCTTTATCAATTTATTCATTTGAACGTCTTTTTAATTTGGAGTGCAATTATGAGAACATATCAACCATACCATATCTTTGGTGTCAATTAATAAATCAATACACTTATTACAAATAACATATTTTTCATGAATTTCAATTCTCTGTTATCAATTATCAACAATTCATTAATAACTTGTGATGAATTATCATCATAACCATAATAGTAATTTATGATTATCATATCAATAGTTTAGCCTTAACAATCAATCAATTATCTATTGTGATAGTATTATGTTAAAAAATCATCAATATAATAATGAATTATCTATTATATATTGTGATACTATGATTAACCATAATCATTAATCAATCAATAACATTTTTATTAACTAAACTCGGGCGAGGTGGATGAAACCTAGATCGTATCCTACTTTGAGTTCAATTCAATCTTTATTACTAGAATTTGGATTACTCAGGTCGGGTTCATCCATTAGGTCGGATCCTAGTTGGGTTCACTCGAAATTGATCCACCAAAACAATTTTAGTTCTATATTCCATTAAAGTTGGAACATGTCTTGAATTACCAAAAAATGCGGGCCGAATTCGTCCACATATTCCTCAATTCATATTGTCGAAACTCGGGTTGGGTAGTCTGGAATTCGATCTAGATTCTATTCGTTCATTTGTGTCGAACTCGAGTTACAAGAACTCGGGTCACACATCAATTGCCTCGACTGGGTTCTCCAAACTCGATATGAATTTCTATTAACTATGGACAAATTCCTCAAAAATCATGCAGGGCAATGCAGAACTCAAGTCGGGTTTTGCCGCAATAAAAAAGTTGCATTTTTAATGTGACTTTTGGCCAAATTTTTTATTTCATGATATATGCAATTCTATTTTTAATTAATCCACTATATAAATCATACATAAGACAAAAATCTTGAGGATCTATACCGTGAAAATTGTCGATATAGGAATCTCCCTACGCATCTCAAGTTGATTGAAAAATTAATTATGTTCATTGTTGTCTGTTGATTGCATGAATGGTGATTTTTGATCGATGATTCCTTTTTGATGTCGTACCGAAGCTCACGTTGATTACTTGGAAGATGTTTTCATATGTTTTCAAAATGGCACGTTGGTCATGCTCTCAAGTGTCTCGATTTGTGAAAAAAATGAAAAAGAAAGAGATGACTCTAAATTCTGTAAAAGTTGACAAGGCTTCCAACAACTCTTTAAGACTTATTTATAGTTTTTTTCAATTAGACTTTGATTCAATTAAGTCTTAAACTAATTCTGAGCTAATCATGATCATCATCAATCAATCTGTCGTCTGTTAGCTACTTTTTTTTTGTCTGTTAACTACTTAAATTTAAATAAATTCAAATTTAACTAATTTTTTCTAATCATATTTATCTTAAATCTAATTATACCAAACTCTTTTGCTTTTTCATCTCTTATATCTAATCCATAATATCTCTCAATCAAGTTATACTTTGTTTTATCCCTTTATTTCTTCATTTTCTTCAATTTTCAAAATATGTTAATATAATAATATTATCAATTAAATTTGAATTAAAATAATAATGACTAAAATATTTTCAAATCATATAACTCTCAATACTATTCTATCTAGGAATCCTTTATTCATTAAACATATCTTTGAAATTCTTTATCACAATCTAATTATAATTTTTAAGCCCAATAAAATTTAACTTTTCTTCTTTTCCTTTTTTTCTAATCATAATTTTAATCCTACTCAAATTTTAATTTCTTTTTTTTTTAAAAAATAGTATTAGTCTATCTTTCTCTTCATATTACTTTTTAAATTGTTATTCCTATTTCTTTTCAAATGCTCCTCGATCTTTTTTAATTCATTAAAATTCATATTCAATTTAGTTAACTACTTTATATCCAAGCGTGTTACACTTTTGCTTAGACGGTCTAGAATATCTTCTTTTGAAATCAACCGTTATAATTATGTGCGTGATATGAATTGGACTTCAATTAATTAATCAAGGATAAAAAAAAAATTTTGAGCGGAGAAAAACAAAAAAGAAAATTAAGGCATTTCATCGTACTACAACATGTTGGACTGCTTGGTGAAATTTTTTGAAATGGAAATAAATGATGTTATTATTTTTAATAATTAAAATTTTTAGAAAATTGAATTAGCACTTAATATGGTATCAGAACGAATAAGTAAAGAGTTCAAATCTCATTAAGTCTTTATTAAAAAAATATTTTCCTCTTTTAAAATATAAAATAAATGAAATTCACTTGTCTGTGGTCACTGATGCCTGAATTAGATATTCATTAACGAAATAAATAAGTTGTGATTTTACTTTTTAGTTTTAAGCCTATAATAATAATAATAATAATAATAATAATAATAATAATAATAATAATAATAATAATAATAATAATAATAATAATAATAATAATAATAATAATAATAATAATAATAATAATGTATTAGAGATGCAGCGGATGGCTTTGTAACATAGAAGTCTTAGCAGAACAAATTTATTAGAAGACCTTTGGGAGGGTTTGGGTTTGGGCCATCTTTTGTTCGCAGTCGCCAGTCGGCGTCGTAGGAGAAAATATGGTAGCCGGGAGTGAAGCGAGCGGAGGCGTCTCCGGCGGCGGTGCCGGAGGAGGAGGATTCAGTTCGCGCGTGGAGCGATTTCTGTACAGCGGCGAGAAGAAGCACGTCCTCGCGGGCATCGCCGTCATAGCCGTCGTCTTCGGAGCCCCTTGGTTCCTAATGAATCGAGGTATGGGTTTCGATCCGTTGCCCTATTCTGATTCCTTTTTGCTCGCGGACCTCTTTCCTGCTTCAGATGATTCGTTGCCCTTTTGGAATCAAACAGTTCTTTCTAAAAGTATAATCTTTGGATCAGCATATGAAAAACTTGGTCGTTTTGGTGTTCTAATAATTGCCGATGTACTTGATGTACGTTAGCTTTGGGATAATTCGCATCATAGTTAAAAAAAATTAGTGCAAACATCTCTCAACACATCGATTGCCTTCTGGATCACATAGTTATTTACATCTAGAAATCATCCTGTGAACTTTTGTTTATTTTGCTAATTAAAAAAAAGATATAGAAGCCAATTTTTGTTATATTGATCTTGTCAAATAAGAGTTAGAAACTTACAACTGCTACATAGCTTTACAAATCACTGTATCCATTCTCCTTGTGACTCAAACTTGTTAAAATGTTATTGTAGTTTAACATTTATCATGAGGCATACCAATCTCTTTCTTTGATCCAGACCTGACAGGGTGGTGTTATTGCTATGAGTCATGCTCTAGATAATGCTTCATATTGCTGTTTGTAGTTAGATCTTCCAGTGGAAGAGTCCTGGTATTTGAATACGGTTATGTCATGTTTTGCACAAGGATTCCATATCATGAACCTTCCTCTCCTGATCCTACTTGGCTTTTCCCATTGCCAATTCACAATCTTATGACTTTTATCAATGGCAGAGAGCTGATTTGTGTTCTTTTCAAGTGTTGGTGCACCAATGTTCGTCAATGCGTTTCAAATATACTTCTGCCTAATTCTTTGGTCTTTCAATTTCAAGAGAAGAAAAACAAATGAATCACTTGTGATAAAAAAAGGGTGTTTTATGTGCACACATATCCGAATTAAGAGTTCTTAAACCTCTCCGTTTGTGATCTGGTCGAGATGGCTTCTCTATGTTCTTTGCCTCCAGATTTCAGCATTGTTAGATGTATGGCTATATCACTTTCATGTATCCTTTCTTTTCCTGATACCTATTTACCATCAAGCATCTTATTCTACCTTTTGTTTTTTTTTTTTTTGAGAAGAGCATCTCATTCTACACTTAATCATCAATGCATTAATCATCAAGGGGAATTACTGTATGCCATTGAACTTTGTGACTATTGTGCTGCTCGATTTTTCATTTCATTTCGTCATGAGACTGTTCATCAATTTCATGTCCTTAATATGGTATGTATCGTTTTCCCTGCCCAGGAACAAAACATCAGTCCCACCAGGATTACATGGAAAAAGCTGACAAGGCGAGGAGCGAACGACTCTCTTCGGGCCAACCAACACTGAAATAATCCTGAAGAGACACACTTCTTCTAATCCTCTTTGTTCACCGTTCCTTTATCGGACGACATCTCCGGATCATTTTTCTTTGTTCATGTAACATCAAAACTAGCAAGCCATGAGTGCTACTTGTTTTTGTAGCGAATGATAAAGTTAGGTCCTGCGGAAGCTACAGGATCGACCATCTCTTGGTGAATTACCATGTAAACTTTTCTTGGATGCTTTATATTTGAAACCAAACTGCGAGGAGCAAGAACAATGTTTGTGCGAAGACGAGTAAAAGAAATGCCAGAGGTGGGTGCCGGTTTAGTTGCCTGAATCTGTTCAAACGCTCACCATTCAACTGGATATATTCAACAAAGGTCGTGCATGAAATCTAAACACCATAGCGTGTTCTTTTTGGCATAAATATGAAGGAAATGTACAGTAATAAAAACTTGTTTCATGTAGGAAAAAGATGATGCGGAAATGGCTTTTTGTCGTTTCAGTATTTGATGCAAGAATTGCCTTGGCAATTAGTGACAGTGTACAAAATTGTTCTTTTGCTGATAATCTAAGATCACCACCCATCATTTCAAGCCTTCATTGAGGTTTGGTGGCATTCCTAGACTCATGGCAAGATCACTCATCCTCTCTTTCATGGCCTGAAGCAAGTTGCAGATCCTTTGTTTATTATAACGTGCAAAAAATATTTCATCTTATTTTTGCTATAAGTAAAAAAGGTCTCACCTGAACACTTTTCTGATGAGCGTCCTTATAAGCTTCAGTTACCAACAAAGAAAGTTTCTGCAAAGTTATTAGAAGTTGAAAAAATCAGCAGAAAACAAGAGAATTCAGCTATTACCTCCAAAACGGGCTTTCAAATTGAGTACATCATACTTGGTTCATTATAAAATAATCACGGTAAGATGACCGATCATTCAGTTAGTCGTTGCACAAGGAACACAAGTCCAACTCTTAGGGTTAACAAAACATGGGCAAGTGCAAATTAAAGCAATGTAAAAGTACATTTATGCTAGTAAGTGCATGTCTTGAACAATGACGACAAAATGGAACGGAGAGGCTATGAATTGTATGATGTGCACATCCTAAAAGCAGAATAGGAAGTTAAAGTAATACAATATTTACACAGAGGAAAACATAAGCATGTACATCATTAAAAGAAAGCTTCCCGCCATATGTTTGCATGAAACAAGATAAAGGATGATCACCGAGTTGCGGTTCTCATCCGTGTATATATTAATAGGAAAGATATAATGTATGAGTGTAATCTCTTAAAAAGAAGAGCTGCAAACAAGATTGAACTTGATGGTTAAAGAAAACAAGATCACTAGATTTCGGAGGAAACACTTGCATATGGAAGAAATTAATTTACAAAGGTTTTTTCAGTCGTGAGAACATTTTCGCATTTTAAACCCTTCACAAGTTAACATGATTCTTTACATTGAAAACTTAAAAGGCACTGTCTTGTGTGACGAAGGACCATAGCTGAAAAAAAAACAAGGCACTTACTTCAGATCCCAACTCCATTGCTGCCTCAGTGATTTCAGTACGTATTGGCTGCTGATTTCCAGAAAGTGTCACCTGGTAGGGCATGAAATAAATCGTAAAGTCACTTTCTATACAAATCAGTAAACCATAATAGAAATACAACATAAGAAAAACATCCAAAACAGCAACAATTATTTTGCAAGAAACAAATTATATTTCAAGGCCAAATGCTCTTTAAGTAGAACTAGCAAATTCTGATCAGACAAATGACAAGATACAGAAAAGTTGCAAGCTGTGATGTTCCTCAATAAAAAGATAAGTTGCATATGGAACTGTGGTTTTGAGACCATGATGAATTAAGACCTCACTGCTCTGCAAATGACTCAAAAGTGTGCTAAAAATGTACATAAACAATACTATGCACAAGTGAATGCATAAATACCAATTATCATGCATATCCATAACTTGGGTCATGAACTCCTTGCCACTATCATATGATTCAATAATGCACACACACAGGGCAAAGAAATTTCACAATAAATTTAACTTCTTATAAAGAGTTATAGTTCATCCACCCATGCATGATATGTTGAAACAGCATGAGGTCAATGCCACAAGTACCATGGATTTGCAATGCCTTTCATCTTTTGAGTTTCGATCATGACAAAGCAGCTTGGTGAGGAAACATAAAGTAGACAACCGAAACAAGAGAACTTCGGAAAAGAGGAAACTAATGCTAAGATAGAGGCAGTGTGATAGGACTAAATCCATAATTTGTCAGAGTGCAACTTTGCAAAGTCCATAATAGCATACACGAACAATTATTCAAGTGAGTCAATTTACAATGGGCTAAAGAACAGCTTTATTAGTACCTTAATTAGCTCGCCTTCACAATAGCCATCAAACTCCGCTCTATGAGAAAAGAAATGAAAATCAGTCCTGAGATTTTGGTTTAAAGAAATAGAAGTTCCTAGTTTTATGGTAGGCCAGATCATACGCGGCAAGCTCCTTCTGTACACGAACGGCTTCAACTTGAACTACCATTTGAGCTTTCTTGACGGTCTCATAAAGATTTTGCATGTTCCCCAAAAGCCCTGCCTAAAGAAATGGCAAACGAATTTATAACCCTTGCTCAATATATATTCTACAATGCAGTGAGAAGGGGGTGGGGGGAGTGCGTGGGTGGGGAGGGACCTCAAGGTCAAGCCCATGCCCAATGTGACAAATTCATTACTTACTGACCTTTGGTGGTGCATCATCACCATTTTCACTCTTCTCCTTCTTCCCTCCAAATAAGCCATATATGCGGAGGGACTTACTTTCATTATGTCTTCTCCTAGAGGACAATTCCAAGAATGTCAAACTGTTGAGTCGGTGACCTGAAAGATAAGACGCCACAGAAAGTTCATAATGTCAGCCTACAAGTGGATCACTGAAACGGCCAGGTCAAGATGGAAGAATAGATGGTTTGACATCAATTTGAGTTTATAATCAGTTTCATAGAGCATGGTAAAGACATGGACAATAAATCCTCCGATTGAACCCATATCCTTAATCAGCAAAAAATTAAGCACTACGCACACATGAGTACACTTAAAACCCTAACCATCTTTGACATAATATGTTGCATTTTTAATTTTTCCTTACGCGGCACTATGCCAAAATTGCATTTTGACAAATCCTTTCTCGGATCAGTGCAGGGTGTTCGATCACCACCATATCAGACTTGTGATTTCGTGACATAAAAATCCGAGGCATATGCCATTAGAGCCTTGGTTGAGCTAACTATGAATCAATCTAATGCATGCAACAAGAGTTTGAACTTTGAAGTGCCTACTGAACAAGGCCAATAAATTATAGACCTTTCTTTTGAACAAAAAAAAAGACCAATTTTTTTTGAAGTTTATTTCCCGTTAATACGCAAGCAAACTCACTGTACCGACACATTCATAAAACTTTAAACAGCCAAATTTACAAGAATTTCTGAATAAATAAAACAAACAAAATGGAAGAACTGCGTAGCCAATTTACGAAAGAGCCAACAACAGAGAAATGGGAAAAAAAGGGCGAACATAAACCCTAGCATTAGTCATTAGGGAGATTGGAGTACTGACGAGAGAGCGACGAAGTGAAGGCCGAGGAGGGGAAGGCGGCCGGCCTCCAGTCGCACGGGCGGAGGACGTTCGACAAATTGCTTGTGAGAGAAGTGGTCATCGACGCCATTGGAGGAGAAAACCCACCCTGGCGAAATGGAGGGAGAGAGATAGAGGGAGACGGGAAAAAGGCAGAGGATAAAATGGAGGGTCTTTAATAGGATAAAAATAAAAGAAATTTACATAAAACCCATTATAAATCATAAATAAGAATTATGTTAATTAATATTCTGCAAATTATATATAATTATATATTATTCATGTCAAACATAATTATTAAGACTATGTAATGTGCATGAAAATATATTTTTTTTTCTTCAAAAAACTACTACTTATGTTTGCATCTGCGTCCAAGCTAGAAAAATATTAACACACTTTTCACGTTATAATATCATATTATTAAATTTTACTCTATTAAGTTAGCCATATTTTGCTTTTCTATTATCATTTAAAATATAAGGGAAAAATATGTTTCAGAAAGAAAAGGACACTGCTATTTTTCTGTTTTCCTTTGATATTTTATATTATAACAAAAACGAAAGAGATATATTGGGTAAAGGAAATATATATATATATATGATTAATTTAGAACAAATTTAAATTGTTAAAGTTAAAATTGTCCCGTCATTATTTTCTCCAGAGTTAGAACAATATGTATTATTGTATTTAGTTTGTTTAATAATAAAATAATAATATACATTTGCAAAAATAATGGATGAAGGATGAAAAGTTGAAAACGCTCTACGAAACGGGTAAACGCATCAGGAGAAACGGGTAAATAAGATGCAAATACCCGATTTGAGGCGCAACTATTTAAAGGAGTACCGTCGCCAAAAGGCCGTTCGACCCGGTTCCCAACTCTTTGTTCGCCCTTGAGAGGCCTTTTCTATCGGCTTTGGAATAATGGGCGGCGGGAACAGAGGAGGAGGCGCTTCGGCGGCGGAGAGCGCCGTAGTTCCCAAGACCGCCGTCGACGCCGTCGCCGGAACCCTAGATTCCGTTGATGAGCTTAGTTCCAACCTCCTCCAGTTCCTGTCCATGGCAGATGCCGACTCCCTCGCGGAGCTTCCCCCTCTCCACCGGGCCCGCGCCCTCCTCGTCCTCGCCAAGGCTGTCTCCGAGCTCTTCACCGGTAGTCCCCCGCACTTAATGTATACTTGGCTTTCCTCTTTTGGTCGCGTTTCTTAACTGGAGGATTTGGTTTCCGTGTGCTGGCCCGAGCAGTTCGATTGAGGTGCAGCGGGATTTGCCCGGACGATCACCCCGTCAGAAAGGAATTCGTGAGATTTCTGTCGCTAGTCATTTGAATGAAGTTCTCATATTTTTAGCGGGTGCTATAGAAAATTGTATGATTTTAATTGATTCGAATATTATTGTTTCATTTGGTCATGCCTTTAGGAGAGGTTAAGCTTGTACCAGGAGAAATTAGAGCGATTTGATAACTGGAGTAGAGGTACGTTGATTGGTTTTCAACTTAAACTGCTACAATTTAGCATTTTTTTTTCCGTTTCATTTGTTTGGTGTCTTGCTTTGGTTGCAATTGCCTGTCCAATTTTTCTTCCTTTCGCTTACCACTAGGGTTCTTTTGCTTTCTTTTTCTCATAAAATTATGGTAGCACCTTTGCGGCCGTCGACTTCCTTGAATTACAAAGCAGCAACCCGTTTTATAGCTCATTCTCTGCCTGACTTGGCCCAAGGTACGTGTTGTTGTTTTGATTATATCTTGTTGATTAATTATTTTGGAATTTGATTATGTGTCATCTCTGTGTTTCAGAGCAGCGAAAGAACTTGCGTGATATCAGCCAAGGTAATTATGTCAACAGTAGATCTTTCAATGATCAAAGGGCAAAGAAGAAGAGGAAACAGCAATCATCCGAGAAACAATCTTCTCGCGCTGCTGCACAAGAATTTCTTGAGAAAGCAACACGTGAGCTTCTTGGATCTGGTAATGGTGGGGTGAAGGGTCCTTTACTAGAGACCTCAGACTCGGATGAGGAATAAGGACGATCCTTTGGATACCATCTTTTTGTTTTCATGTAAGCTTTTAGTTTTCTAAATTGCAGTTCGGTTAGCACAAAAGCATTTGGTTGTCAATACTTTTCATTTCTAGCTCATTTTGTTTTCTATGTCACCAACAACGCGGCAACAACAATATCTGATCAATTTGAATCACATTATTCTTGCACGAAAATATCATCCCCATAGATCCATATCCATAGTCTTATACTTTCTTGGAACCATAGCAGTGAAGTATGATTAAAGAACACATGTGGAGATGGTAGCCAAATCAAATAGTGCAACCATAGCAGTGAAGTATGGTGTGATCATCATGATAGTAATGGTTGTTGACACGATACTATCTTTGATACCAAGCTTATATTCATTTTGATCATTGAGTGAGCTTTATGCTGCCTCATATATTTCCAAACATTGTCCCTTCATGTTAAGTTGGTGTACTTACACTATTTTTCACCTATGAGAGATCTTCATCGGCTACTTTGTTTCTGGTCTGTGATATCATACAACTAGTCTATCTGGTGACCTCTTTAGTTACTTTAGGGAACCAACAGAAGGACTAAGGTGCTTCATAAAATTGTTCATACGTGTAAATGGTCAGCTCTTTGCAGGGGCGGAGCTAGGATTAAAAGCTGGATGGGTGGGTTTGTGGAGTTGGTGGTGGGGGGCAACATGATACAACAACAACAACAACAAAGCCTTATCCCACTAGGTGGGGTCGGCTACATGGATCATACGATGCCATTCATTCGTTGATCCATGTTCATAAGATTCGACAGGATTTTATGCTGGCTGTCGGGGCCTAACACAACCCTCCTCCTTTATTGGGGGGCAACATGATAAGTTAAAAAAAATATGAAAGCAAGGGAGTTCAAACCTGCAACCAATCCACAAATTCAGATGTCACGTGACGTGTTATTGCTTGTGTTTTAACAACAACAACAACAACAAAGCCTTATCCCACTAGGTGGGGTCGGCTACATGGATCATACGACGCATTCGTTGATCCATGTTCATGAGATTCGACAGGGCTGTTTTAACACTAACACAAATATTTAAGAAGGGCAGATTTAGTTTGTAATCCTAAAATTAATATATCATAAATAATGTTATTGAAATTTGCAACTATGTATGTGGCTTTGTTCTTCATGCATACTATGACTCGGATCCACCGTTGTACATGGAACACTAAACCTAGAAGGATAAGTTCCTTTGGATTTTGAAGGAGCATATATATAATATATATATATATATATATATATAGAGAGAGAGAGAGAGATAGATATTTGAAATTAACGGAGGGAAGTGCCAATGTTAGTCTGATTTCATAGGATGAAAGAGGAACTAGTGATCTAAGTGACACATCTGTGAAGTTGTGAAACTACAAGATACTAGTGGCTTTAATGGTTTCTGCATGATTTTCAAAATTACAAATCTAACTCATGAAATCGTATGAGTTCAAGAGATTAGAGTATAGAATTGAGTGAACTCCATTCAATCTCGGATTAGGTAGTAAGCTTGGGTAGGGTTGGAGTAAACTTGGTAGAATTGGGTGGTTGGGTAGACTCGATCAAGTTTACACGTAGACTCGGCAGTTTTGTTAATTATGTATTTGATTAGGGTATCAAGGTATGATTGGAAGAAGAATGAATCGTGTGTTATATTATATATATGTATTGGTGGTAAATTATTAAATTTGAACTTTTATAAGCTTGTACATGGAATCTACCAGCTTATGTCTCGAATTTACTGCTCAAGTTTACTGGAAATAAGATGAGTCTACGAGTTGAAAACCTTCAGTTTATGTATGGAGTCAGTGAGAAAAGCATGATGATAGAGTACTCATTAACAATTTTGACCACACTCTTGTTCCATGCTCTTATAAGATTTCTTTCCTATGTGCTTCGCTGATGTCATTGTCTATCATATGAAGAGCTTATACATTAGAAAACGATGACACTGCAATAATGGTGAACCTATGACTCTAGAGGAGAGGGGCCTTTGGACTTGGAGTTGGAGCAATAGGAAAGAGACATATGGACTTTGGGAAAGTAAGGAACTACAGAACAGCAGTGTAATTTGAATACCTTATGCACAAAGTCCCTGAAAAAACATCACGTGGATGATGCTGTTATCTTGGTAAAATATTAGACAATTTTAAGCTATTCCATGCGGATAAGTTGATTCCTTCCTTTGAGCTTCATTATCTTTGTACTTTGACATCTTTGTGTGTTGATCTTGTTTCTGTTGAGAGCGATTGATGATCTTGTCCTTTTTTTCGATACTGTAACTTTGTAGCAGGAGTTTTCAGCGATGGTTATCAATCACCTGAAGGATTTTCTTGTGGACCTTAAGCAAGGAAGGACGAGAACACATATCTCGAGAGTGCTTTTATCAAGAATTTTATTCTATTTTTTTTTCTGCCTTAGAGAATGTAGGTAGGCAATATTTTTCTGTAATACGTGGAAGTAAGCATAGAGACCTGTATGAAAAAAAAAATCTATCACGCCAGCAACACCTAATTTCAGAGAAGGTGAACATTGCAATTTATTCATTCTTGCCCACGTATGTGATATTTAGAGTAATAATTCTCTAGCACGTGAATTGCTTTTCGTTGTGCTAATGGTTTTTTTAATCAACATGTCAAAATGATAAGATCGTAAATATATCATTCATAATATTTGATTCCATCAATTTCATGAATCTTTGCTCAATGATATAAATAGATAAATGCTAGTATCTTAGCCTGTTCTTTAAAAAAAAATCAATTTTCTCTAGCTATCATATTATATTGAAGTTAATTTAAGATAATTTCCTTCAGGTTCTTGTGATCATATGCTTATATTGCGATTTTGTTATCTGGATCTCGTTTCTATATTCCTGGTTTTATTACTTGGCCTTTTTTTTCTTTTGGACTGGAACTAGTGTTTGTTTCCACCGACATCTTTCTGGTCCTCCAGACTCCTGAGCTGTTCAATTTATGATTTTTTTTATGCCTTATTTTCTGGGGCAATGAAGGTGATCCAAGCCAATTATTTTGTGTGAACTTTGATGTTTAGAACTCTACTTATTGGACATTGTTTGAAGGTGATTATGCCACCATTTTGTTAGGGGAATGGTAGCTGCAGCAGCGGTCTCTCTTTTTCTTTATTCTATTTACGATCTAAGGTTCAATTTTTATTAAGACAAGAAAAAAAAGAAGAAGCAACTGTTCCACTCCCGTGAAGTGGCTCGAAGAAGCCATGAATCAGCTTTGTTATGATAAAATATGGGTGATATTAGGTGCTGAATTGGTCATGTTTGTATATTATTATTACGAAAGGGCACTGAATATAATAAGCCGATTATACATTATACTCAAGCATATAAGTATACTCATTTTTTTCCTATTATTATTATTATTATTATTATTATTATTATTATTATTATTATTATTAGGATATGCGCTTGGTAGATTATAGATATGGTATTAGCTTAAAAAATATAAAGAAAAAAATAAAGTTAAAGGGAGGGGAGATATAAAATGATCATCAATTTATCGGATCTTATTGAAAATGAAATTGGATAATTATTATTTCTTAAATATTTGGTGCAAGATAATCCCCCAAGTCATTTGGGAAGAGCTTTCTATTATCACCATCCCCCCTTTTTAATTTTGATGCTATTATGTTGTAACCGTTTACCAGCATCATTAATTAAGTAATAGACTTGATCTATTTCAATTTTTTTTATCCTTGATGAATCATGCTTTGCATCTTCATATGAATTCTTCTAATTAGAATGGTCCTTCACGAGAGAGAGAGAGAGAGAGAGAGAGAGCAGTCCACGTAGATGTGAATCGTCAAGCGTCGCTGAGCAGAAAACAAAAAACAATGCAAGTTGACCAGGGCAAAATCA
Source organism: Pontederia crassipes (assembly GCA_030549335.1). Classification (NCBI taxonomy): domain Eukaryota; kingdom Viridiplantae; phylum Streptophyta; class Magnoliopsida; order Commelinales; family Pontederiaceae; genus Pontederia; species Pontederia crassipes. The sequence goes on from CM060192.1 coordinate 3,323,063, forward strand.
CCATCGACCGATTCTTAAGCTAGAAACAGATGAAATTGATGATAAGGGGCACCTTTTCTTGCGTTTAACACTTTTTGAGCTTCTCAATTCATGTGACAATTTGCAGTCTAAGCGCACCTGCAAGAAACAGTCCAATAATCGGTGGTCTGAGATATCTGTAACTCAGCTCTGAAGCAAGCACGACGACCGAGAGCTGCCCAAGTCGACTGGTGGGTTGAAAACCCAACCCGGGGAGGGAGGGAGAGAGAGAGAGAGAGAGACGGGGTTTTATTGTATCATGAATGCAAACAATGAAGAAACAGTGCAAGAAAAGGATAGAATTTAATCAGAAGACGAGGACTGGTTACACGTTAAAGATAGGGCCAGAGTGGTAACTTGCTAGCTGAGTTAATAAACGTATAAAAGAAGGGGTCCCATGATCCCATCCCACCACGGCACCACCACCACCACGGTCACCATGTCACCATCCATCCCCATGACCACGAGGTCGCCTAGCTGAAGGTACCACCAGCCAGCAACAGCTGCAACCATCACAGTACAAGCAGCCATTCATCTCTCTCTCTCTCTCTCTCTCTCTGTACTCAAGAAGGCCAGGAAGAAAAATAAAAGCATCTCCACCCTCCACCGAAAGGAGTCCATGCCCTCCCTCCATGGCCTTTCTACCCGTCTCTGTGTGTGTGTTATCTCAATGGGCCATCTAGACCAGGGGTCATCAGTAGTTACATGTGTGCGCAAGTAAGATGAGAAAAAGAAGGGAAAGAGAAAGATGAGAGAGAAAGAGAGGTGTATGTGGAAGGAACACACTGCAAAGAGTGATTTAAGCTTTGAGTCTTTCAGATGTGCAACATCCAACCAATCTCTCTCTCTCTCTTTCCACACACTTACGCACAGAGACAGGCACACAACCTCTTGTAATTCCCAAACAAAACTACTACTGCCAAGTCTTGCCAGAAATGCCCCTTTCTGCAGCCCAGGAACCTCCATCCACCAAGCAGGAAAACTCTAAACCTCTCTCTTCCCCCCCTACGCCTGTTCCCCTCAACCAAAATACTATATGAGCCATTTTTTTTCATGGTCAGACTTCAGCAAAACAGGGGAAGGCGCCCTCCCCACCCTTCACTTTTATTGCTCGCCATTATCTCTTCTCTCCTCTCGCACAAAGTTGGAATCTTTTCGCCATCAGGCGCTCCTCTTTCCTCCTTCCTCCTCTATTTCTTCTCTCCGCCCTCCTTCCATAAGGTAGAAAGCTCAGGGTGTGAGCCATGAAGAAAGGGAAGAAAGCGGCCGTGGAGTTGCCCCGCTCCGCCTCCTTTTTCCCGGCCGGCGAGGGTGCCAAGGCGCGGTTCAGGCACCAGAGTCTCTTGCAGGATTACCAAGATCTGCAAAAGGTGAGATCTTTGGGTTTCTGAATTCTGATTGTCCTTTTTTTATTCTCTTCTGGTTGGTTTTCGTTTCCCTGTCTGATTTCTTTGATTTGGGGCTTCTCTTACTGATCATTAGATGAATTGTTCTCCCTGTTTTTGGAGGGTAATATATTCTTCTACTTGTAGTTCTCTGAAATTAACCAGCGCGTGGCTTTACATGACATCTTTGTTTCTTTCTACCATTTTGTTCTTAATATTCCTCGTTCATGGGTTATCCTGATGGATCTTTTTGATGTTTCTCTAATTCCCATTGGTTTCTGAGATATTTTTTGCCTTTTGCCCCTGAGAGGCCTTCATTTCTGTACTAGAAATTATATATTGGTCAGATCTATGTATTCTTGGTGGTATCCTCCTGTAAACAGATCTAGTTCATGTAACTCGCTCTTTTGGCTCTCTTCCTGGTTTGGATTTTTAATTAGGCGTGTCAAAGTTTTTTATTTTTTGAGGTGCTCTGTAACTGCCGATCCTTTTTTTTTATTTTCTACTTTTTTTTCCTTAAGAGAAAAAACGGGGATTTCCTGCATCTGGAGTATTTTCCTCTATCTTTCAGTTGTATGATAAATTTCTTCTGAGAAGATTTGGTTTTGGGAATTTTCTTACTGGTGTGTTCTTGATCATCTATAATTCTTGCAGGAAACTGAAGCAAAGAGGAAGCAATTGGTAAAGGCAAACCAGAAGAAACATAAGCTCCTTGCTGAAGTGAGGTAAACAATTATATCTTGTTGCCTTAACTGGCTGTAAAATTTCCTACTGAAAAAAATCCAGGATTGATTTGTGTATATCATTCTACTTATTGGTTTGCGTTATTGACATGGTCCAGAATTCCAACAAAAATCTGTTCTTGTTCATTTAATTCCATATAGATTCCTGCAAAGAAGATATCACTCCTTAACGGAGAATCCATCCGGAAGAAACTCATACAGACTGAAGAAGCCTCGGAACATGCGGCCGCAGTTGACGGATAATGACCAGACCACAAAACAGATGATCCAGTGTGAAGTTTCTAATAAAGAGAACAAGGTATCTGCAAAACGCAACAGCTTAACTGTGAGGGATTTGGCCATGCCAAGCACTTCATCGGCTGGGATAGACCTGAACAAGGTTTCGATGCCGGTAACACTACTTGAACAAATCTAATGAAAGCTGCTAATCTCTCTAACAAGCTAAAGGATCAGACATTTTGCTCACCCTGAATCTTTCTTCACAGAATGGTGAGGATATTGAAGAATTTCATGTGGATTGGGAGCCATTAAGAAGCGATAAATCGAAGAAGAGCTCACTGGAGGAGGGTGCATCCGATATGAAGCTTTCAGTTTGCCGTGAAATCGGAAATGGATCAAGCCGCGCGGGGAAGAGAAAAATTACATGGCAAGATCAGGTAGCCCTGAAGGTGTAGTAGGCTCATATAGTCAGTCATATGTAATTGCAGGACAGGCTGAGGAGAAGTCTCAACTTCTTCAGCTAATTATCTCTCTTGTTCTTGCTGTCAACTGTTTCAGTTGCAAGATAACTTTGATATGCTTGTAATGCACCCAGTTATTATGTGCATCATCCCTATAACTTGTAGAAACCATGATTTGTCAGCTATATGCATCATCCCTGTAACTTGACAAATCGCAATTCTCAATCATCTTCATATATCTAGATTGCTATGCCAGTAGAAACAGCATTACCATGCCATTTTTCTGTAAATTCTGCAATGACTTGGCATCAATTTGGACCTCCATCTATCTATTGCAACTGACGCCAAATGCACTATTACAGTATTATCTCCTCGGCAGTTCAAAGTGCCTGTACTGCGTTGCTACTGTGTGCTCACTTCGATTAAAACAACGTAACTTTTTTCACAGGGTTTACATGCTCATCGTTTTCCAATTATTTATGGATGTTTGGTTTCAGGTAAATTCAGTGCTTGATAGTTGGTACCAAACCTAGAAGATTAATATTGGAAAATTAACTTTGTTTAAATGATATTCTATTTATCAAATTGAATGAGTCAAAGAAAAAGTATTCGCTCACGAAAGGAAGGCAGGTGAACAAAAAAGTGGTGGTGTAGTTAAAGCCCGCAGTCCTAGGTTAGAATTTAGATAGACTAAGAGGCTATTTGGGAATGTGAAAATTTTCTCCAACACAATCGATAAGCAATTTTTTTATCCATTTTTTTGTGAAAAAAAGTTGATCAACTTAACTAATGAATACACTAGCTGGTCTTTTATATTTTTAAATATATATATATAATTTTTCTTCACCTTCTTCTCTATTATAATTTTTAGAAATATATAATTCAATTAAGATAATAATTTATAAATTCTTTATTACCAAACAGTCAAATGGCTTGTAATTATTTTCAGTAACTTCAATTACTAAATTATTTATCAATATTTTAATTTATCGACTATTTTGTCAGTTAATAATTTATCGACTATTTATAATAATTTTTTTTGTGGCATATACTTTTAAACTAAAAAAATTGAGTTATCTTTTTTATATATGAATAATATATAAAAATTTGTTTAGAACTTTTCCGTTTTGTATTAAGATTATAAACATATTCTTGATTCTACATGAGCACCTACCGAGATCCAGAGATTCCCCAATCACATATAACATGACAAAACAAATGGAAGCACATCCATGAGGGAGCTGAGTCACCACCCTCTCACCGTGTGGCCGCTGATAAGCAACGTCCACCAAAGGGACAAAGCAATGCTGCACACACACCATTTCTGGTGACGTCATCCTTTTCCTCCCTAAACCTTTTTTTCATTTCATTTCCTGTTAAAATCCTTGTTTGTTCCATGTGCACAATGTGCTCGTTTCCAACAAGTTTCCTCCTAACAAGCACTGTTGAGATCAAAGTTTGGGCATGCATTCCATCGTGTGTGCAGAATCCATGAGTTAAGCAAACAGAAACATTCTTGCAACTCCATTAATTTCATTAATCACAGGTCACTGGAGCCAATGACGAGCAACCCTTCCCATGAAAAATAGGAAGAGTTGCAGAGGAACTGAATCATACATAAAGGTTACATCCACCCATGCTCAATGGAGCTTGGGGACATCTTTACACACACACATATACACTATTCTTGCTCGAAGGAAAGAGATGAAGAAAAAGAAAAAAGTTGTGTTAGTGACAGAGGGAGCTGAGATCAGATGTAGGGGTTGATGTGGGAGGAATAGTCCCTAATGCCGGCGCCTTCCCACCCCATCCATTCTTCCCACAAGTCCCAGGTGGAGTCGCACATCCCCCGGAACTCGTCATCGTAGCCCTCCTTGCCGCCGTCTTGCGACTGCCGCCATTGCTCTCCCTCGTCCTCCGGCTGCCTCAGAGCATCAATAATGACCTGCACGGATTAACAAGAGACTGAATCAAACTTGAACACGATCGTGCATCTACATTTCGTTAGATGATTATATTGTCGACAAAAATGTAGTTCGGTGATCTCGCCGATTGCTTACATCGTAGGCTTCGTTAATCAGATGGAACTGTACGCCACAATCGCCGTCTTTGCAGACGTCTGGATGATACTGCAGAGAAACAGAACGTGCCGATAACTTAATAACTGCATTATGTATAATCTTATGACCAAAATAATAAAGAGGATATATTAGATTTCTGAACGCCAACACTCAAGAAGTGACATTTGTTTTGGGACAAAGGAATTCCACACATTCAAGTCGTCCAAAGCCACAAAACTACCCAAATCCCAAATTCTTCGCTAAAAAAGAAATTTTGTTTCCACCAGCAAACAAAAAAAAGCAAAATTTCTAACGTTACGCATTGATCTCAGAAAAGCGACCACGAAAAAAAAGTTTGGCGAGTAAATATATACCTGAAGGGCGAGTTGCCGGAAGGCCTTCTTGACCTCCTTCTCCGACGCTCCCGGTTGCAGTCTAAGCGTCCGGTACTGATCTCTCAGCCCCCCTCCGGCTACGGCGGCGCACCGCACCCCCACGGCGCCGCCCCGCCGCCTTTTCAGCAGCCCTCCGCCGCTCCGCCTCGGCATTCCCCCGATCGCCGAAGACGCAGACGCAGACGAACCCATCCACCCCACCGACGTCGCCATGATCCCCTTCGCTAAAAACGGCCGAAAAAGGATCGAAGAACAGCAAGGAGAAAGAGAGAAAAAAAAAATGTGATCCTTCGCACCGCAAAATGGATTAAAATTCGAGAGGAGGAGTTGCGGAATCAGATCAAAATTAGGACTCTCTTGCCTTCGCCCCACTCCCGGCGGCTTTATATACAGGAGGAGAGTCATGGAGTCGGTGCGGCGTGCGGACGAGGCCTCCCGTTCTTATCCTTTACCAGGAACTTTCCAATAGGAGAAAACTTCTACGCCCACCCAAAACGCACACACGCTACAGCAAACCCTTCATTTGGTGGGTCCCATAATCATCGTTCTGACGCGCACACGCTTGGGTACTCTTCTGGGTGGATTCGCGCTTTTATCCGCATATTACACGTCGGAATTAGGTGGGATAAAAGACCCGCTGCCTTTTCGGATCCCCCCGGCGTATCCGTTCGCAGGCGCCACGTGGCGCGCGGACGGGCCATCTATGGTATATCCCGTGACACGTGGGGCCTATTGTGGTGTTTCGTTTCGGCTGAAATTTTTGAAAATTTCAAAATGTTAAAATGGTCACTTTTGGGGTATCAAATTGGAGCAATTCAATCTTAATATAGAAAAAAAACGTGTACTTTTTGAACACGTGTTTCTCGGATCAGTGGGCCACGCGTTTCCATTATATGCGGATCTTTGGAACTCCATTGGGTGGATCTGTTGACGCAAATTAATTGCTTTTACATCACATGGATTCGGTTGGAGATGAGAATGAGATCGTGTTGTGTAAATTATTTACGAGTTTGATGTTTATTTATAACAAAAATATATGGAACGAATAGAATAAGTTTCGTCCACGCAGGCAACACGTCAATGTAGGGAAAGAAGGTAACATGCAAAGTACACGAATATGTGTGGACAAAACTCTTTTTATGGTCCGCATATAATTTACTTACGAGCGTTAAAATTTTGTTTCTGTAGATCTATATATCATGCATGGGATGGATGGATCCGACGAGAGATCCTTTAATCATGGTGATTAAGTGAATAGCATCGTTGTATTCGCTAATCACCTTCGTATTAATTGACGTTTAGCTTTCATGATTGGGACACAGAATCCTATAAGTTCATGTTGATTAATATATAATCTCATGATCCATTAAGATCAGGAAAATAATTAAATAAGCAACGTGAACTTGATGGGGCAAATTTTTTTTCCCTTTTAAACTGGAAATTGTGTTGAGTTCATAGAAGAAGCGAGTTCATGTCAAACTTCTTCTATTGTTTAAGGCAGCAAGCATAGATTTATTTATCAGGTGAGCACCAGGATAGAAATGTTCTCTTATACACGTACGTTGATTTCCTCGCCCATGTTATCGCCAACCAGTTTGATCTGGTACGAGCAAGTATCATATTTAATCCATGAAGATTGATACACAATGTATGTATATATCATATTAGCATCATAAATAAAAAAAATAATAAGCATAATGTGAACTTAAATGAACACTTAAGTTTAATTAAACAGCCATTTGTTGAACGCCATGTGATTATTTAATTGGAGTAAACCTTCCATTATTTTTAAGCGGTTATATACTTGAACTCCATATTTCCTACAATCATAAAGGTTCACAAGGCATGCATACATAGAAGATGAGCTAAAATTAAACAAAAATCGCTGCAGCACTCCTAATATACCTATCGCTCTCGGTTAGATGTCAAAATCCGTTTTGACATTGAACCGAGCAAAATCAGTTGAACCGATTCAATCCGATTCAATGTAAATTTTGAAATAAAAAATAGAAAAATGATAAAAATAAAAAAGTTAAATGAAAAAAAGAAAAGAAAAGGAATATAAGAAAATTTAAAGAGGAGGGAATACCATATATATACAATTAAATAGGAATTGAAATAAAAAGGTAAGTGCTAAACAAAAAAATGAAATAAGAATAATTTAAGATAAAATTTATTAATATAATTTCTATCATCCTTAAATAGTAAATATAAATTGTTAATAATCTATTTATATTATCATTATAAAATTTTTAATTAATAAAAATTATGTTATATTATTTTTAATATTTTTAACAAGTTATTAGTACAATATTCATATACAATATCATATAACTTATACTATATCATATAACTACTATTCACTCGTCCTGCATGAATAAAACCCAATGTTATTAAAATCGGATCGGACCGATCGGTTCAATCGCGAATCGGCCAGTGATCCGATTCGGTTAGATGTCAAAATTCATTTTGACATTGAACGGGACAAAATCGGTTGAGCCGATTCAACCCGGTTCAATGTAAATTTTGAAAAAAAAAGTAAAAAATGATAAAAATAGAAAAGTTAAATGAAAAAAAGAAGAAAAGGAATATAAGGAAACTTAAAGAGGAGGGAATACCATATGTAGAAACTTATCAGGTCATAAAATAAAGGAAATAAAAAGGAAAGTGTTAAACAAAAAATGAAATAAGAATAATTTAAGATAAAATTTATTAATATAATATCTATCATCCTTAAATAGTAGATATAAATTGTTAATAATCTATTTATATTATCATTATAAAATGTTTAATTAATAAAAATTATGTTATAATATTTTTAATATTTTAACAAGTTATTAGTACAATATTCATATACTATATCATATAACTTATACTATATCTTTATAATTATTATAAATAATATTATTTTAATAAAATTTGATTCAATCCGATCGAATTCGGTCCAATCGCAACCCAATGATAAATTCGATCCGATCGCCGGTCCAATTCTGAAAACATTAATAAAACCCTCCTGCTTTTAATATTTCATCTCTCTCGTCTTCTAGTTCTGAGTTATGATCCTTTGACAAATTATATGCCTGTAATAATGAGGAATTAAAACCAAACCTCCTAATTAGCATAAAAAGCATTATAAAATCCCATCATACCTGACCCCGCGTCACAAGCTGTGCTTCCTGTACAATTCTTAGAAGAATGTGAAGACATACAAAGTCCATTGTACGGAACTCACAACTGACACTTCTATGCTTCATACTCCCATATTTAAAATGTGCAACATCATAAGCAACTTTTGTTGCCTCCTCAAAAGCCCAATCATCTACATGATTATTTGAATCGGTTCCTCTTGGAGACCGTATCAAGCCTTCTACCATTCTAGAGAGCTTGCTTATCTTCTCTCCTTTTTTTTCTTAAACAACTTAAGCCTTAACTATTAACTATGTAAAAACTCATCTTGGTACAAGATACCGAGGAGCTCACAAGGAAGAGACTCCTCACAAAAAATCATGTCGTAATCTTGTGCCCGATCATAATTTGCAAGATAGTCTGCAGCCCTATTACAAATCCTATTGCAATATATAATATTACAAGCATTACTGGCATTCATTAGCTTCTAAATAGATTGCACTAGGCTCCTGATTCTCCAAGGGCATTGAGATTTTCGAGTGACGATATTAAGCAACATCTCAGAGTCTATTTCCACAATAATATGAGTTATGTTCCTACGACTGCAGTCTTGGAGCCCGAGCAAAAGTCCAACAGTTTCCAGCTCAAGAATGTCAGTCGCTGTGCGCCTACAACAACCTGCAGACACAAAGTTACAGTTAGGTCTCCGAATGATGTAGCCTGCTTCCCCCGGTACCGATGCATCAACGAAGGATCCATCGGTATTTAGTTTGGCCCAAGGGCCAACCGGAGGCTCCCACCGGACCCGGTTTGGGTCTTGGGGGCTGTTAATCTCAGGTACATGGGTATTGACATATTCCGCATGTGCTGCAACAGCCCGTTCTCAGACACACAACATGGTTGCTTGCTTGGAACTGAAATGTCGATCATTACGAGCTGTCCAAAGTCCCCATAAACAAAAAGTAAAAAGAGAAAGAAGAAGTTTTTTGATCTCCGGTCGATCAGCTGACCTTCCTTGATCCAATCACCAATGTGCCATGAATCCATATAAGTGAAAGAAAAGTTAGTTTCCCGTTGGAAGATTGACCAAAGCTGAAGAGAAATAGGACATTGAAAAAATAGATGGGCATTTGATTCAACATATGATCCACAAAAAGAGCAACTAGAATTTATCGAACTATCAAAACGCAGAAAAAAGTCTTTTGTTGGCAAACGATTATGCAAAAGTTTCCAAAGAAAGATAGAAATTTTTGGAGGGGCTTTGATCTGTCATATGGAGTTCCAAGGAAGCCGTCCGGATGTTGGGGCCGAGCCTTTGTCACTGCATAAGTAATTATAAACATTTTTAGCATTTGCACTGCCATGTGCATCAGATTCCCATACCCATGAATCATCATTGACATTTGAAGCAGGTAGATAAATGGAAGAAATCTTGGAGACAAGATGAGAGCCGAAGCAAGAACATAACAAACTAAAGTTCCATGCATTGTTGACAATAAGTTCAGATACAATATGCATCATGAATAACATATTGATGTTGATAAAGGTGGGCTTGAGGGCCAATGGGATATCAGTTATCCAGGGGTCCTGCATGATATTAATATGTAATCCATTTGCAATTGATTTGATAAAACCATATTTAAGAGTACTATTTGCATGTAAAATAATTTTCCAAGACCAAGCTTGAGAGCTTTGTGTATGGTTGTGACTTAAAACGTTTGACCATGGATGAAATGTACCATACTTAGCCATTGTAAGGTTGGTCCACATATTTGATTCACCTCTTAATAAGGCAAGAATTCTTTTGGCCATTAAAGCAGTTCGGATGATTGATAGGTTTTTAATTCCTAGCCCCCCATCTTTCTTAGGCAATTGCACTGTGTACCAGCTAATCAAGTTTAGACCTTTCTTTTGCCCATTGACATCCCACAAAAATCCCCTAGACAACTTCTCAAGGGTCCCAAGAATACCTACAGGAACGTGTGACACACTTAAGGAGTAAATGGGGGTGGAGTTTATAACTGAGTTAATTAGAGTAAGCCTCCCTGCTTGATTGAGTGAACATCTCTTCCATCCAACTAATTTAGATGATATCTTATCAATGGTGGTTCTATGTTTACTTAAAGGGATCAACTTTGGTGAGATAGGCACCCCTAGATAAACGAAAGGAAAACTACCCACTTGAATACCCAACAGACTTTTAATGATATTTATCATGTTTGACTGAAGTTTAGTGGGAAGGTATAACTCAGATTTTTGCGGATTAAGTCTTTGGTTTGTTAACATGCCATAAAGATGAAAGACTTTCTTTAGATTTATACAGTTTCTCTTGGTAGCATCCATACAGATTAATAGGTCGTCAGCATATGCCAAGTGGCTTAGCTCAAAGGTACCACATTTAAATGGCTTGATATTGCCAATCATGACATCAGAATTTAACAGTGAAGAGAGAACCTGGGAATTTAGAATAAATAAGTATGGTGACAAAGGATCCCCTTGCCTAATTCCTTGGCAACTGGTGAAGCTATAAGAGAGTATGCCATTTATGCAACATTTATAAATTGGGGATGTGACACATGCAAGAATCCATTTAATGAAGTCAGGTGGGAAGTTCATTAATTTTGAGACCATATTAATGTTATACCAAGAGACCCTATCAAATGTCTTTTCCATGTCTGCTTTGATTAACATACATCTGTTTCTACCCCTACCCATAGAATGGACAAGCTCCTGGGCCACCAGGATGTTGTCCTGGATTGAACGATTTGCAACAAAAGCTAATTGTGCTGGATCAATGAGGATGCTCATTAAAGGTTTTAGCCTATTAGTCAGGATCTTGGCTGTGACTCTATAGATGACATTACATAAAGAGATGAGACGATAATCAATAATAACCTTAGGGGACTGCTTTTTTGGAATGAAAATTATATTTGTTTCAGCCCAAGCTGGAGGGATCTGTGCAGTGTGGAAAAAAGATTGGATATCATTGCATATTTTCATGCCCACAATGTCTCAGTAGTTCTTAAAGAATTCAGCCGTATATCCATCTGGCCCTAGTGCCTTACCAGGTGGTAAGTGCCAGAGCACATCCTTAATTTCTTCACTAGTGATTGGGGTGATCAGTTGAGGATGATGTTCAGAGTGAAGTTGGGGCAAGTTAGGCCAGCAATCAACAGGGAGCATAGATGTGTTTTCAGATTTCCAGAGATTATTGTAATGATCAGCAAACATTTTCCTAATTTGGTCCTCATTCTCAGTGATGACTCCCTCACTAGATGTTAGTGTGGAGATATGATTCCTCTTTTGTCTAATTAAAGTGCTTAGGTGAAAAAAAATTAGAGTTCCTATCCCCCCCTTAGTCTAGTTGACTATAAACTTAGACCACCACTTTATGATGATCTGTCTTCTAAGTGCTGCATGAAGGTGATATGCAGCCCTCAGCTTTCCACAATCTTCTAGAGAAAGCCCCACTGAGCTATCTTTCAATTCTAGCACTCTAATGTCCTCTAAAACTTTCTCCACCCTACACTCTAAATTTTCCAGTTCCTTTTTGTTCCATTCTAAAGTTTTTTCTTTAATGACCCTCAAGGATTGACTCACTGTCCTATCCGTTGTCCACTCCCTATGAACTATCTCTTTTGGTTGATTATAACTAAACCAAAAATGCTCGTACTTCAATAATCTTGATTTTCTTTGTTTCTGCTATAAGTCTAAAAGCATCAGGGCATGGTCCGACGGGCATCTGGCCAGTGGCCTAAGGGTCTGGCCAGGAAAGGCCATGACCCATTCCCTATTCACAAGTGCTCTATCTAGTCTACATAGTATCCTGGCCCCCCCGGCGATTATTGCACCAGGTATGCTGGGAGCCAATGAGATCAACATCAATTAAGCCCTGATTATCTATAAGTTCCCTAAATGTCCTGATTGACAGTGTTAAGATGAATGACTCCCCCCCCATTATCCTCTGGTTTAATTGTGCAATTGAAGTCTCTTATAATTAATCATGGAATGTCTTGGATATTTAGGTTCATTAATTGTTTAAACAGAACAGCTCTGGTTAAAGGAATTACACTAGAATATACATAGGAGAAAAGTGACGAGAAATTACCATTGCTAACTACAACATGAATAACATGCGCATCAGTATTGACCACCGTTACTTGAATGTCTAGGATCCACCAGTTGAGAATGATGCCACCAGAAGCACCACTGCTGTCTTGGTAGAACCCATTCCACTGGGATCCCAGCCTTCGTAAAAGCGATCCGCATGTTGCTTATTTGCATGCGATTCTAATAATAAAACTATATCCGAATGATACCTGTGAAATAATTCTTTAAGACGATCCGTGACTTTGGCGCGACAGGCTCCGCGGCAATTCCATGAGATAACCTTCATTTACGTCGAGAGATTCACCGTTGAGCCCTGCACAGACGCAGACACAGGTAAGGGAGTTACGACATCAACAACTTTTTGCTTACCTTTTTGGCCTTTTGATTTCTTATTATCTGTTGGAGTGGCGGTAGCAACGAGGGCGGGACTCTTCTTTTGACTTTTCCTTTCCGTGGATCTCTGCGCAGTGGCGGGGCAAGGTCTTCATCCTGTGGTTCCGTTTCCTCATCCCCTTCATCGTCTTGGATTTCTCCTTCCTTCGGTTCTTCACCGACTGGTACAGAGGTGATGCAGTTGAAGCGCGACTTAACCTTCTCAGCAAGAGCTACGTGATCATCTGTCTTCGTGCGCCTTTGCACATGGTCACCTTCCGCCCTACTGACCTGCAAGGAAGAAGAGGTGGAAATGGGAGTAGAAACCCTAGATCTGGCCGATCTGTGTATTGATGGAGAAGGAGCCGTGAGGGGAGGAAAATCCTCAGGTTGCGAGTCGTGCGTGCCATGCGTATGGCGATCCGTGGGTATCATCTGGGCGCCAGGATCATGCTCTCCACGTGTGATGATCGGATGGCTCCAACAGTGATTCGAATCGTGTGATGTAACGGCGGCTTCCGTGATGACGACGTTAGGGCGCACATAAGGGGCTTGTAACGGATCTTCATCTTGTCCATCCGATCCTGGCGAATGGTTTAGATCAAGCACACTAAACCGGTTTGCCTCCGCGGCCGATTCAACGTTAGATGAGCCACCAGTCGACAGCTTTCGTCCGCCGACGCTTTTAGAGGTGGATTCAGCAGCGACTCGAGCACCGTCGCCGGCACTCCGAGAGTCACGTGGCCTTCCACCCCGAGCACCTGCCATGGCAGGTTGGTCAGGTCTGCGTCTGTCAGCGAAAGAGCGGAGCCAAGGGCCATAGAGAGGGACTTTGCCCCCTTCTCCATCGCTCGCCGGCGACACAGAGCAACCTTCAAACCTGTGACCTACCATTCCACACCGGAAACAAAAGACAAGTAAGTTTTCATAGGATACTCGCTGAAAGTACTGACTACCGTCTGGGTTGTTCACCCAAATGCCTTGCTTCACAGGTCCGGTGAGGTCTAGATCTATGCAGACGCGAGCTCCCTGACAGAGATCACTAGTGATGGATGTGTCGTCCAGGAGCAGCGGAGTGCCAAAGCAAGCTGCGATGCGTAGCACGAAGTCTCGGTTCAGAAGCTCGTACGGCATGTCGAACAGACGGGTCCAGATCGGCATTTTCCAGGGCGTCTCGTCAGAGGTTCGGAAGAATAGCTGCGGTTGTGATAGGATGAGCATCTGCCCGCGAATACCCCAAGGACCTCCGGTCAGGGCCCGCATCCATTCCTGTAAACAGTCAAACGATAGAATGAGATAGTTTTTACCTAATTCATGGATCTTCATCTCATGTTGCAGATTCCAAATGTGCGGAAGTTCTTCCCGTAGAAGGTTTAAATCAAGGCGTCCAGCGATTCTTCCAACCAAGCATCTCTTTAATTCTTCCGACCGTTCACCACCTCGGATGCCGGAATGCTAATCTCTTCCTTGATTTCTGCCTGTAGGCTCCGCAGTTGGTGCGGCGAGATGAGATCCGTGGGGTTCCTGCTTTCCAAATCCCACCGACCAT
>CM060192.1:3942500-4100000 GCA_030549335.1 Pontederia crassipes
TTCAATAATAACATGACATATGCTCATTCATCTGATGGTCCTGCCATGATCTTTGCGATATGCTTGTAGATTCTTGGAAGTGGCATGTCAAATAAGATGTGGGAGATTCTTGTGGAGCATGCTAAGACGTGTGTTTTAAGTGGCAAATACTATATATACTATGATGATACCAAAAGCATTGGTGCCATTTTCAACAACATATATGCATTTTGTGGTCTGATTGTCAACGAGCAGTTCTTTACAGCTGAAGACCTGAATGACAGACAGAAGGTCAGGTCTTTCCATTTTTTATTGATATGTTTGCTAGAATTTACATCAATGTTCAGACTAGGAGTTGAAACAATTTGTAATTGACGTGTGCTTTGTAGTACTAAGAACAAGTGAACTGGTTGTACCCGAGAAAATAAGAATGACAATCATCTGTTGCACTTTGAATACATGCAGTCACCTGATTCACACTTGTATTTTCATCTACCTACCGAAGGTATATTATGTTCCCAAGGATAAGATGAATTCATGATTTCAGGTTTTTGCTGATACATTAGTCAAGAAGGCATATGATAATTGGATGAATGTGATTGAATATGATGTCATGGCACTTTTGGATTCCTCAAATAGAAACAAAGAAACTGCATCAATAAATGAAGCTGCGCCTGGCTCAGCAAACTATCATGCGTCATATGATCAGCAAGCATCTGAAATGAACTCGCTGGCCACAGTTCCTTTAGTGCAGCCTGCAGTTGATTTGGGAATCACAATTCGAGGTAAAGTGCTAGAAATACAGCTTTTATTTGTAGCATCCTCTCTCTATACTGTTAATACTGTTACGGTTCTTACAGCAGCTTAGTGTTATCTTTTCTTTTCAGGAGGTTACAATGATAATCATGCAATGAGATATCCTGATCCTTCTCAACATATACATGCCTCCAACAACCATGTGGATTATGCAAGCACTTCATTTTTGTCAGAGAATCAGTTAGCTGGCTCCAGTCATCACACCCAAGTCACAACTACAGAAAGTACTTGTCTGGCATTAACTCCACCTCAGCCGGAAAACATAGGGTTCCTGCCGTTAAGTCAGTCCACAGAACACTCGAACATAAATATGAACATTGAGTGGTCTCGCCAGCCAGACAACCACAGCATGGATGACTACTTCCAAGAAGAGGTTCAGTTGAGGAGCCATGAGATCCTCGAGAATAATGACATGCAGCATTTGCTACGAGCCTTCAGTATGGGTGGAGCATCTGCAAGTGATGATGCCCCTGAAGATGGATATAGCTTCCCTTCCTTCATGCCTTCACCGCGCCCCAACTTCGACTTTGACGATGACCGGAAGTCGTCGTCTGGTAAAGCAGTTGTCGGATGGCTCAAGATTAAGGCGGCTATGCGGTGGGGCATTTTCGTCCGCAAGAAGGCCGCTGAGAAGAGAGCAGCACAGCTGGTGGAGCTAGAAGATGATTAACGCTGCAATTTGAAGCAAAAAGTTCTACCTGTCTAGCTTAGAATAAAGGTTCCATGTATGTACCAAAGGTTTTGACGATGAAGGATAAGTGTTTGTTTACGGCATCCCTACAGCATGCTTATCCATGGTCTCCTTTCCTACCTTCTTGGAAATCTTGAGGTAGGCATACAGCGCTGAAGTGATTTTGTGATTGATATATGCTTAATAGGCAGCATTGATCTGTATAAGTTGATACTAGATCTGCAGTTTGTGTTTGTTATTTCTTTGCAAATAACCAACTCATGAATGTTGTAAATTTTCTCGATCACTAAAGCTTCAAATGATGTAAAACACCAGGGAAATTTGTTTTTCCCAAGTTATATACATTTAGCATATTGCAGTTAGCATAATTATACGCCCAGTGGGACTTCAACCTTATTTCTTCGTAAAAAACCAACTCATCCATGTTGTAAATTTTCTCAATGATTAAAGCTTCAAAAAATAATGTAAAACATGCCATTAGGAATTTTTTTTCAAGTTATATACAATATATACACTTTGCATATTGTAGCAGCATAATATAATGTATGTCCATCAGTTATTGACTGTTTTTATTGTTAGTAAATCAGAACATTGTTTCAAGAGTTAACAGTAACACCTTTAAAAGTAAGAAATTAGAATACGAGGGAAAAAACAACAAAACACGCCCAGTGGGAGTCGAACCCACAATCGCCTGATTAGAAGTCAGACGCCTTATCCATTAGGCCATGGGCGCTTATTTTGAGCACAGTATATTACTAATCCTATATTTTAGATTTTCATCACCAAACATATGATAATGTAGCTGTCTTCTTAATTTATCCATCAGATTTGTTTCTTAATATTTGTATGTTCTCGAGTTCTTTCGTTTGGTCTTAATTTGCCGTCCCTGAGTTCCGTTTATATGTCTCCTTTCGATCATTCGTTAGTTTATTTTACATCAATTATCTTCCTCTTGCTTAGGGGTGTTCACGGGTCGGGTTGGACCAGACCCTTGAATAAATCCGACCCGTCGGGTCGGGTCAAGCTCCTTGGGGGCAGAAAATCCGACCCAACTCAATCCGGTTCGGGTCGGGCCCGACCACCATTTTTTCTTTTTTTTTATATTTTTATCTTACTTTTTTATATTTACTTTAATATAAAATAATTAATAATTATTATAAAATATAAAATATGCTTTTTTGAATATTTGAGCATTATTTTCATAATTAAAATATTTTATTATAATATTTTTCCATTTTAAATATACTATAGGACTAAAAATAAGTAAAAAAATTAAAAAAATAATAATAAAAGTCGGGTCGTCGGGTCGGGTCGACTCGGGTTGGGATTTTCCAACCCGTACCCGACCCGAACCCTCATCGGGTTGGGTCGGATCCGACCCGACCAAGATCCGACCCGACCCAAACTAGGTCGGGTCGGGTCGGATTGTCGGGTTCACCGGGTCGATCCGACCCGGTGAACACCCCTACTCTTGCTGTACGTGAAAAGATATAGGCTTAATTTGAGAGTTTTGTTTGAAAAAACAAATTTGAAAAAAAAAACTTGCTTTCAGTAAAAGGAGGTGGAGAAAAGCATATAAATTTTTTTGAGAAAAAGTAATTACAGTAACTTTTTACTAAATATCAAGTGATTAAAAGTAAGTGAACTTTTTTAAAAGCTATGACAAAAAATCATGCTAAACACATTCCTAAGATGGGTTTCGAAGAACCGTGTGAAGAATGCATTCTTGCATTTTATGACCGTTGTTTGGTAAATAGCTTTTTTTTTTTCCCAAAGTTTGTCCACCCCAACGGATGCTTTTGTAAATCATAGCTAGCGTCGAAGAATTTATTTTACATTAAGTTCGATTTTGTGAAGTGATTGATGATCTCAAAACTTAAAAATAAAAGCGAGCAAGGTCTTTTAAAAAAATAATAGATAGGCTCTAATTACACGCATAAAAATTTAACTGACATAATAAGAACAATTTTTGTAATATCAAGAATGTACTGATATAGTGGAAAGTAAAAATAACTTGAGGTAAATAAGAAAACTTATTCAATTGCTGAGATCTTTTTTTGGCATTTGGGGATTCGAATTATTAACTTCTAAAATATGCCTCGATCCCTTCTTTACCAATATTGCGGCGTTCACTTCATTGAGGACGTTAATTATTTTCTTAAGAAAATAATATTCACTATTTTAAAAGTTTTTTTTCATTTTTGTATAATACTTTATAATTCACCAAAAGTCGTGTACAATTTTACAGATAATACCTTACTTTATTTTAGAAATATCTTTCAACCTCGGACTGTCTCTATATAATTATGATGCACGTAATATAAATTAATTTTGTATATATCCGGAAAATAAATTATTACACATAAACATAAGGTGACGAACATGCCTGGAGTTTTTTTCCAGTTCTTGCCCTCAGTTATTAATTTCTTATTATCTTGGTAATCATTAAGATAGAACTAAAACTTAACCAATTATAATGCTGCACCTTAATTCGTAGAAATAATTTTAACCGGGAAAGAACAAGTTTAATAAAAAACAAACCAAAACTGATTTAAAATATTGCATTGTAAAATAATCCTCAATCCAGTTTGAGCATGGTTTATATATGAAGCATCAAAATTTATATTTGTAATTTTGGGCCTCGTACAATTTGGAAACGAGGACCCGAGGCCTAAAATGTTTTCTGCTAGTTAGCCCTTGCGGTCATTATTCATATTTGGAAAGAAGTTGACACGAACCGCATCTTTTAGAGTAAATTACGTTAAATATCTTTTAATTTTGATCATTTTCTCAATGTTATTTTTTAATTTTATTTTGTAATAAGACTATTATTTATTTTTTAACTTATTTTACCCTATACCATTTTCACCTATGATCGATCATCTTCCGATTGCTTAATTTATGTGGTGTCATGTATGGTCATTTTCTCTCTTCTTCACATAAGCAGTCATCCAATGGGACAACATAAAAAAATAAAATAATAACTTAGAAAAATTCTCTCACCTCCCACGAGTCGATGAACAAGAAAGGGTGACCGAAGGTCTGGGTGGGGGAAGGGGGTTGAAGCCCATTTGTTTGGGGGAGGAGAGGGGGGTGCCGGGGCGGAGCGGAGGGGTGGGGTGGGGTGAGGCCTTTTGCCCCCCCCCTTCCCTCTCCGGTGCCGGAGAGAAGAGGGGTGGGGCTGGCCGTCCCCTCCTCTTCTCCCTTTGGGTGTCGGCTCAGGCGACCGGTGATCGAAGAGAGAGGAGAAGACAACTTTTTTTATTTTTTATTAATATATATTTTTAAATTTAATCTTTATTCTATTTTTTTAATAATTTATTGATGTGGAGGACAGTTTGCATGACGGTGACATGTCGGGCAAGTGCTTGCGTGGAGGAGAGAGAATGTAGTCACGTCAGCTATACGATCGAAGAATGGGCTATCGTCGGTGAAAAAGACATTCGATGTAATGAGTTAATAAATGAAGAATATTCTTATTTCAAATTAAAGTTAGAGATAACGTTGAGCGAACGTCAAAGTTGACGGACATTTAATATAATTTACTCTATCACTTATTACAAACGTTAGAGCTAGCGATATTTAACAAAAAAAATGATTAAATAAAAAGATGTAGTACATGTATCACTAGAATCTCATATTAAGAAGTAATTGAAACATGGATCCCAAGAAAATCTCATTTCACCGAAGAGTTGGTCAGGGTCCATTGGAGTCACACGAGCGAGCATGTGGAAGTTTGCAATCTCCAGGAATGTTCAAATGTTTTTTTTTTTTTTTGGAGTTGTCAGTTCTCGTCCACTGTTCAACTTGTACGACATTAATAATTACAATAATTATACGTACTATTAATAATTATACTGTTCAAATTTACTAGACGCCAAAATGTTCCCGCTACATTGAATGAGTTGTTTGTGTATCAGTTTCATGACAATAAAAGCACCGAGGCACCTGAGAATGGAATCGCACGGGTTCGACGCGTTCCTTTTAAATGATGTATTGATGTGCTCCACCCAACAATTTGTTGACACGTTGGATCTGCCCCATGGTCTTGAACAAGCCGAATGCATACGCGGAACCGTAAAGTTCATAGAAACAGAACTCTTGCACTTTTGTCGGACAATTTTTCTTTTTTCTCTCAGGAGAAAAAGGTATACGGAATATCAGTAGAAGGTAACTAGTAGCAACAGTGAATTTATGAATCAGATTTAAAGTCTTTAAATGAAAATAAATAAAATAAGATTCATATATTTCTAATCTTATGGATAGAAACATAAGAGACACGACGTTCCTCCTTTAAAAAGGGTACATCTTCATTTTTTCCTATATATATATCATATTCTAAAATATATTTTTTTTCGGACTCGTTCTAGATATATTTAGAAAAAAAAACATATTGTATAAGCGATAGCTGATGCATAATTCAGAAATATCACCTTTTTTTGTATTTTTCTCTTAATTTATCTTCTCCACTCATTTTACAGTGACTGACGGATACAAATGCAAAGCCATCTCGATCGAGTGTCAAAAGTCCCACCATTAGACTCGAGAACTACGAGGCATTCAAGAATCCAGCTGCAATCTTGTCTGCCCACTTTCTCTCTCACATCGATCTCTCACTGCATGATTAAACCCTCGGAGCTTCAGGGCAGCCGCTGGGTCCTGACTCCTGACGTGACCGACGAGCGGCAAACGTCCATTTCTAATGATCATATCACGTCTCACCCCTGAGCTGTTCACTTGTCCGGGCTCTTTCGTGTAACTCCGGCCAACTGCGACTTGGAGTGATCCCTTTTATGGCATCCCATATCGAACTGATTGAGAAACTGCCAGTGATACTTGCATGCATCAGTCACTTTGCCAAGTCCTCTCGATCGCCTTAGTGCACTACACAATTGATAATTGCAAGCAATTTATGACGAGTGCTTATGATTATTATTATTATTAATTACGTGATCGGTTCAATTACCATGTTAAATATGGCGTAAAACGATTGATTAGGACGCAGAGTAGACTTCCTTGCCAATTTCCAGTTGCAGGCGAACATGATAAGTGGACTCCGTTTCTGGCGTTCCATGAGAAGAGCTGATGGAATTGGGTAATGGCCACAACAAGCAAGAAGCCTTCGTAGGTCATGATGAACGTAGAAGTCGTGCATCATGGGGCATTAAGACCCTGCTCTCGAATCGAATTGTAAAAGTGTCTTGGATATCATATGGCCACTCGTGTGAAAATGGAAAGGAGTACTTTGAACTGTCATGCACTTAGATACACTCCTGTTTGGACGCAATGATGACACTACGGACAAATGGGTTAGATTCCTACTGACAGCTTCTACCTCACGATTGGTACTGATCAGATAACCCCCTAAAGTTTAACGAAAACTTAAGTTTCAGAACAGCGTGAAAATTAAACCTAATTTGCTTTAATTCCCCCGCATAATTAATTTCCTTTAATTATGGAAGTTGATTCGGTGCTCCGACTACGCAGACATGCATGCTGCTTAACGTCCAATGGATACTGATTAAGTACTAACTCACGTTCAGGTGTTGCTGGTAGCTAAGCAACAAACAGCATGGATGGCTAAATGTCTCCATGTCCAAGCTTCATAACTCGTCCAATTCGACGTGTTTTGTCACCTTCACTTATTTTCTTTTCTTCTATGATATCATAGTTCATGATATGCTCAGTGCAGGAGAGAAGATGAACCCCCTCCAGTCATATTTGATGTCCTAATTATCCCTGTCCGAGGACTGCACATAATTTGTTAAATGACAGCTAACACGACCCCGTAGCTCAGTTAATCTCAGAATTACGCAGATTAATTACGTCACCATATTTAAGCTTTTGCCCGCTCAAACAAATTACTCAGATGATTAATTAAACTTCAGTCGTGCATGCACCTAATTAACTACAGACCCAACAGGTTCATTAACTTCTCTTCGAGCTGCCGAGTGATTCATGCAGTATGGAAATAAAAAAGCATATACTGATATCTTGCAATTATAAATCTATCATCTAATTGACTGTTGTTTTTTAACTTATTACTCTCAAGGGCTATAACAATTCATCACATGCAAGCAGAAGAGGTAAACAATGACTTTTCTTTTAACAATAACTCAGTTCATTACTGAATATTAATTGGCGCAATATGCATGCATCCATATCTAAAGACAAAAAAGGTTAAAAAAGAAGGATCAGCACAATCCGCTACTTTACATGGATGCAGATTATGTGAAATTGTATTCTCAGATTGATGTGTTGTGACAGCTGCTACAGAAATATTCCAATACCACTGCGCAAAAGTCTGATATAATTAATTAACTGTTGTGAAAAGTCAACAGCATTATATCCTGTCATGACTAGGTGATGCAATTGTAGAGTGAAACGTTAATCTACAACCTCATAGCGAAGCAAAGGCACAAATCGGAAAGCACGTCTCTCAATCCCTCCATCTCTAAAATCAGATGGAAGTTAGGACAATTGGCGACTAAGAATTCGATCAAACTTTGTAGATGCTGAACGCGAAATCAAGAAGATGAGAATATATAATAGATTGATCGATGTGATATCATAATCAAATTTGGCGCACGCATGCATGGTATGATACTACTATTCATAGCCTCAGAGACAAGTCGATGTGATCGTCTTCAAGCTCGCCCTTGTCGCCAACGAACCCACGGTATGTCCCGAGCCATGGCGCCGCCGGCAACCGCTCGGCCGTCTTATCCACGCGGCCGTCGCCTCCTTGGCGTTCGAACCGGGACGCGCCATGCGCTCCGGCGGCCGCCTCGTGGCCGGAGGGGGGCGTGTGCGTCCTGGACGTGGCCATTGCCAGCTCCCTGCTGCGCTTGGCCAGACTGCGCTCGAGCTTGTGCGCGTTCTGGTGGCCTCCTAATGCCTGCGAGCTGAAGAATTTTCGCTGGCAGTAGGTGCAGGAGAAGACTCGGGCAGGCTCCGGCGGGCTCGACGGCTCCAGGCCCAGGTCCAGATTCAGATCATCATTCTGCTCGAACTCCATCAATCTCATGCACGCACACTCGGGGGGAGGAAGGGGACGAGGGAGGGGGGAGAGAGAGAGTGGGGGAGGTACAGAGAAAAGAGGGGGAAGGAGTAGGTGTACCTGAGGAAGAAAAGGGCGGAATTAGACAGTAGGAGGACATGAACCTGTGTGTCTGTGTGTGTGTGTGTGTGTGAGAGAGAGAGAGAGAGAGATGGGTGTAAGGGGTGGGTGGACTGCCGCCACCATTTATGGTAGATTTTGGACGGCTTTGGAATATGACTACTGTATTTTTATCGAACCGATTTTCTGTAAAAAAAATTTCGAGTTGTTCGTTTTATGATTGAAAAAAAAAGAAAAGAAAATTGAGCTACTTACAGCTGCTGCCTATCAATTCTCTGAAAAATAATCTGCATAATAGAAATGAAAAGAACGAAAGATTGGGGTGGGGGTCAGACGTCCCTGTTCTTGTACGTCCATTTAACAATGATAATAATTCTCTGAGTGAGTGATTAACTCGGTGCATGTGTGACTATATTTCTTACAACTTTTTTTTTCTTTTTCTCCAACATATGTATGTACATGTTGGAAGTTGATGTGCTCTTGGGAGATCCCAAGTCCCAACTCATGGGGTAAATTCGGAAGGACTGATCTCTTCTTCTCCACGTGTCCGTCATGGAGTCCGTCCTTTTATTATTTCACATCACCTCATGGTCTCCCGGTGCTCTACATATAAGCATGCATGCTGTCAGGGATCGACTATTCTCCAATGGTGGAATAGTGCTCAACTGCTCATTCATCACTCGTGCACTTATCTCCCATGCGATTTAATTAGGCCACAGTTCTTAAGGGCGAGATCTATCGAGCGTCGAACATGCGGTGTCATCGTGACCATAAATATATAAATATATATAAAAAAAATCCTCTACAAAATAGACTTGTTCATAATGCTTGTTCATAATGCTATAAATATATATCGGTCACTACTAGCATTATGAACAAGTCTATTTTGTAGAGGATTTTTTTGGGGGGGTTTTATAAAAGTTGCCTTTATCGCCTACTAGTCCAAAATGTTCTTAAATATCTTAGTACAATGTCTTGAGAAAGTTTTGAGGTGGTTATTATAAAAAAAAAACGCAGCTTATTGGTCTCTTGATATACATGCTTATTGGTCTACATATTACAAGGGAATTTATGGTGTTAACAAAGCCATCGAGAATATATACTTTCCAAGGCATGTTTCCATTCAGATATTTTTCGAAGCCTAGTTATTGACGTCATTGTAGGCTGTAAATGTAACCTTCATGCTCCTCATCCAGCACCAAATGGAATTGTCAGAGATAGGCTCCTGCAAATATTAAACTGACTCTTAGTAATCTACTTCTCCTTACTCTCTAGGTTTAGTGAAAGATTCGTCTGAGTTAACTTTAATACATGAATGGCTCCTTCCCTCGGAACAATGGAGCTTGCAAAATTTGCCGAAATAGACATTCACTTCCTTCCACATGATATAAATGAATGATTGAAGTTAAAGTTCCGAACCTCCAAAGACGCTAAGCTATCAGGAAAAGGATAGAACTTCATATGTTGTAGAGGATACATGGAGTATATAATGTACACATGCTTCGAGGAAAAAGTTTAAGAGGACCACACACGGAGGCCATGTAAGATGTCAGGATATGTTTTAGTATTTTTATTATTTGATGTTATAACAAATTATTATATATTGAACTGACTTGCTAAATTGATTTTTAAGAAAAATATGGTAATTTTCAGTTCTAACTTTATCTTTTTAACCCAAAGCATTCTACATCTCTTCATTATGAAGGAAGTTCTATGGCCTACTAATCGGACAATCTAGAAAGCACTTGAGAGCGAATTTTATTATGAAATTTCTAAATAGAAATAATCTACACGACAAGTTTTCATTGTTTTCGCATGAATTTTCTTAGAAACTATAATAAAATATATGACGGAAAATAATCATTTTTCTGTTTTGTTCCTTCACGATTTTTATTAAACATAATCTAGAGTTAAAATTCTCTAATAACTTTTTTAATCCTACATGTGTAACATCATTATCTTTCTAATGATTCGTAAATTTATTATTTTGAAAATTAACTTATAATAGTACAATTTGTGCTAATTAATTTTATTGTTAATTGTCACAATCTCGCATAATTAGTTGACTGGCCAAATTTATAAACCTAACTGATAAGTAATTAAGCATTAATTTTCAGTATCAAATTTAATAATTTAAATTAATTCAGCATTTTTTAAAAAAACTAGAATAAAGTACTGTAATTATAATTCCCAATTGCACCCATATGTATTTTTAATCCTAGGTCGGCCGATGCCTAAAAGGTAATTTGATTCAAACTAAATGTGTTTCAATGTTCGTCGTTATTGATCATTTATGTAATTATGTTATATCCTAAATTGTTAATAATTTTGAATGGTTACATGTTTAAGAAATTGCTCTGTTATTTAACTCATAATTTTAAGGTGTATACAGATCAATATGCATACATATGTTATACTTTTACTTTTTTTTTCTAAGAATTTGCTCGTCTTTGGACGTTTGGTTTTTTACCCCTATTCAACTTTTATCAACTACTCTTCAATCCAATCCCAGCTCGTTCTTATTATTACATTTTAATTATTTTTTTACTGATACTTGGGAAATAAAATAATTTGCGACGCATAAAACCAAAAAAAAAAAAGAACTCATTCGAGTGAGAGGCCTCGTCATCAATGGAGTTTTAACTTTTAAAACGTTTTTAGAAATAGAACATGCTTATGGCGATGATTCCACAATTAACCAACATCAATCATGCGGATTGCGATCAATGTGGGAGGGAGGGAGAAAGAGAGAGAGAGAGACCCCGTCCTTAGACTAAAATCTCTCGGTGAGCTCGAGTAAAGTCTAGCACCAACTTTTGTAAAGTTGGAAAATTTTAGTTGCCAACTGACCAATTAGGTTTGATGACATTGTCCCACTACTCCAGCTGACAATTATATTGCATGTAGCACTATGTATTAAAGACTTAAAGTTAAATGCAGTTTTCTTTTCATATATACCAATACTTAGCTAGTATTATTTGGAAACAAAATTACATGCTTAGTTTTACATGCATAGGAAATTAAAGCAAGTATTAGTGAAATTTTCAGCAATGTAAAAGCTTAGTTTTGAGTGATTGTATAACTTGATTTTGATTAAGGTTTGAATCTCACAAAAGTCAAATGAATACTTGTTATAGGATCTCAAATTTAATATATACTTGGTCATAAATTGTATTAAATAATTATCGACCTGTATGAAATGAGTTATTCACTGAGGAGAATTAGGTAGCTATGCATATCTATAACTGATAAGGGGTTAGAAATTGTCTGGAATTAACTGCGTGGGTTCAGTTATGTAGTCTTGAAGGATAAAAAAATGAGAATAAAATTGGAAAACTACCGTCAAAGGATTGGGAATGCTATGTGTATGAGATTTTCAATTTTATGATAATACACTCTTTTACCGCTGATCCAAATAACTTTATCACGCTCAAAACTCGTATGTCAATTACCATTTATTTTTACTTCATTGTTTTATTTCTTAATCTATATCCTAAAAACATGCTGTACTGAATGCTCATTTATATATATGTTTATATACATGAGAAAAATAACTCTAAGAAAAGATTAAATCTAGTGATATATATATATATATGCATTTCATGCTGGTTAATCTTCAAAGCGACTTATAAAATTTAGCCTAAGTACTTGTGGTAGAATGTAGAGCATGCATGCATATATTACGTGAAAATACGATACGAAAGTTTAGCATTAGCGTACACCTAATATAGGAATATACGTGAGTGCACTATACGACCATATATATATATATATATGTATGTATATGATTCACCCTTTCTTCATATATATATGTATATATGATGGGGAAGTAATGCAAAATGAGATCCACGTCAAGCTCTGGACCGGAGAAACGGGCGTCACAAACTCACGTGTCTTGATGGATAACGTACCCTCAAGAGAAGGAGAGAGGAGAGAGAATGAAAATGAAACACACAATAAGGCATCGGCGGGACCCCCCGTTTCGTTAGCATTTTGCATCGATTCCAAAGCGTGGTGGGGGTGCCGAAGTTGACAGCTTCCTACGTGCAAAGAAAATTCTACAAATATATTTATGCACGTGGTATTATTGAGAGAGGGAAAAAAGGAAAAGCACTAGCTTAATTATATATAAGTAGTTTCACACAATTAGATATTATTGATTTCAATGTAGGGTGGGAGAAAAAATTTTAAAAAAAAAACTAAAAAGCATAAAATTTTTAGTTTTTGTTTAAATTCGTAAAAAAAGTAGGAGATATGTAATTTAAAAAAAAATCATTGGAGGAGTTCGATATGGAGACCTACATAATTAAAATTTTATAAAATATGTGTATTATATTTTAAATATTTATAACATTTATAAAATTACCCAATAAACATGTTATTTATCTTATTATATGTGAATGATATTAATATATGAATTAAAATATCTATTTATAATATTTATATTTTTTATAAATATGAAATGTATAGGTTTAGAGTTCCGAAAAAATCAAAAAGTTTTTTTTTTAAATTTTAAAAACTCAACCAAAAGGTATAAGGTGATTTTTTAAAACACAAAAATCCACCTACCAGCACCGGTTTGACCCATAATTGTCTTTGGCATGGGAGATAGAGTGGATCAATAAACATTCAAGAAATAAATATCTAACGTGGTAAAATATATATGAAGAAAAAGGAAACTTTCGCGGATAAAAGAAAATTCTGCCGTCCTAACTATTTTATTACGAGCAAAAAAGAATATATGATAATAAATCTTAACTCTATATAACATCTTTATATTTTTCTCATTTTTTTATAATTTGATATAAAGATATCATAATCCAAGGCACATATTTGTTTTTACCAAGGCGCATATATATTAAGGTATACATAGTTTGATCTATGCTAAAAGAACGTGACTTAGATGCCTACAAAAAAATAATAAGTTTCCTTCCCATTGAGATCAGATTGAGCACGCAAAACTTACAGACACAAGATTAAGCACTTACAGACATGCAGTCTTTTTCTTCTTCGTCTTCTTGCAGACAAAAGATTGAGCTTTACCATTTTTCCTCAGGCATATGTGGCAAGGCCCTAAAATTAACTAGGAGGCAGACACATGGGGAACGCCTCATGTGCCAACGACCGCCATTTCATTCTTATGATCTTGTCGGGGCAAATAGTACATGAATGAACTGCTCAAAAAATGCACCTTCTTATCTTTAATGTGTATGAATGATGATGATGGCGAGCATGTACAGCTGGTAGCATTGAGATGCTGAAAGACTTCAGGCGCTGGAGTGGTCAGTACGTGGTCACAGGACGGGAAGACATGGAGGCCATTAAAGAAGAGAGAGCAAGGTAAAGGTATCTATACATATATCTTTTCTCAATCTAAGATGCAGTAGTTTGCCAGGCTTAATTATTCCCAGCGTATATATGTGTATGTATATATCGACATGTAAGAAGATATGTATGGCCATAACTAGGGATACATGCATGATACAACACAGATATAAAATATTAGGTGCGACGGAATAAGAGATCTGGGAATCTGCAATTGTCTAGGCCAGGAATGTAGCCTCTGAGCAGCATTGCTGGCCATTTTGGTAGCACATTTAAAAGGAATAGAAGATGGACAGCCCATATTCTTAGTGGGGAATTAAGCCCGCCAGCAACAGAAGCTTATGCATTTTGTTGTCCTGCGACCGAAAACCTTGCAGTGATCTCGTCTATAATGCGTTGGGGTGCCCCTTCCTTCTTTGGCAGGTACATGCACGAATGCATGCCCCAACTGAATAGAATTGCATATATGTGGATCCTCACAAGTCATGCAGTCCCCTCCCAGTTGAAAGACTTATCCTTTTTCAAGAATATTATTTTCGAAATTAGGTTATAATTAGCCAAAAGACTTGGGCGGCGATTATCGATAAATTCATGGTTGATGGTAGCCCAAATGGAACTATTATCATTTACACATTTAACACATTTCAATTGTAGCATATTTTTACTACTAATGTCAAATTTATATAATACTGTCGCAACTTGTAAAGTTGAATCATGAATTTATTAAAAATTGATATGTTAGGCAAGTAAATTTATAAATAATAAATATAATTTTAAATGAAACTAATGATGATAACAATATTGTAAAAAAGTATAATATTCATGATTATTAATTTTTTTGTTACAATTAATATTCACTAGTAATAATAATATATATACTTAATATGGACTTAGTAATATGACAAAATATTATTATATATCATGATAATATTAATTGTTGTTATTATATAATTATTACATGATTTATTATATTTTGTAATCTGTGATTTATATAAACTTCAAAAGGACAAATATAGAAAGCCAACAGTAATCACATTGCTAAGGGTTTAATGTTGGTCCTCATTCTTTTGATAGGGAGGACCGTCACTCTTATCGATCTTTCCCACCGTAGGATCAATCTTCATTCGACGAGTGATTTAAAAATGCGCGGTTCAGACCAGTTCAGTCATCGCTGGTTCGGGCGAGAGAAGGTCGAACTAGCAAATAGGCGACGGTGCTGCTGTGCTTTCCCAACTCATCCCCTCATTCATGCACGTGGACGAACAGACGTGACAGCTACATGGCGTTCGGCAACGAGAACATCATCAATCCCCTCGTTCATGCACAAGGACGAAAAGGCGTGGCCGTTAAGAATATAAAATGATAGATATTATTCTTTTTAACGGCTTAAATTTTTAGAAAAAATAGTTAGCACATTAAATTTAACAGTGATGGCTGATTCGGGTGGTGTTGCATCCAGCAGCAAGGGAGAACTACAAGCAGCAGCATCGGGCTAGGGCAAGCCATTTGGGAGAGAAAAAATTGCACGTTGAACCGACTTGAAAAGCACATTAATCAGCTTGAATCGTGCGTTTTTAAATTGCGCATCAGATGAAGATCCTACGGTGGGGGAGATAGGGGTGACAATCCTCCCTATGCAAAAGAAGGAGGACCAACATTAAACCCTATTGCTAACTAATCAATTAAGATGGATTGTCCACTTTGTAAGCAACTCGGATTGTTTGATAATTCAGATTGTGTACAAATCAAAACATATAAAATATCCCCCTAATTCTATAAGGAGAATTTGTTTAGTTGAATGCTCATTTTTTTATCAACTTCATCCCATTCTTCTCGCTACCTTTGGCCCTTATTTTTCTGGGGTCCTATATAACCACACACATAAAACCAACTTATTAGGAGGATTAAAAATAAGCATTCAAGGAACCTCATAATGAAGACAGCGCCCGTCTCACTCCATCTTCGCAGCTGATATTTGTCAGAAACGCCACTTGGGTCGTTGAAAGCATCACTTATCATTCATCTTTTTCCTATGTGAAATAAACCTTTTAAACAAGGTAATTTCGACATGTTTCATTCCATGGAGTCGGTATCAGGATCTCCATTCATAATCATTTAACAGGCTATATTTTTTTCTTTTGGAAAAATGAATGAATGAACAAAGGAGAGGAGGATACAACGTTGAGTTTCGAATCATTAGCATCATTGATAGTTACGTTATATATATATATATATATATATATATATATATATATATATATATATATATATATATATAATTTAATGAGTGTGTGAAGCGTCTTCTGTGTGAAGCGCGTGTGAAACGACTTTAGACATACTTATGTTTATTTTTTTCGACATTTTTCTTCATTGATAGTTTAGAGGGTCATTGAAGATAACAAATATATGATTCAAATCATTAATAATAATTTTTTCCATCATTTTTAAATTTTGACTAACTTCTGCACATTATTATCCGTCATAATGGATATAAGCATTTTATATAACTTCTAATCTTATAAAACTATTTTTTATTATCATGAATGATCATTTAAGTTATTAATAAAGAAATATATTAAAAAAATAAAGAAAAAAATGTTTAAAACGATTTCACACGAAAAACGCTTCTATAAATGTAACAAAAACATTTGGCGAAAATGACGGTAGTTCGATGATGCATCGGTGGAGCACATTACAGTTACTTCATAGGCAGAGGAGAGAGATGAGTGATCGAAATGGGAACATAATGATGTGTACGTCGACTTGCGATTGGGGGAGCCCCATCTTTTGGATTTGGACCGCCAACGTCGTTACTTCATTTCCACCACGTGACCGCGTACAGTGGGACACGGCCTCGTGGCTTTCCCACCATCACCGGCGTTGGTTTCGTTTCACCCATATTATCCTCTCTTTTTTTTCCCTTTTTATAATATAATATATAATAATAATATAATTAATACAAATGCATTTTGCTATCGAATTTTATAAGTAAAAATAAAAATAATATCGTGGGCGCCAGTGAAATGAGAATGGCGTGCGGTGGCGATGTCACGAATCAATTCGACGGCGACAAGATTCTTTTCTCGCATACGCACATAGATTTGATTTGTCCGGCAGCGGTGGCAGGCAGCAGGTGATGTATCACCCATTTCGCAGCGTTTTGGAGTGGCGTGACGACCCATCACCTTTTCCCTCTTAATTCCTTATTGTCTTCTCTTCTCTCACTCTTCATTCTTTAAAAATCTTAACAGCAACAACAACAAATAAATAAATATTATTAAGGCACTGCAATTGAAAACGTTTTCATTGCAAGAGCATAACCGCGGAAGCATGAACATATCTCAATCGCACTCTCGTCCCAAGTGAACTATGGGTGGAGGCTTTTGAATTTTTGATGTTTAGCAATCTTTAAAACAGTGATAAACGTGATTCATGCGAAAGAATGAATAATTAGTTAATTAAACAACAACGTGTTCCAATAATATAGAAGAAAATTTTAGATGATTCTACATATTGCCTGTTACTTTACTCATCTTTCTTCCTCGATCCTTTAAACATTTTAAATAATTATAACTAGCACATTTTTTATTTGTCTCAAACATACTTTTTTTTGAAAACGTCATCATTTTAATAGACTTTATTCTTGCACACCTAACACGAGCTTTCGAAATAATAGAATATTTTACTTGTGCTTTACTTTTATTTTTTTTATTTATATCTTATTTAGGCATCTTTGAAATGAATACATCTATGTGATAAATCTCAAAATATACCATGTTTAGTCCAATTACAAAAAATAACATAATCATTTTGTCTACCATTTAAATTTGTAAAAAAACTAACAACATCACTTGTTCTTCACAATTAGGATGGATTCTTCTTCGCCAACTTTAACATAATACTAATAATTTAGTTTAAAATCCTGTAAGGACAAATGGACTTTGACAAATTTTGTAATTTAAAATTTTATACTATAACATTTAGACAAGTACATTAAATAGCTCCTTCATAAATTAGGAAGAAATGAGTCACAAACAAAAATTATGAAAGATTCAACTCCATTAATAATTTTTTTACATCCATTGACAATGTTACAAAGGAAACATAGTCCTTGTGATAAATTATATCCTTCATTTTAATCCGATACTCCTAGACTAGATATACATATATGAATTAATCAATCATTTCTAAAACACAAAAAGTACCAATTAAATAAACAGATTATTGTAAATAAAAAAACTAGTTAAACAAATGATTGGAAATTGGGGGCTACTGCACTTGCTAGGGGCAGATCCTCCACTTGACAAGAGCAGCACCATCACCACTATGAAAGGAAGACTCTGAAGAGGTTGGAGATGAAAAAAAAAATTCATTGGTTGTTCGTTTAAATATTTCCAAAATTTTTTATAAAAAATTCTAAAACGTCTAAGTTTATTAGTTGAATAAACTGAACATTATAAATTGAGAAACCAATTATCAAATGATAAAAAATGGCAAAATTTTGAGGCGACATCCAGCTCTTGTGGGGCAGATTTAATCGTGGACATCTAATTCCACCCTGTGGCGATTGCACCACCCGTTGAAGTATTAGGGCGGGGACAAATTGGACGCATCCAAGTCGTAATTATTATATGTTTACAATAATTTCTTATAACTCTTGCCTTATATTGCAATCCGAAGCCCAATTTTCCTTTTATCATATGAGCTAAAATGTACTAATAATAAATGTTGTAAAATCCGATCCAAGCATCGACCCGGATTGCTTGATGGGTCAGGTCGGATCGGGTCGGACCGAATGATCAAATCGGAATATAATATATGGGTAAAATTGATATACATATATTTTATATTACTAATAATAATATACTTTTAATCACATGACTTATAAGGCAATTAAAGAAATTATGATGTATTGTTGGACATATGCAGTATGTACGCCCATAATTGGGCCATACATGTGATTATAGTAACTAGTGACATTAACTACATGAATGTAGTTATATTAACTATATACTTAGCACCTATAAAAAGAAGACATTCGGTCTTCTTAGTGTATGTGAGTGATGTTGCACAGAGTGCATATAAGTTGTACCATGTTCACTATCCGATTGCCAATATCTCTTTGCATTTCGATGATGTCCGGATATTTTGGATTGTAAAAACATGTTCTCCTTCCTTATGATCGAGTTCCGGACTACAGTGCAGAAATAATATAGAAAAACTTCAGTATTTCTTTTTTCGCTGTAAGGCATTCCGATAATACCCACTTATTATTTGAACCAATTTCTTGAATTGGTATCAGAACCGAATAAACTTTCTCGTTATGATTTTATATTGTACAAATTAAATTGTGCAAATGTATTTTTTGCTTGCGGCGAGTCAAAGCGAGTTGCACGCATGTTTTATTCTTTTACTGTTAATGCATATACGAATTTGACAATATCCGAAAGTTAAACTATGCAATTGTCTGCAACTATTGGCTTCAAGTGGCATGCGTGGAGGCGCGTCCTTTACGTGATGATAACTATGCAGCAAATCTTCTATACAAAAGGAAGTGCATGGCTGGTCGACATGTGTTCGATTGATTAAAACAAATTTTTTTTTTTGTTTTGACATGTGTAAAGCCATGTAAAATATATTTTATTCTCTCCCTCACGTTTTGTTGAGTTGCTGCAGAACGGAGGAAATAAAAATAGATAAACAATAAAGGATGTCTGCGCATGGGCCTGCAGCCTGTTCAAAAACAAAAAAACTACAGTGCTTAGCGCGCTACAGTTGAACGGGCCCAAAGCCCGCTGTACTTCTCGGCTCTGCACGCGCGGGTTGGTGGCCCGCTGCGTAGCGCGCTGCGCGTGATGCGCGAGCGTGCGCGGGCTAAGGCCGGCTGCCGCAGCCCACGATGCGCCAGCGTGCGCAGGCCCGCGTCCCCCTGCCGCTGCGCGCAATGCGCCAGCACGCGCCTGCCTTAGGCCCGCTGCATTTTGTTTTTGGAGCCATGCGCAGCCCAGTTGAACAGTATCATTTTTTTTTGAAAAATAGGACAGAATGATAGAAAACCTGGGAAAATATAGAAAAATGAGGAAAATATATTTTTGAACTCAGAAAATTCTGAAACATTTTCTAAAAATGTGTGATATGTGTGTATGAGATAAATGTATGCTTTCGTTACTGTGCATTTTCATATGCCATGATAAATATATATATGAAAATTAGATAATTTCTAATTTATGCACATTCTTAAGTTAGAAAATTACGAGCAATTTTCTGAAAGTTCCAGAACATTTAATATGAATTTATGCATATGTGTTTATGCACTATTATGCCAAGCTATTATGTGTAATTGCAATTTATGGAAATTGTTTTATTAAAAAGGATGTGATCATGTAATGTTAATAAGAAATTTTTAGAATAAATTTTTTAAAAATTATATGACATTTATTTTATGCATATTTATTACTATATGAAATAGTCGTGCATTGTATATTATTCTGAATTTAAGTAAAATTTTTTCATATATGTTATTACATATGTTTTTTAAGTGTAGTATGTCACACTTAAATTGAATTTCCATATGAATTAAATATTCATGCACATAATTATGTAAATTTACATGATGATTTGAACATTATTAGTTCATTACGTGAGTTCAACTATATGAAAGGACATGTCCACCATGAAATTTTTGGTACATATTACGCATAATATGTGTTATGTGAATTTGTGAGTAATTAATCCACATAGTTATATTAAGTTATGCACAACTATTTGAATAATGAATTGCATAATTTTATATGATGAAAATTTATGCAATAAATTTTAATTAACAAGACATGCACGATATGAATTCATGTACATGATTGAGTCTTATGTGACATAAATATAAAGTTAGACATGCGATAATAATTATGTGATTATTTGTATGTTTATTATTATGCTTATGTTAATTATATGACGTGGGACAAATCATATTCATTTATATGTAAATGAATTGTATGATTATTTACGTGCATAACATACATTCATATATGTGATTTCTGCAATGTTTACTTGAATGCATAAATATTTGTGAATTATGAATGTGACATGTTTCATAAAACTTAGGATGAATTAAGTTTGACATTATGAAACATAGGTAGTCCAAAGAGGACTAAGGCATCTAATTTGTATGATGGTCGTGGTAATAATTTTTGTTGAGAGGTGTTGATATGTGCATGTCTACGAAAGTACTAAAAAGATATTATTATTGAGAAATATAGTACCATCTTTCTCTGTAAACTTACATGGTGTATTGTTAACGCAGTCTCTAAAGAATTATTATGTTGACATGGCGTGATGACATTTTTTCAATTATTGTGGTGATAAGGCAAAGGGGTGATGGTTTTTCTAATTGACACTTTTCAAATGTAAGGAAGAGCTCACATCACAAAACTCTTATTGTCCTGATCACATTTTTTGAAAATGATATGTTAATCACATCATATATTTTTTCGATGATTTTGGATGTTTGTTTTCCAAAATTATTAAAATAGTATATTTTGGCGCAACATATTATTTTCAATGAATGATAATTATTTTTTCGGATAATGAGAGATGAGTGGGAGCATAACGACCATCTCGATGTCATTGCCTTAAAAATATTATTATTTCATTATTCATGAATATATGTGACAAGGAGACATGCAAAAACTAACTCATTTCCTATGTGTAATTTTGACCATAGATAATGACACATAAAGAAGTCTTTGCAATATGACAATGTCATAAGGAATATGTCAAAAGTGACACATAGCAAAAGATGATCTTTGTCGAGCATGATTATTATTACGATTCTCACGGTCTTGATGTAACGATATCATCAAAATAATAATAACTCGTACATAAGTTTTTCTTCAACCGATATATTATATATATGTATATGATGATAAACTTGACGACTGAGTTGGAGAATCTTAGTCATATTTTCTAGAATGACCATGTGATACTTTCTTATTTGTAATAAGTATAATAAGCTTGCGCACATATTTAATATTTAGTGAAAATATTAAATATTTTGACATTTATTTGAAAAATGTTTATCATCTTCAACTATGGCATATGTTGTCCATGTCAAAATAAGAAAATCGCTGTGAGTTTTCGACAAAAATAATAGTCCAATGAATAATGTATAGATACTGAGAAAGGCTAACACTACTCGCATCGATGTAGGAAGCATGATTGTAAAGTTAATATAAACAAAACAAATTACTTCACTTGTGACAAATACGATAATTTTCACTCGTGATTGCATTTAGTCGAAAAATGTTGATATAATCGTATGGTGGTTTTGTTTAATGATAATGTTGTTTCATTGTTGAAACTCATCCTTTTTGTCGACTGAGATTATTGGAACATCTTATCATGCTATTAAAGAATAATTAATTATTTATATGACTTAGCCTGAAAGTCAAATGACATAGTTGGACACAACATGAAAGTGAGAGTTAAAAATGATTGAGTTGCAAAATTTTCTTTTGCAATAAATAATCTTTTTATCTCATTGTCCTATTATACCACTTTATATTTTAAAGTGGATATTTGTTTAGTATCTACATTTTTTTTAGACAAACATAATCGTGTTCACTTTGATAATTAAATTTTTATCTTTAATGAAGTTGCTTTATGATATTTTTCTTAAAAATGATTTTCTATATCTTGCTTATTTTAAGTATTCAAGTGAAATATTAATGTCATATGTGATATAAATAAGTTTGCCAAAAGTTTTGTCTAGTCAATTTGTGAATTTTTTTTAAACAATATAAATATGGACTAGCTCGAGAAATATACTTTATCGTTAAAATTATTTTGCCTATTGTTGTGACAATGTCTAATTGACATGAAAATATAAAAATCATTTATGAACAGAAAATTACAATAATCCATTTGTATTGAATGTCTAAGGTTCTATATGTTTTCTTTCGTCACATTTTCGCATTATAAATCATACGTATGATTTATCTAAGTTGATAACATGAATTATTTTATACAAGATCATGAACTTAGATGAAGATTCAACTATGATCGCAAGATTAATGCCTTGCTGACTAAATTGATAATGCGAAATAGTTGAGACTTATTCAGATAGTTGCAGATACGATGAAATCATAATCTACTTGAATGTGTCGCACAAATAAAAATTCCCAAATTCGTATTTGGTATGTTGTTAGTAATGATGCGTAAATGTTACTAAAATATCAAGTAAAATGTGACATTCATGCATATATATTTTCTTAGTTGAACGATATTAAGTAACATCTTTATTGAAGATTCAGAGTTCACAATGTATGCGGATTGATTTATGGTTTGTCCATATTCTCTTCTCACACCTCACTCTGGGTGAAAGTAATTCATAGTCAACTTACGATTAATGTTCATTTATTAAAACATACGAGTTGTGTTTCACGTTGTCAATGCGGCTATAAAATGATTATATGAAATGAACATGAGCCTAAAATAAATGATGCATGCTCTCTCGACCTAGAGAAGAAAATGGATTAATGCAAAGAGTTTGAGTTTAAAGAAGAAAATCAAGTTATTGACTTGTAAATCTTTGGTCTTACTTCGAAATAAGTCGATATGGATGATAAGAGATTTAAAAAATGATGAAAAGCAATAGTAAAAAAAATGTGCTGACTATGGAGAAATTATGATGTTTTTTCTCTCGTTCATCAAAGTCTAGCTATTGTTTCACTATTAAATGAAAATTACATAAAGCTATTTGAATGCTTAAATGTAAAAGTATTGAGCACAATATATAATTTGCGACGGTCCAATATGGATTTAGTATTCATCTAAATAATGATATAAGTATCATTATGTGTATATCCATTTGT
Organism: Pontederia crassipes; assembly: GCA_030549335.1. Classification (NCBI taxonomy): domain Eukaryota; kingdom Viridiplantae; phylum Streptophyta; class Magnoliopsida; order Commelinales; family Pontederiaceae; genus Pontederia; species Pontederia crassipes. Next base: position 3,966,301 of record CM060192.1, read on the forward strand.
GTGGATAAATATGTCATCATGACATTATATGTGAAGTAATTTTACGTATAGTTAGAAGTAATAAGAGATTTCTTCTATTAATGAAGAATTTAATATCTTTCTATAGAAATGATATTGGTGAGACAATTATTCACACCGATTGTAAAATTTAAATAAGAATTGTTCAAGTAAATTTATTATTTTGTAGCAAGAGTCGTGTATCGTAAAGATGAATTGAAAATTCTACGGAGAACTGTAAACCAACGATGCTCTTATTACAAGAGATAAATTTAAATCTCATAAATATTTTCTAAGACTCTACGAGTGACAAAAGAAAATGTCCTTTTGTAAATATGGTCAATGATTAGACATGCACAATAAGTTGACCAGTCTGATATTTGTGTCAATGGTCAAATGAAAATTTTACTTATTTATACAGGGCACTTATATTGGATGACGATTAAGAGAATAATTAGACACTGGGCATGTTGACTCTCCTTTTGCGCTATGATGGAAATTGAGTAGATTTACTTAATAAAATAGACGCCTATTAAGAGGGCTATATGAACAAAGCAAAAGTGTATCTCCAATTATGTTTTCATGTTATAGAATGACGTATTGCAAAGTTTAGCTAAAGCAAAACTATATTTAGAGTAGTCAACTATGAAAATTGAGTTTGTGTTATACTCAATAAGTAAATTTCTTTTACTCATGTATTGACAATTGTCAAGTATGTCATTTGTTGCAATATGTATGTCACTATTGCTTGATAAAATGATTGACCATTATAAAGAAAAATGCATTCATGTCTAGTATGTCTTGACAATATCAAGAATATATGTTTGATGAATACATGTGTAAGTATGTGATACGTACTAAGCATTTTCGATTGACGCATTAATATGCGCAAAGTTTATGCGATGATGTATTCTATTTTTCTTGTGAGCACTAGATAGAACAATATGATAAGAGTTCAATATTTAGTAAACAATATAACCATTAATCAATAAAGAGGATCAGAAAATGAGGTCAATAGACTGATCCATATCAATTAACAATAATCAATTATCAATTATGTCTGATCACTATGACACTATCCAATTTAATAATTTCAATTCAATTATTAATATCAATAGTCATCGACCAATAATAAATTTTCATACAATTCAATGGGCGGAGGCAAAGTCGGTCAATGCCAATATCCGAATAATCATGATTCAATTCAATTCGATTTCCATTTAATTCGATTCAATTCGATTCAGTTTCAATTCAATCTTTGGAGTTATCCAATTCAATAGGAAGTGCTTGATCAATTAAGGAAAATTTTGTATCTCTTTCATGTAGACCAATGGGGGATCAAATCATGGTAAGTCGCCCTCCACTAATAGCGCTAAATAATAGTTTCATGATGACAAAAGACCATGGTCATCACAGGACAGTCCTAACTTTCCTAAAGGATAAACCTCTAGGTATGCTATCAGCCATATACAATATTCATATCAATAACAAATTGGCCCAAGAGGCTTAGAGACAATCAAAGAATATGGAGACTCAGTAATTTTCATCTTTTATCTTATTTATCCTAAAGACTTATCTTTAACAATTCAATTTTGATTAAACAAGGATTCAATCAGAGAAAAACTATTGGATCAATATTATGCTTAATCACATAATCAAGTAGAATAATAATATCAATAATTTCAAGTCAGCTCCGAAGGGTATGATGATGTCAGATCTGTTAACGATTATGATCATGGATGGTTATGGACAATTAACCACAATAACTATTCAATTTTCTATATTACAACTCAAGTCAAGCTGAAAAAGAACCCAGGCCCGGCCAATAGAAACTTGGACCGGGTTGACAATCCAATCCGATTCTGAATCCAACTCAATTCAAAATTTGTGAAATTCAGGTCGAGTACAGTAGAATTCGGGCCGGGTTCTACCGCCGACAAAGAAACACGTTCCAATGTGACTTTTCGATCACCATAATCATATCATACGATGTCCAAATGATGCATATCATATATCAATAGATTCTCGATACAAAGGAGAAGAGAATAGGGTTCCATGTTGCAAAAAACCGTTGACATAAGGATTTCCCCTACGTACCTAAAATTGGCTAAAAAATCAACTGGATCCCTCTGCTTGCGTGAGTTGTCTAGAAGCCGACTTTGGCCGGCGATCTCTTTGTCCATGTTTCGAAACTTGCGACCACCATTTGAAAGATCTTCTTCTATATGCTGGCTTCGAAACTAGCTGTCGCGTGCTCTTAGGGATGCCTCGATTCACGTGAAAATGAGGGGAACTGAAATTTTATTTGGCCAAAAGGGATTTCTAGCCACCCCTTTGATATCTATTTATAGTGAAGGCTAAAATATTCAATTCTATTGGACCTTGGATTCTTTTAGAATCAATCTTGACTATCCTTCAATAATTAAATCAATCCATAATTTCTCTAATTTATTTAAAGGATTATTTCCTCTGACCACCCCTAAACTATCACGATTTACCACGTCTAATTCCAAACTACAAACTTTATTTTTTTGGTACCTAAACTTTTGTGATTTTTTCAGTTTGATCCTTCCGTCCAATTTCGTCGACTTCTCCATTATTTTTCATTTTTCACATTTGTGAAAATTTATTATACCCTTATGTTAGTTCACTTTTACATAAAAAATAATATAATAATAATTTAAAAAAATAAGAAAAAACAAGAGACGAAGAGGGGGGAGGCACTTCCTCTTTCCTGACGCCGGGAAAGAGAGGGGGGTCGCCACCCCCCTCCTGTCATCGACGATGACGACGCAGAGGGGGGGCGGTGACCCTCCCCCTCTTTTTCTTGTCGTAGGGAAAGAGTGTGGGGCCCCCCCCCCCCCCTTCGTCTCTTATTTTTTTTCTTTTTTAATTATTTTTAAATTTATTATTATAATTTTTTATGTAAAAGTGAACTAACACAGTGGTATAATAGATTTTTCACAATGAAAAATAATGGAGAAGTTGACATAATTAGACGGAAGGAAGAAATTTAAAAAAATTGTGATAGTTTAGGTACCCAAAAAGTAAAGTTTATCTATGGGTGGACTTGGTATCAGAAAAATTCATTGGATCAGATCTTCCTTGCTTGCCAAGAGGATTCAAGGTTTACTCAAAAGTATATCTCTTGGCCCTGGAAGATGCTTCTTACGGTAATGCAGAATATTAGATTTGGATTTAAGAAATTCATTGCTAATGGTGCCTCTATTTCTGTTTTCTATGAGTCATGGATTTTCAATGTTCCTTTGTCGCATATGCCTACTTATGTTAATGTGCATGGCTCTTTTGAATTACTGTATGTTAAGGGCCTCATGGTGCATAATTCTTGGAACATGCCTTTACTTGATGAACTTTTTGGCAGATCTCTTATCGATGCTATTACTGCTATTCCTCTTATCCCTAATGCTTATTTGGCCGGTGATGACCGGTGGATCTGGTCTGCTGACCCATATGGTGATGCGACTGCTAGTTCAGTTTATTTCTCTATGAGTCACCTACCCTCCCAGTCGTTGAGTCCTGGTTGGTCTGTTTGGAAGCAATTATGGAAAATTGTCGCCCCTCCTAAGATCAAAACATTTCTTTGAAAACTTGTACACTGTCGATTACCAACTCTAGATATCATTTCTTCTTTCAATCATAGCATTAACAATAATTGTTGCTTGTGTGGTCTGATTCCTGAAACAAACTCCCATCTCTTTTTTGAATGTTCCTTTGCTAACAATCGGCGGACTCTGTTTCAAAATGACTTTGATTACCCCTTTGTATTTCGTGATTCTTGGAGCCATGGTGGCTGGATTTGGGAAGGGCACAACCTGGACTCTTCCCTTCGGACTAGGCTCTTGTCCATTTTTGCTTTCTCTTTGTGGGGCATCTGGATCGTTTGGAATGACACTCACTTTGCTTCCAAACAAATTACCGTCTCGACTATCCGACAAAAGGCACTAGTGGGCTCTAAGGAGTTCTCCAGATTCACCCTTCCTGAGGCCACCTACCCCCATGATCTAATTTGGGTCAAGTGAAAGGCTCTGCCGCTTTCTTGGGTGAAGGTTAACTCTGACGGGTCCTTCACCAAGCCCGGTGACCCAGGATGCGTGGGGTTGATCATTCGAAATTCTAACGAGTCGTTTCTTATGGCAGGTGCACTTCATTGTAGGGCAAATACGATTATGTGGGCTGAGGCTTGGGGTACTCTCACTGGTATCCGAAGATGTAGAGATGCAAGCATGAAACACATTTGGCTTGAGGCGGACTCTTCCAATCTTGTTGCTGTGATCAATCGTGAGTCGTGATGCCCTTGGCGGATCTGGACAATTATGCAGGAATTTTGACAGATCACTACAAATTCCGATTACTTAAGATGTACTCATATTTATAGAGAAATTAGAGGTAGAATGAATGTTTTAGACACTTTTTGGGAGGGGACTCCACCTCCGAAGATCCTCAGTACGTTGTATTCAGACTCTTTAGGAGCTTTCATTAATAGATCATAATTATCTTTTGTTAAAAAAAAGTTTGTAGTTTAAAATTAGATGTGGTAACTCGCGATAGTTAGGGATGATCAGAGGAAATAATCCTTATTTAAATCCGAATTTACTTAATAATACATAATAATAATTTCATCTCTTTTCAAATTACATCTTATCCTTCCAACTTATCCCAATCTTCATCAATTTCGAAATTAAATAATTCTAAAAAATTAAGATAGGATTTTCAGATCCATTAAATTAAAAATAAATATCTTTTACTTATTTTTTGAAAATTCAAGTCATTACAAATATCATTACAATTTTTTATTTTGCGATTAAATTTAAATGTTCTGTCTTTATCTATTTTTTAAAAATATAGTTTTAAATTATAAAATTATTTTTAAAATGAATTTTAAATTTATTGTCAATGACCACTGGAAAAGAACATGGTTCGAGCTAGATTAAGAAATATTGGGCATCAAAGCCATATTTTAAATAAACAAATAAGAAATAATAAAAGAACTCATGCTCTGTTAATTCTTGTTTCAATTTATATAGTCATGGTGTCTAGGCCTCTCCTTCCTTAAAAAATAAGCATAAAATATACTATAAACAAATAAAACAAAGGATCGAATGGTATCAGGTTCATATCCAGATAACAATGTGTAACCCTACATTTGAGAACATGTTCTCATCTATTGGGTGTGTGGTGTAGAAGCGAGGAATAAATTTAGGATAAATTTCTTATATAAAGTTAATTTTTTCTTATATATAGTCACTTTAAATATGTACTGATTAGCCTATAATTCTCTCTCCTAATATGCTTTGTTAGTTCTCTCTCCCTCTTTCTCTCTCCATCTTTTTTTTCTTGGAGCATATGATTCTTCTCCCAACTGCATAGTTATCTAATGGCAAAATCTGAATACAAATTAAGTTGATGCTGATGATGGATTTGTTGACTATGCAGAATCGATCTTTATGTATTGTATAATTCTCTCATCGCTCATGCATGCATGTTTGGTTAAGGAAAGTTATCAGTACGTATTTTTTATTTTTGTCTCACAAAGGTTATACAACATTTGTCAACTTGTGTGTCATATTAGATGATTTAGCAATTACTTTAAGAGTTTAAATCATTAATAAAGAAGGATTTAATAATGAGTTCTCAATTCTTTATGTATGCAAAAAGTTATTAGATGATCAGGAGCAAAGTTCCCAAAATAATGACTCAACTAAAAATATATGTCTCAACTTTATATTGTAATACTTTTTATGTAAGAGCCTAATTAATCCATACAATATATTTTTATTGAATTGAATTAACTGGCAACTATCATAAAAACCTTTCTTATATTTATTATTATTATTAAAAAAATGTATGCAATTAAAGAGGGCAAATCTTTCTAAAATCATTAGAATAAAATAAATTAAACACATAATCATTAGAATAAAATAAACCTGGTCAACTCCTCGACTTTTTTTTTTCTAAAATCACCTTAAATTGTGCGAAATCTTCTTGTATAATTTAAAAGCAGATTAACTTTATTCTTAAGAAATCCAATCATATACACATAATCCATTCATCTTTCTTTTATAACCATTTTTTCATTCCGTATTATTATCCACTTAATTTAAAGATTGATAATTAATCATTTATGATTTAACAATTACGTAAGTTTATATAAGAGATGGATTACATGAATATCATATTATTAATTAGTTAACAGATTATGAAAAAAAAACTCAATTTCTATACATTTCGATTAATAATGCTGTGTATTAATTAATATTATTTAAATTATTCACATAATGTTATATTATATTTTATTTACTTCAATCCAAACACTTAGAATAAGGATATAATTTTGGGAATGAGATCATGTTAGGCACGTAATCCATTTACTTTTAATACAGATTCAAACATCTCTAAGGGGCGTTTGATTAAAGAATATTTTTCAAAGAATAAGAAATTTTATTATAGATAATATAGAGTTCTAATTATACTCTTAGTTTATATTTTGTTTGGCTGAAAAAAAGAATAAATTTTATATTTTATAACAAAAATATTTATGATAATTAATAATTTACATTTATTATTATAATAATAAAAAAATTTGATGTAATAAATATAGTTAAATAATGAAAAATGATGAAAACATGAAAAAGCATAACATCTCCATTCTACTATTTTAGAATAATAGATATATTGTACTGGAGAAGTTAAAAAGAGTGATTTTACACTTTCAAAATGATTTTGAAAAAAAAAACGAAATTTGATCATTTGTTTAGTTATATTCTCAAATTTTTTGAAATATTTCGATCCATAACCCACAATCAAAATGCCCTAAGGGGTGGTTTCACGTATTACCAATTTAAGCAATCGGTAATTCAGATCCCCACATAAATAGATTATCACTATTTAAATTGCCGATAACATTACATTATAGTATTTGATAAGTATTGGTAATTATAATAATAATCAAAATGGATAGTGATAAAATTATTAAAATACCTCTCAAAATTATTTTATATTTTAATAATATGTTATTATAAATAAACAAAGAAAAAATAGATGACTGAATATATATAAAAAATATGAGATAAAATCAAGAATTAATTGTAAAAGATTTCAAATAATAAAAAAATAAGATTAAATGATGTTTATTTATTAAAAAAATATTTAAAATAAAAATTTAATTGAATGAATATTTTCGTCAAAATACATTCTCATCAACTGATAATTTGAAAAGACATCTCCCCAGCCTGCTATCTAAATTATCAATGAGACGATAATTAAAATTACTAGAGTAATTAAAATTATTAATAATTAATCACAGCCAAGCGAAATAATATGGTGGATCTTGAAAATTTTAAATAAAATAATCGATAATCTATTTAGATTATGTCATATCAAACGATCCGAAAGGACATTTTAGTACGAAGTAATCGTAGATTACTGTTTTTTTAATTTCCCATTTGTCTATAATAGATTTTCGATAATTTTTATTACCTTTCACTAATAATTAAGATAGTAATCATGAGAGGTATGTCTCTAGACTACCAGTTGGATAGAACGAACTTTAACAAAAATATACATTCAACTAATTTTACAAATTTTCTTAATAAATAATAGCATCCAATTTTATCTTATTTTATTTCTCCGAATAATTATATCAATAATTCATGTCTTTGCATCTTCTTTTGTTCGTATTCATTTTTCTAATTTTTGTTTCGGGTTATATGAAATAATATGTTATCACATGATGAATTAACTTTTGAAGATATTTTATTAATTATTATTTATATTTTAAACAGTGATAATCTATTTTATGATTAGTAAAGGATCCCTTAAAAGAATAATTATACCAAGTATTAAGTTGGATAGGAATAATATAGTTATATTTCTCTCTCTCTCTCTCTCTCTCTCTATATATATATATATATATATATATATATATATATATATATATATATTCGGGAAGTGGTTCCTACGTCAACGTAATGGTCCTTATCCAACTACTTCATGAAAGAACGATAAAATTAACTTGTATGCACCTCCATACATTAAATTAAGTTTGTGTGCGTGCTCTTATAGCTCACACGTATAATTAATTAATCTTTTTTATTTATTTCACCACCACGATATTTTAAAAACGGAGTCATTACTTTCTCAAACCAAACTTGATGAACTTAATTTCTTTGTTCGCACTGTTAAAATGTTACAGTTATTTTAGTTTCTAAAACTTTTTAAAAACAATCATTAGCACTTTACTATTCCAATCTGAGAGGATTAAAATATATAATATTAATAGATAGCTATAAAAATAATCTAAATATCTAATTTATATTAGGTGGATAAGGTGGCCAGCAAATGAACTAATTCTATGCGATACCAAATCTAAATTTGAGTTTTCTTGAGCTAATTTCCTTTTAAACTTATATATTGTTTTTATTAAATAAGTTTCGGAGATAAAACACGGTCACGTTCAGGGTGCTAAATCCGATATAATATTGTCATACAATATAATTTTCATGAATTAGCATCAACAAAGTATTGAAACATTGCCTAAACTCGTATTATGCATGCATAATTGCATACACCATTAATTCTCATTTAACACACACACACACAAAAACATGAACGCCCAACTTTGCCTCAAGTTGAAATGAGATGATTTGGAATCCAATTGATCACTTTCTGAAAACATGTTGGATTGAGATTGTAATGATGTGTCAAGATGGTTGGAATAGATTCACATGAACAAGAATGAGGTTATAATGAGCTTAGGCTTCAATGTAGCTACATTTATCATGACTTATTTTAAATTCATGATCAAAAGTCTAAAGCGATAAATATTTTAATTGGGATGAGAGTTTTATAAAATAATATCGTAGTGCAAACTTGAGCCATATAAAAAATACGAGTCAACGTGATAGGACTTATACATAATTATATTCTTCACTTATTAAAATATATTTTAAATTTATACAAATAAAAAACTTACTGTGAATAATATTTTGATTGGATCGGAGCGTTAACATACTTTATATGTGAATTAAATAATCAGCAACAAATCAAACGTAACAAAAATCTTTACGCTTCAAAACATTTTTTTTCCCTGGTTGAACCTCAACTACATATTATTTATTAATTTATCCGTTGTAAAATCCTTTTACAAACGGGTGCATTTTATATACTGTGTTTGACTGGAGCAATATTGTTGAAAAAAAATTAGTCAAATATGCCTACTCTTTCTACAAATTGATGAAAAATGCATGCGTCAAATCATAAAAGATTTAGATATGTAAATTAATGGTTGGATTAAAATTTGAAAATGAATCTTAATTTAAAATTAAAATAAGTGTTAATGATTGATATAATAATTAATAATCATCTACCTTAAAATGTCCATTCAACAATGATTTACATTTTTTCCATTTACACCTCCACATTTCCCTTATTTTATTAATGAATATACTAAAACAAAATGTCTACATTTTCATAATTTTTACAACACGGAAAAAGCATTACGACATCGATATTCCTATTTTTTTCTATATATTATTCATATATATATATATATATAACATATTTTTTTAAAACGATTTATTAAAAACATATTTAGTGGATTGATTTTTTGGTGAAACTTTTTTTGTTAATTATATATATATATATATATATGATATAATTACAAATTTTGGAGGAAAAAAACCACAGTGAGGTGGTTGGTGGGCCCCACGGCACTGCGCTGCGTCGGATTCCCAACAACAACAGGTTGGCCGAGTGGGGAGGTCGCTCTCGTCGCCGACGCTGAGCGTGTCGCCCTCTAAAGAGCGCTGGGCGTCGAGCAACGCTTCGAGGGCTGCAGAGGAGGAAGGAGAGGACGAGGTGATCTGCGCCGCGCCCCTCTCTCTCTCTCTCTCTGGCTGTGTCTCTCTCGCGCGCGTGAGCTCTCCTCCTTTGGTTGATTGTGGGTTTGGGTTTGTTGTACTACCTTTGCTTCTGAGGGAGGGATATTGAAGAGGAGGTCCGGGGGGTGGTGGTGTTGTGCGGTTGCGTTGCTTTCTCTTTTTCGTGCTGTTGCCGTTTTGGAGATAAGAAAAATCGCGTCTGTTTGCGGTTTGCTAGAAAAGCTTGCCGGAATTTGTTCGTTGTTGGCGTTTCTTGTTTGCTGCCTTGGGGGGCAGGGACGAATAGCTTGTTGAAGTTTCCTCGTCCGTAGCTCATGGCTGTGAGTGGTAGCTTCGATCGGTGGCAGAAGGATGTGTTTTTCTCTGCAGCGGAGGAGGTCCAAGAATCGGCTGATGTGTATGCCCTTATTCTTCAGTCTTAACGATTTTTCTTTGTGGGTTGTTGGAGAAGTTTGCATTTTGATGATATTTGTGAATCGAATCGATGTGTAATGTTTTTTTTTTGTTGGAAAATTTGTGTCAAAAGTTTATTTGGATGGAGTTGTGTTTTGGCTTCATCAAATTTCTCGTATTATTGTATTATCTCAACTCTGGGGTTTCTCGTGCGATTTGGGTTGATTGACTACTTGAATTGAAATGATCAATATCTCTCTGATGCAGCATGATCCCTTCTTCTTCTGAGTAAAAGGCAACTTTTATATATTCGATTTCTTTTCTGCAAATGCTCCATGATGATGCTTTTGCTGATTTAGTATTTTTGCTTCTTTCAGTATGTTATCTGTGTATAGAATATGGATTCGGCGACGAGTGGATGAATTTGAGCCAGAAGGTTCAGATGAGCTGTGCAGGGAGCTTCAAATTGCTCTTGGCACTGCAAAGTGGCAGGTGAGCACCATTCTCCTTTGAGTTCTTTAATTATTTAAAGGTTCATTTGTAGGTGAATGACAAGTCACATCTGAGAACCGAGTTTTTGTTATGACGATCCATGTTCTAAATGATTGTGTTTTTCTTATTATCTTTTGTTTGTAGTTGGATGAGTTTGAAAGGGCGGTCAAATTGAGACACGGTAGTGGCTCAGTGGAGGAAAGTACCATCCACAGACACATTCAGTTTATTAAAGCAATAGAAAATCAAATTTTGCAGGTAGAAAAAGATTTGAGTAATTCACTTAGCGAAAATCAGAAACAACCATTTCGCTGGGTCCAATTGGACAAGGAAGAAAGGGACGATCTTGCCATCTTTCTTTCTGGGAAGATTGAGAATGGTCAAGCAAAAGTTGTCAATTATGATTCCTCTTTAATCAACGTGAGAACTAACATGGACAACAAGAGCATCTTCAAAGATACAACTGGAGGTAATAAAGATCAGAGATGCATGGTTGATGTTTCGTCCAAAGAATCTTCTGAAAGCAAAAATGATGAAAAGTCTATAGAACGGGAGCAATCAAATGAACTGAAAGATTCTAGTTCACTGGATACTGATGCTTGGAAGATTCTAATTGCTGATAATGAGAACACAAGTAAAAATTTAATTGAAGATAGACAAGAGCCACCAAAGCATGCACCTGCTCTCTATCGTCTTCGAAGAGGCTTTGATTTTACAGCTAAGTTTAAGTGGTTTAAGAACAGTTACCGAAAAGCTAAAACTGAGGAGCATTTGCCTTCCAGACATGGTTTATCAAATTATCTTGACAAAAGAGTAACTTGGTTTGCTCAGGTAAGTGACAAATACTAGTAGTTTATTCCATTTGGTTTTGTTTCTGAATACAACAACAACAAAGCCTTATCCCACTAGGTGGGGAGTTTTAGAGTTTCTGAATATGTAAAAAAAATGGACTGTATTTCACAAATGCGTATTTCCATCCATTATATAGTTAGTTATATATTTTTTAGAGAAGGAATCTAGTTCTCTAGAATTGTAGCATATGTTTTAGAGATTTGATATTTTTTTTGCCTTACCAGTTATTTCTTTCCCAAAGCTGAAAGTTTAATCTGAAAAAACTCAATACTCGGATGCAATGTGCTAAAATTTTGTATTTTTACCATAATGTTTATACTTTGTTAAATGTCCCCTAAGCTTCACTGTTGTTGTAAGTTCAACCCTATTTATTGTGTATTGACAAGATTAAAGAATTAATTAATTTTCTTATAATAGTACGCAAGGATGCCATCAAAATCTATGGTTTTCTTAATTAGCATTTGACATTTCTTGAAATTAGTAACATTGATACTTTTGTTGTAAATTCATGTGTCCAGGGAATTAATGGATTGACTGAGAGAAGCAGGAATTGTTACAATAGTTTCACAGAAGATCAGAAGTCTTCTGTATCTCAGCAAATCTATCCGAAAGTTAATTTGGTTCCAAGGAATATACAGGGATCGCAGTACTTCATGCAATTCACTCATACTCTTCGGGTCTCTTTCTTGCTCATTTTGAGTATTGTTTTAATTGGTAAGTTCAACAATCAACATTAGAGTGGAGGAATGTGTTTGTCTGTTATTGCAACCTGCTAAATGTTCTACAGAATTTTATAGTTGATTCATGTTGGCAAATATGCTTTTACATGCCATTTCACCATGGAAATGGAGATATTGTTCACTTGTTAGGTATTTTTCATTTCACATTATACAATATTCATTTGTTTACTCTGGATTGTTCTCATGATTACTATTTCATGATGTTTTTAAGTTTTTGGTGAACAATTAACAGGATTGCCAACTGCAGAGTGTTTCATCAATCCTCAAATACTGTCTTCAAGAATTAATCTTTTCTCATATGTTCTCACAAGAATATACTTTTCTTGTCACTGTATTTTATCATCTTTAGTCCAATGTTATTCAGGTTAATGTGCAAATTTCTATTTTCTTCCATTGCATATATCTTGACAACTTTAACACATTTTTTTTTGTAATTCACGCAAATCCGTTTGTTTTTCCTACAGTTCTTGCCTAACTATATGCGCAGTTTTTTTTAGAGATCAACAGAGATTAATAAGATAAAGTGTTTTGGAAAATGAGAAGGATTACAGTTAATTAGGTTTTATTTTGTCTGTTTCAGATATATGATTATGATCTTATTAAATTTGATAAGCCAACAATTTTACTCAAATGCTTAAGAATGTACTCATAGTTATATTCTTAACCTCATGTGTGCTGAGAATTGCTTTTTAATTTGAACGTTATTGGTTCTAACTGATCTCTCAACCTAGTTTGACATCATATAAAATTTGACTAGCTCTTGCCATAAATTTTAAACGCCTTTGGTTTCATTCAGAGACGTCTTTTTTTTTTTTTCCTCCTTGATATTTATGTTCAAGCACATGTTTTGTTACTGATACTAGAAAGGAAGCTTTATTGATCGTTCTAATACAATAAGCTTTATTCATAAAACATATAAGCTTTCTGGCTGATGGCTACTAAAGTAACTGAACCATATTGTTTGCTTTTCTCTGCAGTGCCATTTGTTCTCTACTCCACTTGAGTGCTTCTCTGTTGATACTGCTGGCAGCAGCAGCAGGCAGGAAGTAATTGATCTGATGCTGCCACTATTCAAACTACTGAGCAATGGATTAACTTGGCACCAAATTGAAAGGAAGATGATCATGCAACCAAGTGTTGATGTTTGTATTAGTAATTGTTGTTATCTTGCAGGTTCTGCATAATGAAATATAGAGGCAAAGTATATTAGTGGAAGAGTCAAACCCAAAAACGATAATGCAACGAAGTGTTGTATCATTGTATTCGTAATCGTTCTTTACTTATAGGCTCTGTATAAGAAAATATAGAGGAGAAAAAAATATGTTAGTGAAAGAATCACCGACCAGACAGGAACAAGAAGTGTCAGCCTATCAGAAATTGAGAAGCTACTGAGGGCACTTAGATGTTAATTTGATGTTTTAATTCAGTTAGATCGATTAATATTGACGTCGAGGTTAAATTACTCCTCTAAAGGTAGCACCTTTCAAATTCTCAACACTTTAATAATTAATAATAGTTATTTTGATGAATTAGAACAAATGGGTGGTGCACAAATATTTCATTTACAAATTACAATGTCCATTAACATTTATTTATAGCATAAGAAAAGAACTGGTAATTTATCCACAATTTATTGTTTCGCTTATGCTTAAAAGTATTGGGGGGAAAAGATTACAAAGCCTATTCCACTTGCTGCACACGACGGAGTGAAATATTTTTTACATGATGGGGCATTGACTAGGGTTAGGACACCCGGAGGTGAGACAAATGAATTTTCTATAGGAATTGGCCTACATCAAGGATCAGCTTTAAGCCCGTATTTATTTAACTTAGTTATCGATGCTATAACCGAGAGTATCACAGAGGAGGTACCTAAGTGCATGCTATTTGCGGATGATATAGTACTTTTAGCGGATTCAAGAGAAGAGATTAATACAAAATTGGAAATATGGAGAAATACGTTGGAGTCAAAGGGTTTTCGTTTAAGTAGGAATAAAACAGAATATATGCATAGCAATTTCACAAATAAACAACTTAGAGACGATTTGAAAGTTAGGTTAGGGGAGGATATAATTCCTCAAGTGACAAAGTTTAAATATTTAGGATCAATTGTAAGACAAGATGGTGAGATTGATGACGATGTTAATCATAGAATTCAAGCTGGTTGGTGTAAGTGGAGGAAAGCCACTGGAGTTCTTTGTGATAGAAAAGTACCCAATAAAATTAAAGGAAAATTCTATCGTACTGCTATAAGGCCAGCAGTGTTATATGGTAGTGAATGTTGGGCTATGAAGGGACAACATGAACGTAAAGTGGGGGTAGCCGAAATGAGGATGTTGAGATGAATGTGTGGTCATACAAGATTAGATAAGATTAGGAATGACCATATACGTGAACGAGTCGGAGTGGCTCCTATTAGTGAGAAAATGGTAGAGAATCGTTTGAGATGGTTTGGTCATGTTCAGAGAAGACCATTAGATGCGCCAGTAAGAAGAGTAGATCAAATAATCTGGAGTCCGATTAAAAAAAGGGAGAGGGAGGCCAAGGCGGACACTTGGCGAACTAATAGAGCAAGATCTATTGGTGAATAATATACCGAAAGGTTTGGTTACTAATAGAGCGGAATGACGTCGTATGATCCATGTAGCCGACCCCACCTAGTGGGATAAGGCTTTGTTGTTGTTGTTGTGGATTTGTATTGCACGTAAGAAAATTATGTAAAAAAAACAAATTAACTATTCAATTTAATTTGTGTCACAAAAAAAAGTGAGGGGGGAAACAACTAATTGGTGGGAAAATCCTCTTTGAAATTTGGTAAATTTAAGTTTCGTTCATTTACAAATAAGAAATAGTTTCTCCCGAAACAATCCATATCTGATTTCATCCACCTACCTTCCAGTTTTGACCGTCGGATGTACTTGAGCAGGGTTTCTAGCCGTCCATCTGCGTAAATCCATGGATCCTGCATCGAACACCCCCGATAGTGACCAATAGAATGCTATAGCATTTGATCGAACGGTAAAAAATAATAGCAGGTAACTCCCACGGATTGGTCCCACATCCTACGATCAGAAAAGCGCTCCTACTTGGTATAAAATGACCAGCAGAGGTAAGTTGCCTCCAAGCCCAACCGTGTGCGAAAAATTCGAAGCATTCCCCCAAACCGTGAAGTCGTTTTGCAGAAGGTTCAATTACTAAAGACACAGCGGAAAGATGTCGGGTCGTGGGAAGGGCGGCAAGGGATTGGGGAAGGGCGGAGCGAAGCGGCACCGCAAGGTCCTCCGCGACAACATCCAGGGCATCACGAAGCCGGCGATCCGCCGCCTCGCCCGTCGCGGCGGCGTCAAGCGCATCTCCGGGCTCATATACGAGGAGACCCGCGGCGTGCTCAAGATCTTCCTGGAGAACGTCATCCGCGACGCCGTCACCTACACCGAGCACGCCCGCCGCAAGACCGTCACCGCCATGGACGTCGTTTACGCCCTCAAGCGCCAGGGCCGCACCCTCTACGGCTTCGGCGGCTAAATTTGCAATTCATCGTAAATAGGGTGGACAAGGACGAGTAGAGATGTGTAATTGGGTTATGATGAATGTTCGTTCTCTTCGTGTTGTGGATTCGAGACGATGTACAATTTCTTAAAATCTTAATGCAATCGAGTCTTTCCTATTTTGACTTCCTTCAATCAAATTTTGTTTCTGTCTTTTGCAAAGTTCACTAATTAATTCTCGAAAGCCGGTAGAACTCTCCGTCGCTTGCTGAAGCTTACGCGAAAACTGTCATCGTGTTCCCATTCCAATTACATACCATCAATTTCTTAACATTGGCAACTACTGAAAAAAAAAATTCTGAACAGTGGCAAATCTGTGCCGTTATTTCACAACTCGTCAATTAGTCGGACGGTGATGTGAGGTATCTGTCTTGTAGTGTGGGCCCACTATCCAACCAAATTAGTAGTTGTACATTTTTCTATACACTTAAATCCTCGTAACTAAACGGTTCCCATGGTACAACACACCATTAATTTTCCTCTTCCCCCCTTTTTCCAGATCTGAGACTCGAGTGCGCGAGATCGATCAAAAGCGAGAACAAAATTGAGTCGGGATTGACACCGAAACCCTAGCGTCCGATCTTGTTCCTGGTGGTAATTGCAATACTTGGTGATCTCAATCGGCGATGGCGTGCCTCGCCCTCTCCCTCCAGCCGGCGAACGGCCCCGACGTACTCCTCCAGACTCGCGAGTGGTTCCCCCCTGCCCGCGCCCTTGCCGCCCTCTCCGCCTTCCGCCAGACCCGACTCGCCCTCTCCTCCGGGCCGAACCGACAATCCGCTGCCGCCGCTGCAGCCACCGCCTCCCCGTCCACTGACGATCTCGACTCCACCATCGGGGACGATCCCCTCGCCGCCTCCTCTGGCCAGCTTGTCGTGGGCGTGGAGAGCAAATACCGCGTCGTCTATCGCCTCGTCAATTCCATCTACGTCCTCGGCATCACCACCGCTGACCACCACCACCGCCCGCGTGATCCCGCCACCAACCTTTTCGAATGCATCAACACTGTAAACCAGGCCGTCTCGGTCGTCGTCGCCGCCTGCCGCGGCGTCGATGTCACTCCCGAGAAGCTCCACCGCAAGTACCCCGAGATCTACATGGCGCTCGACATTGTCCTCCGCGGCGTCAGCAGCGTTCGCCTTGCCGCCATCCTGTCGTCCATCCACGGCGAGAACATCGCGAAGATGGTCCACACATCTGTGGATGCCGAGAACCGCGTTCGCGGCGCCGATACGTGGTCTGGCACTACGGAAGCTGTTGCTGCGGAGAGGCGTGCAAATCTGGATGTCTTCTCTGGTGCCTTCTTCGAGCTCCCCCCTGAGACACTCGCCGCAGGAGACGAGGTCGCCGCTGCTATCGCTCCGGTTGCGGCCTCCCTCCCAGAAGATATGCCAAAGGAACAAACCGAGGAAGCTGCGGCGCCAGAGGAGAAGGATCCTTTCGCTGCAAGCGAGCGCATCAACAAGCCCGACGAGGCGCTCGTTGGAGGCTTCAAGAAGAGCAAGGATGCCACTGGCGCTGCTGCTGATCCGACCTTAGCGCTTGCTGGGCTCGAGGTAACCACACTTCCTCCTGCTGAGGCTACGAAACCTACCTTCATTGGCGTTGAAGGGTTCGAAGGGGACTACGGCGGAATCGAATTCGGCAACGAGGAAGCGTCCCTTTCCGAAGCATTCGAAGGCATTGAAGGCAACACGCCATTTGGAGGTGGTTTGGATGCTTCAGAATTCGTTACGACAACAAAGAAGGCGTCTGCAGCTAAGGGGCTTACAGGACTCGAGTTGCTTGCTACTGGTCCAAGCCCTGCAACAGCTGCAGCTGCAGCAGCTGGAGCTGGAACGCCTCTGGAGAACCTCTTGGTTTCGAAGACGCATGAGATGACAGCTCCTGAGATGTACATCTCCGAGGAGATCAATGCCGAATTCAGGGAATCCCTACTTGTGCGGGTGGGATTGAAAGGCACCGTCTTCTTGAAAACATTGCCTCCCAAGAAGGTTGAGGGGAAGGAGACGGAGTTCTCCTTCCGCCTTGAGGGAACCTCAGGCATTAAAAGGGCCGTGATGCAGAGTTCTCGTGTTAGTAGCCTTGAGAACGGGATGTTCCACATTAGGACTCAATCCATGGAAGAGCCCATTCCAATTATCATGTACAGTTTGCAGCCACGGTTTACCCCGCTGCCACTGAGGCTGCGTCTTGTGAAGCGACACAGTGGGAAGCTTCTGTCAGCCATGATACAGTATGCATCTAACCCTGAATTGTCCGTGCCCTTAAGCAATGTGACTTTCATTCTGAAGTTACCTGTTGAGCCGACTCTGCTAGAAGTTTCGCCAAAGGCTGTTCGCAGCGACAAAGAGATCAGGTGGCATGTACCTGATGTTCCCCTGAATGGCCCCCCAGGTAGGCTGAGAGCTCGCATGCCTGTCGATCATGACTCAAGCGAAGGTGAGCTTGAAGTTTTCGGTATGGTGAAATTTTCTGCTCAGGGTTCTACAACACTGTCTGGAGTGCACCTTCGGCCAGTTTCAGATGGTATTGCACACTTCAATGAAGTAAACCATACATATGCTAGTGGTAGTTACTTGTGTAATTGTTGAAGCTAGTCACTCATATTGAGGTGTGCAGTACATTTCTTCAACACTATGAGTTTATCTATACTTTCCTGAGAGTGATGAAGTAGCATAGTCTGTGAGCATTTATTGTTTTCTCACCATCCAACTTCTACTTTTCCCGTCATGTTTTTCTCTTCAGTTGAACTAAAGGGTGCATTTGTCAGCATTGTTTCTTCATATATTCTGTCCACATCCTTTTTGTCTCAGATACTTCCCTTCAGGGTTGTCTAATGCATGTGTAGCTAATTCTTGTTTTTAATTGACTGGCATTGTTTCTTTGCATCTAATTCAGTAATTCTATGTTTTTGGGCAATAATTCAGTAATTCTTTTTGAGGGTAAGAATTCAGTAATTCTATGTTGGCTTGCAGTGACCTTTCCTAGTTAGTCTTTCTTCTGAATTCTGACTAAGCAACATATGACTGTTTATTGTATGCATATTTATTTATTATATGGTACAATGATAAATCCATTTATCCAATCACTTTTAAGTTGGATAACGAGTACCTCAAAACAAAAATAAAGTTGTCTAGAGGCTTGGACAAATATATATATCATCAAGTATGCAGATTGGTGATTAACAAATTAAGAATGTACTAGCTTCTTTGAGTGAGATTTTCTTAAACTCCTTAGCCTGGACAAAGGAAACAATAGTACTTGATGGATATTGAACATTAGTATCTTGACAGCTATTTGTAAATGCGAAAGGATATAGACATCCTAAGGCCTTACATGGAGGAATCTCTAAGCAAATGCTAAAAAGTTTGGCCACTTGAATTATTAAGTAGCTTTACTGTCAATTTTTTTATTGTCTTGACAACAAAGTGATCGAGTAGGTTCACTCTTAGTAAGCAGAATAGAGGTGGAGATTAATTGTACCTTCAGGTCATCTAGATGCTATGGCTACTTATGGTTGAACTTCTGATCCCAACTTCCTCACTGTTGGGATATAACACTGTGGACATATTAAGTTTGACAGGTACCAGTCTTGCTGTATCAATCATATTACAAGAAGGGAAACATTGCACTTAAAGAGTTTTACTGACAATGGCATTGATGGACATGTTGGAGTGCTATGATATTCAAGTTTTTTTTTTCTTTTTGAGATACAGTAGTTCTTGAAAGGAAACTTCTCGTGTGTCCTTAAAGATGGAATCTTGTTCTCTACGATGAAAGTAAAGGAAACCTCAAGTCACTGTAGAGATGTTCGATAGTTTTCATTCAAATTTCTTGTTATTTGATTGCTGCTCAACTTGTTCGGACTTGGCTTGATAGTAAGTTCATATTTTAAGGCTCATGGCTTAGCTGATGCTTTTCATGATTCAAGTTCCAACTGCATGTTTACTTTATGTAATATATTGAGGCTATTTGAACATTGACGTATGTTGTGAAGCCTACATTCTTTTTGCCTAGCCAATTTAAGATGAACATCCATCTTGCACAATTAGTTCTGTTTTGCAAGTTTAAGTGAGCACAACTTGTTAGGAGTCACCAAAATGCACTCAAATACATGTTTCTATCCGATGGCTTGTACCAAAGTTTCTTGTCTTTGGGATTTCAATTTCTCTGGTCCCTTTTGCCATCATCGTGTCGCATTACACTTCCACCAAAACAACACAACCGGACAAGAGAAAGATCATATTCTCTGTGCCTGCAAAAGTGTGTTGTTCCCTTCTGCAATGGATCTTTTATCGTGTCATAGTGCACCGTTGCATGTAATGTGGACTCTTGCCTCCAATCTTGATAGGATAAAAAAAAAAATCTTGATAGGATCATTTTCTTTAACACTCCTTTATTTAATAATTATTTTAAATAATAAATTTTAGTCAATAACTTTATTCAAATTTGACAATTAAATTAAAAAATTGACTTATTTTTTTTACTAGTTAGAAAATATCAATTCCACCCTTTACCTTTTCAAATCTAAAAAATATTACGACAATAACAAGACGATAAAAAATTTCATATTTACTAAAAAATGTTTATTGAATAATATTTTGCTCATGTTTCCATTTTTTATTTTAAAAATATTTCCGTCATAATAAGAAGGATAAAAGTGATATTTGACTAAAAGATTTAATTGCTAAATAAAAAATATTTAGAAATTACAATTTATAAGTTTATAATTTAAGGTCATAGGCGGAAAAAATAAATTACAAAAAGTGTATCGACAAGTGATACTGTGATAATAGGTTCAGTTCGACATGAATTGTACGAGTATTCACGAGGATCCAAAATTGACCAAATTAGTTGAATCCGGTTGATTCAACTCAATCCGGTCATTTTTTATAATACATAATGTTAATTATTCTACTTAATATTCATAAAATAATGACTAACAATCATATATATATTTTATAATATCTAATGTTTTATTTAATATTCATAAATGAGTTTTACAAATATTGAAGTCCCTATTGCATTTGAAACTAAATTTGTTAAATAATGTCTTGAATCCTACTTTAACTGAAAATCTGTTTGGAATCAAATAAGTAATAGGAAGACTTCGAGAGATGCTTGGATGAGAAGTGCATAATTGGAAGGATTCCTACTCCTAATAGGAATAGGAGTCGGCCGGTTCCCGATGTCGAGAAGGACATGGCGGATTCTTGGAGGGCCGAGCTTCCTTCTTGGACCAAGGGGCACTTGGAGTCGAAGATATACTTCTAGAAGGACTGAAGATGTGAAGGGGCCATCCAGGACTTATCCTAGTCCGAGCTTGGCAGGGTGCCAAGCAGGAGGCCTGGACGAATTGAACTTTAAGATAGACTTTGAAGGAGGCCGGATTTTTCAGGAACTTCAGGAAGTCAAATTTCTACTCCTACTTCAAGAAGATTTTTCTAAAAAAAGAGCTTGCATGCCTAGTAGGATTAGGTCCTTAAGTTAGAGTAGGAGTTGTTTCTCCAAAGTCCTATAAAAGGACTCGTAATCAAGGCTTATAAGATCATCCTGGACAATCTTGGATTAATCTGATCTTGTAATCCTCTTCTGTTTCTTCCATCTAATATAATTCTGCGTCGCCTTAAATTTCTCAAGTTTTCTCGCGGTGCATAATTTTTCTCGTGCAGAAATTCTAACAAAATTTAACCTTCAAATCAAGCTAAGCTACTAGTCTAAGGCCATGTTAGGGTGGAAACTTCAAGGCAAAACTTTTCTTAGTTATGGCAAAATATCAAATGAAGTTTTTGTGAGCTCTACCAGAACTAATATCCCGGTGAACGATTGCAATTCTGATAAGTTCTCGCAAAAAAAAAATTTGATGGAGGTCGAGAATTTGACAAGTTTTGTCTAACTTGCTGCAACTCACCTCGATATATGCATCTCATCATAATTTTTTTTTAGGTGCCGGCCCGGATCTATGAGAAGTCTCCGGTGTCCGAGGTTACTAGCAATTGACTAATTCGGAGTCGAAAAAATAGAACAGTAAAAACTTATTCCTTGGTTAAGATGACGACTCCGAAACTCGAATTCGGGGCTACTAGCACCCAGCGAACGTTCGAGACTCAACCCTACCAGTTGAGTCAACCACCGTTGGTAATCATAATTTTAGTTCTAGAGAAAGTTTTATCCAAACACGAATCTAGAACTAGAATATCAAATCCGACAATTCTCATGAACTTAAGAGAATTCATGTTCCCGCATCCAATAAAAAAAAATTGGTGTAGACCGAGTGATCCGTTTTACATCATCAATCGGGTCTACATCGTTTGAATCACTGAATTATTACTTTTCCACTCACCCTTCAAATTTCATGTATATTATAAAAACACAATGATGTAAGTGAAAATACAACCAAACGAGAAACGCTTGGGGGGAAAAGCGAACCAGCATCAAATGGAATTCATCCTCTAGAACTCATGACCGATACGAAATGGACACTTGAAATAAAAAAAACACAAATTTCTTTTGTTTGCAGTCCACCAAATCAAAACGCAGAGAACAGTGAATTTTGGGTCGCTGTGCAGAGGAGGGTTGGAGTGGAGACTCTCTCAAAGCTGGCAGCATCCATCAATACATTACGGATCCGTGACTTCACATTGGGATTGGGCTCCTCTCGTGACGCAAATTTAATGTCCCTTTCCCCGCATTTAAATTTCCCATGGAAAAATAAAGGAAACAAAGGAATTTTGCCCAGCGAGTCCCCGCCATCTCAACGGTCCCTTTCCATGCTTCCAAGCCAGAGGGGCATTTTCGGAAACTCCGTCCGTACTCCTCTTCCCAGAAAGGCCCCCGCAGCACTGCAGCAGAGATCGTCTTCTTCTCTTAATTCCCATAATGCCCTTCGTGGCAGCCACGGGCGAGCGCCGCCGCCGCAGGCAGTCTCGGCTCACACCCCTTGCAGGTCACGGACGAAGGTGACGGAGACACCGGCGCTCTCCAAGCCCTTGCAGCTGAGCGACCGCAGGAGCTTCCACGTGCCGCGGTTGGCGCCGACGGACGCCTCCGTCGCCTCGGCCGGGGGGCACCGGCGGCGCTGCTGCCGGCTCCTGATGTCGCTCAAGTCCATCGTCGCCGGAACCCGCATGGATCCCAGAACGTAGAGGTACCACCTGGGCCGCTGCTTCGCTGCCGCCGCGTCAGCCCCAGCGTGTGGCGGCGGAGGGAAGGACTTCGTCGTGACGTCGGCGTCCGACGCCGACTTCAGCCTCCGGTAGTTCGCCTTCGCCTTCGCCGCCCCGCCACGCCCCGCCCAGAACCGGCGAGATGGCCGGGCAGCGTCGATAACTTCGGCGGCGTTCTCCCGTGGGGGCTGGTGGCGGTGAGCCTCGGTGCTCCTGGGAGGTGGTGGGGCACCGAAAGGGAGGATTTTGCCGGCGAGGAAGACGTCGTCGGCTGCGCACATGGCCGGAGGAGAACGGCGGAGGGAGAAGAACTCGAACGAGTCCTCCACGCCGTCGTCGTCCATGGAAGGAATAGGAGCAGAAGGGGGATGATCAGGGCCGTTGGAGTTAGAATGGACGGTCATCGGAGTCCGCGCAAGGGAAAAGCTTCGAGAGGACATGACGCTGTGGAGCACACGATGCCTTCGCGGTTGGGACCGCTTGGCTTTTATACGAGGACGAGGGGTGCTTTGGTAATTAAGCGGCGTTTTTATTATATATTTTAATTGCATATATTTTTCTGTAAATAATAAATTATATAAAAAGGTAAAAGACTAAAGTGGTGTTTTGACATCTCAAACTATTTATAAATAAAATTAAGTAATTCAAATAATTATTTTTTTTATAATAGAATTGAGATAAAGCAATTCTTACTTTTAATAAAACTTTCTTATCTCTTATATTTTTAGTGATAATTTTTTTAAAAAAAAATCTAACATTGTCCCTGGTCTTTATAGTGCTTGATGGAATATTAGACAACAAGGTCTTATTTTCTAAGGTTTATTCTGCTATGAAACAGCATCTAAAGGATGTCCTCTTCTCTTCTTGTTTATTAGATTAAAAATATATGAACGTAATTAAAGATTTTAAATAAAAATATATCAGATATCATTAATAAAGTTTTAATTCAATGAGTAAACAATAGTAGGAGACACAACACAAGGACATCTCCATCTTATTCACCACTAAACATAATAACGGCTATTGAGTAGTTTGAATCGTATTACATGATCAATTTATTTATTTATTATTAATAATTTGGCATTTCAATCAAAAGGGTCAACCATACATTTGCAATGAATTATTTTACATGTTTAAAATGACATAAAAAGTCCTTGACGAAATTTTATTTTTAAGGTGTGTCATTAATGCTGAGTTTTCATTTTTAAAATGATCAATTCAACTCGTATTCAAACGTCCAATTATATTATATATTAGGAATTGTAGATAGAGGAAAAAAAACACGTCCGAATTTAATTTCGGTCAAACTATAAATTTTGGGGTGGTCTTCTGGAAGGTTCAGTTGCCTCAAAGATATCCATAAACAGGTAAAGCTTCTCCAACAAGGTAAAAGCTGCTACTTGCTAATTTTATTGACCAAACGTGTAAATTTAGAAGTTGTACTATATATATATATATATATATATATATATATATGGTGAAGCTTGATCCAATTGGAGCCATTGGATCAAATGGATGACTCATATTACATCTCTCGGATTAGGGTATTGGAGTTCCCCTTTTCCTCTTCCCTTGATCGGCGGTAGTCGGCACGGCGGATGGCGTAACGGTTGGCGTTGGGGTCAGCGGTAGCAGTTGACGATGGTAGATTCAGTTCGACAATCTATGCACGAGCTCATAGGGGGCGAGGTCGGGCGCATCGATGGGATTCGTGCTCGACGATCGATGACAACAATCAAAGAAGAGGAGATCGATCGGCGGCGGCAACACGCAAGAAAGACAGAGGTTGCAAAGGTTGTTGGTGATTGTCCAATCGATGTTATCCGCTCGTAGAGGATCGCGGGGGTGCTCGAGGGCTGCAGGTTTGAAGGAAGGGGCCAGCGGTTGTGCTCACGAGGGAGAACATGCAATCATAGAGGTCGGCGGCGACGAAGGAAGCGGCAACAGTGCTTGGAGGAGAAGAATGCGCAAGGAGGTGATCGGTGGCGGTACAAAAGAGAGACAGAAGAGTGAGCGTGCATGAGAGAAGATGTAGAAAGAAAACCTGCATGGTAGATCTAAAATGAATGGCCCAAATTTGAATGTTACACCATGTTACACTCTCATTAATCTCATATATATGTGTGTGTAAAATAGATGTGTGTAGCTCTTTTTGCGTCACACCGTGTTAAGTAACCGTCCATATGCATACAAAGGCACACAATGTGAATGATTCAAATGTGATAGGATGGTTGATGTTTCAACCAAAATTTGCCTTTCCCCCTCTCTCCTCCCCTCCCTCTACCTCTCTCTTTATTTCTATCAGCTGCTGGGGGATTTGTGTGGGAGGATTTGGAGGCCATGGGTCAGGGACGATTTGGAGGTGTCACCGTGTTAGTGACGGCCTGAGCGTGATCTTGGAGAAGAAGAGGGAAGAAGATCTAAGCACCGGAGTGACAGACGTCGATGACCCCGACGTGGGCACCAGAGCAAAGGATGTGGACAACGAACATTTGGGCATCCAAATCTGCCTCTCATTCGGCACATCGGTAGTGGGAACACTAGTCAGAAACGAATAGAGACTTGCAAAGAGAGAAGTTCGAGAGAGAGAAAGAGAGAGGAGTTCCTCTGAGAGAGAGAAAGAGAGAGAGATTAATCAATCGTGTGAGTGGGATCTCACGAGATGCACGTCGTGTGAAGGGGAAATCTAGCGCGCCTTTGCATGTACCGTTGGATCACATTTGGACGATTTAGAGTTTGCTCCGCGAAGCAAAAGATACTCCCAGTTTGCCCTTATATATATAAGTAAACTCATTTAGCAATTATATTTCAATTCAAATATTAAACTATATGCAAATATGATTTTTTTTTAATATGAGATACATCTACTTGGGTTTCGGTCCCTACACGTTCAGGAAGTTGCATGCCCCTTTTTCTTTCTTTATGCATATATAAGCGTTAATTAATAAATAATAATTATGCTTGAGAGGAAAAAGGCTTCTTTTTTTATTTATTTGATTGAAAGGGAGGTCTCAAAGCTGTAAAAGGTGTGAGGGACGAATACTGAGAAGGATGCATATAATTACCAAGCCGCACTTTTTTCTTGTTCTTTTTTCACTTTACTTCAAATCTCCATCTTTACTTTTTCTTTTTACTTAATTGTTCAAACAAATAAATACGAGATTCATTAATCTTTATATTATAGTTATATTTCTAACCATCAAATCAATCATGCTTCTTGGATATGGCTTATATACATACATACATATATATATATATATATATATATATATATATATATATATATATATCATTTTACAAGGAGAAATAATTAAAGAAAAAAGGGTTGGAGAGTATTTATTAATGATATTATATGCAACAATGCCTATCATTTTCTTTCCAACATCATCTTACCGAACGAGTGACAAATCAATTTTGGAATTCTGATGGGCAAACATGAGATACAAATAATTTGCAAAAGTGAATGGAATTAATTATGAGCAATAATACTCCTTGGAGGTGGCCGTCGCCATGTCATCTAGAAGCAATTAGTGTATGACGTGAGATTTTAAGAAGAAAGGAATAGTTAGAATTAATTATTCATGCAGAAGGATTAGTCTATTAGATCAACGTATAGTGAAGTTCGAATCATTTGATGGAAAGATGTTTCCATTAATGTGATTTATATAATATATGCTCAATGTCAAGATTTCGATTTAGATCTCACGATTTTATGATCTTACTATTTTTAATGGAACCGATTTTACTTTCAGAATTTTATGTGTGAGATCTTAAATTAACCTTAGTTTTGATTACACGATTTTATGAATTTATCCGATCTTAAATGATCAAAATAATCATTTAAATATTAATTAAATATTAATTAAATTATATATTTATACTATTAATACTAATACTTTAGATAAATGTTAATATATTTTCTTAACTTTTGATACGTTTTGTTGTAATTTTGCTCACGAATAAATATATCTCAATTAGGAGTAATTTAAGATTTAAATATGATAAATTTATCAAAATAATAATTATTATTTTAAAAAAAATATATATATATTTTAATAATAAGTAGAGTGATCCTCAATCTCACCGATGTAATAATGCTACAAATATTGAATTTGCGTCAAAAAAATTTGTTACTGTGTGTGTTTGCGAGTGTCATCTGCAACTTTTGACATTTTAACCCTAGTTAAATTATATGTACACAATGACGACATGATTAAAAGGCATAAATGAATTAAAAAAACATAAAATAAATATTAAATGGTATCAAGTTTATTAATTTGATCGAAATAATAATTATCTGGCGGACTGGTAACGCCGTCAGATGACATTTTTGCCTCTCGAGGCAAGATAAAATAAATAATAAAATTATTATTGTTAGACATTTTTTCTAAGTTAATGACAAATTGCATGGTTGAAAGTTTTTGTTTGATACACCGTCGAGCAGAGTCATAGGAAACAAACATTAAATCCTTTTTGTCTCATCTTTTTTATGCTGAATGCGAATCCCATCTTTGGAATAGCGATTAACTATTCAAATGTTAATTCTTTTTTTATAAATGATAAAAATAAGTAGCGTTTAACGTTTCATATAAAAATATTAAAAAATTACTTCTACTAACTTTTAGCGTTTAGAGGTTATATTTTTTTTTCAATTTTACCATTATTCAAATATTTTATTTATTTCAAACTTATCTTATTATTTTATCATTTTTATTTTATAATCATTTAACTATATTTCTTTTTATATTCATGTTTAATTGATTACAAATTATTTATATGTTAACAATGAATAAAGAAATAATTTCACAATTAATATTTTTATATCATGATTGCACTATATATAAAATTTATTATTAATATAAATTTATATATATATTAACAAAAAAATTAGTTGTGAAATTTAATTTTATTTAATTAAGATATAAATATTTAATTTATTTTATTATAATATAATTTGTATAGTGGTTAAATCAAATAATTTGTCTTATGTCTAATTATGTCATTTTATATTCGTCGGCTAATTCCATCGTTAAAATTATTAAATACTTATTTATTATAATTTCTAATAGCTAATCATCGCCCGTTATCCGCTAATTAAATCGTTATCTACTTATCAAATCGCTAATAATGTCAAAGCCTATGTGAAGCAGTTTTTTAATCATAGATATCATATTCCATGGCACATGATCATGCGCGAGATTTTGACGTGCATTTGGCGAGATCTCTTACACGTTCGGATGGCTCTCCCTCTCAGCACGAACTCCTCTCTCTCTCTCTCTCTCTCTCTCTATGATCTTTCCTTTTCCTCTCCCTCTCTTTCTCTTTGATGAGAGGCACCGATGCAGGTAACCACGATCTGGAGGTTGTAGCGGTCGATCAGGAGGCATAGTGCCGATGATCGAGGCCGCAATGATTGATTTGGAGGTCATGGCGCTGACGATCGAGAGTGAGAGTGATTGATCTAGAGGTTGCGGTGCCGACAATTGAGTGCGAGGGCGGCCATGAGTCGGCGGTCTGAATCGCAATGATGAGGATCACGATCGAGGGCGAGAGCGGCCACTCTCTATCTCGCTCTCAGACTCCTGTCGACGATGAGGCCAGGTGGATCAATTTGATGATGACAATGACTTGGGCATGATTTTATGATGGCCACAACCTATGGTTAGCGATCGAGGGCGGCCACAAGAGAGAGAGAGAAAGGGATGGTCGGATCGCATCTCGCGAGATACTTGTGAACCATCGAATTATATCTTTACGGCATTCGATTAGATGAGCCATCAAATTTAATCTTCACAGTTGAGAACGGGCTTCACGAGGTCTGAAACAAAGGGTGTTTCGCACATTCATTTTTTGGAATTCAATTAGAACTAATCTGAGCCACCAAATTTAATCTCAACGATTGAGAAGTACTTCACAAGGTGAGAAGCAAATAGGGCTATTCATTTTACACAATTATTTATCATCCCAACCAATTACTTTTTCTCAGTATACTAATTATTATTTTTCTCATGTAGATAGTAGTTAAGACGAGTGAGAATATGACGTCATGGGATAAAGATTATTATTTTATTGAAATGTTAATTTCTTGAAGTTTAAGCTAAGTATAATGTTATTCAAGATTTTTAGAAGAATAATTTATTTTTTATCAAAAATATAAAATTAATGATGTTATTATTTCTAACCGCTTAAGCTTTTAGGTCAAGCATTCAAACTTCGTTAAACTCTTATAAAAAAAAATTTTTTTCTCTTGGATGAGCTGGATTTAATTAAAAATTATCAACCCACGCATAAAAAGAAATGTTAATAATATAAAATAATTGATGTTGCTATTCAACATCATAAATTCTTAGAAGCATACTATTTACAAGGTTATTTTTTTTTTAAATGACTAATTTGCACTTTTAACTTCTTGAACATATAACTATTTCTGTGACACCACAGCAGAAGAGAAGAACTCATTTTGGCTGGATTGTAGTATCCTCTCTTTTTCTACAAAAAAAAAAATAATTCCATCAAGATTATTAATCTTCATTCATTTCGAATAACAAATACTTTTTTAATATATATATAAAAAAATTTCAATATGGACTTGTCTCGGTATCCATCTTCAAGCCTTAATTAATGTGATGGCGTTTCTCCGCCCTCTACTTCTGGAACGCCCTTTCAGTTCACACGACAATTCCGAACCCAATTGGTAATGAACCCTCAACAGATGAAATTGAAATGGTAATCGATCAACCTCGCACGAAGTTGATCGATTCCAAAATCGAACGACATATTGGTGATCATACAAGTCGCCTTTTTTGGGAGCGTCCTCGTCGGCGTCATAAAATAATTGATTATTCTGTTTTAGAAAACAATAATAATAATAATCAAATAAGCCAATGTGTTGTGCAATTTTGTACGCAGGAACACAAATTTCATCGGTCGTTATAATTGGTTGAATCATTTTTAGGGAAAAGAAAATGTAATAAATGAGGATGAAGATATTAATTTTATTTCAATGAAATAACAAAGAAAAAGGAAGAAAGTTAAGCAAGAAAAGAATGTTATGTATATTTATATTTTCATTATATATGATAAAATAATAGCCATGATAACTTAATAATTTCCGTGCTTTCGCTTTAATTTAGGGATAAGAAAATAGTGATAAAAGGAAGTAACGAAGATTTTTTTTTCCTATTCTTCTTTAGTTTAAATTTAATTAAAAATTGAATTTTCCTCACTTTCCTTTTTTTTATCCTCTTCCGTCTCCGATCAATCAAATATACCATCGAATTTCAACCATATTTTTATTAGCATTTCGGACCATGATATGATTTTATTTACAGAGAATTTCTTTTCACATGGGGCGAGGGCGGAGGCGGGATACTTGACCCGTCTCACAAGCCCTAATCTTTGAAATTATTATTATTTTAAAATTTTTAATACTAATTTAATAATTTTATTTTTTAAAAACAAATACCATATGTAAATCTTAATATTATATAATAAAAAATATATTATATTAATTTTAATTAGTCATATTTTCAATATATTAATATACATTATCTATTACTTATTGTTTTTGAAATTATTATTTTATAAATAAAAATAATAAAGAGTTTAGATCCCCACCAAAAATCGCGGTCCCATGGAGAAAAAGAAAAGTCAGTTCAAAGTTGAGACTTGAGAATGGATCTAGAATTAAAGAATGACAAAGGTACATGAATCTAATATTTCCAAATCAGTGGACATGCTTTAGAGTTGCTGAAGTAATTCTAATATATTATTGTGCCAATGACTGTTTTAATAGATGTTAAATACGCATCAATGAATAAATATTTTTATTGCCGGAGTGATTGACAAATGGGTTTAAATATTATGTGAATCTGAACTGTTGAATAATGATGATATGGTTAAATTAGATCTAATAATTTAACATTAAATTTAATAAAAATTGAATCTCAATTGTATAATCATAATCCAATTATATAAAAGTTAATTGCATAATGTCTAACCTCTTGACAAATATAAAACTCAAAAATATTTAGGTGCATTATCTTATCAACACAGTCACAAAATTTTAAATTTATAATTATGTGTCATTAAAATTAGCCATGTAAAGGTTTGTAAAAACAGATTATTAATAAGTATAAAATCATTAACTCGTGGAAGGGCAAGGGCATGCGCCTCGTGCCCATTGCCCTCAATCCTCATAAATCAAGAGGATTTCGGCCACCAGTGACGCATATTTACGGAGACCGAAACAAGAAAAGAAAAACAAAAATTGATCGATTCCATTAAGACTTTAGGAGATGTTACATCGTCTCGAATTCTCACATAGCCCTAATTCTTTCCACACTCGATCTCTCTCCCGAGCGCCCTATTTACAATCCATTGGAAAAGGAAGGGAAACACCCGAATCGGAGACCCAAATAAAAAGCTTCAGCCGCCGAAGCCGTAGAGGGTGCGGCCCTGGCGCTTGAGGGCATAGACGACGTCCATGGCGGTGACGGTCTTGCGGCGGGCGTGCTCGGTGTAGGTGACGGCGTCACGGATGACGTTCTCCAGGAAGATCTTGAGCACGCCGCGGGTCTCCTCGTAGATGAGCCCGGAGATGCGCTTGACGCCGCCGCGACGGGCGAGGCGGCGGATCGCCGGCTTCGTGATGCCCTGGATGTTGTCGCGGAGGACCTTGCGGTGCCGCTTCGCTCCGCCCTTCCCCAGTCCCTTGCCGCCCTTCCCGCGCCCGGACATCTTCGCTAGTAATTGGAAGCTTTCTCAGGCGATTTCACTGTTTCGGGAACGCTTTGAAATTTTCTGCACACGGTCGGAGGCCTCAGCTCTAGCTGGTGATTTTATACCAAGTGGGATCGCTTCTCTGATCGTAGGATGAGGTACTGATCCGTGGGAGCTGCCTTCGACTATTTCTGACCGTCCGATCAAGCGTTACCGTATTCTATTGGTCGCTATTGGGGCTGTTGGATCCAGGATCCAAGAATCCACAAGTTACGCACACGGTATAGGGCGGCCCTTACATAACAAGTTCTCTCGTAAACTTGGCATCTTCTTAAATTATTTCATAATTTTTATTTTAGTCTTTCCATCTATTTTTATTATTATTTTTCGTTATTATTATTTATTAAATAATTAAATTATTTTTTCTCATTTTTTTAATACTTAAATGTTTAAAATAATATATAATAATAAATATAAAAATAAAAAAGACGATTGTCGCCCCCCTCCCCCTCTGACCTCACCGGTGAGGAGTGGCAAAGTCGAGGGGGCATCATGATGCAGGAGAAATAAGATATATTCTGTTAGTTATTATTGTTATCTTTATTTGTTTAGATTATTTAGATTTTATTAGTTAGTATTCTTATTTATTGTTATTTTATCTTTTTAAATTTAAAATTAGTTTATATTTGATTGTAAAATACTTATAAATAAGCATGAATTCTTTTGTTATTGATAGTTACATTATTATTCATTTTTTTCATAAACATGATTTTATTTCTCGGTGAATTATGAGTTTATCAAACTATTCATGGCTGTCGAAGCTAATATCTTTGGTGACCCATCGGATGTTGACGCCTCTCCGAGCATGATGTCCGTGGTGCTGGCCTCATCCAACACCACCAGCTCGTGCCCGGGGTAACCCTTCACGTACTGGAGCCGAAAAATCGTTAGAAAGGTCGAATTCGAGGCCCAGCAACTTGACCGCCCTCAGCTCCCACTCCATCCCTTGACTCGATCGATCGTCAAGATCCGCACGATTCAGCAGCAACAACAACGGGAGGAGGCTCTCAATTCCTCTATTGCTCCATCTTTTGATGGCAATGCACTTCCGACGACGTGGAACAAAAGGGGGGAATGTTACTCCCCCCTCCTACGATCTTGTTGGCGTCGATGAGATAGCAGAGGGGGGACGCCCCTGCCCTTTTGCTCCGAACGCAAAGCGAAATGAAGGTTGGGGACGCCCCCTCCCTCCGACGCCAATGAGGAGGGGACAGCCCCCCTCCTTTTTAAATATTTATTATATATTATTTTAAACT
The DNA here is from genome assembly GCA_030549335.1 of Pontederia crassipes. NCBI lineage: Eukaryota > Viridiplantae > Streptophyta > Magnoliopsida > Commelinales > Pontederiaceae > Pontederia > Pontederia crassipes. The sequence continues at coordinate 3,999,428 of CM060192.1, forward strand.
TTTAACTTTTAAAATAAATGCGAGAAGGTTAATTTAGTCATTTGAAAATAACAAAAAAATTAATAAAATTAGATGGATAGACTAAAGTGAAAATCACGAATAAATTTATAGAGGCGCTGCGGTAAGTTTATACATTAGGATCAGACGCAAAAATTCATAATAGCTTAGAAGATGTCTAAGGAAATACCCCTTATATTTTCATGAAATTATATTTACTTATTCTCAAAAATTATAAATTTTGTTGGAGGAGGAAAAGGAAAGTGGTACCATCGATTTTTGCGTAATCTATGAGCCCACTCACAATAGTAAAGAGACCAATGGGATGGTCACACTCAATGTCCATCGTGTTTTGGTAAGTTTCATCACGTAGTTATTTGTTTGTTCGCATTGCTGTAATTGATTTCTCAAATGTACAATATTTGAATTTTTTAGAAAGCGTACAATCAAAAGATTGGCCAAAAAATATGAAGATCCTAGTACTTAGCCACCAACAGGTAACGTACCTTGAAAATGATTCATACTTTTAATGTTATATAATACTTTATATCATTTTATATATTTTTTATACTTTGTAGGGGATGTTGCTGTTTGGGAGGAGATGGCCGGGATGACGTGAGGAGGGTACCTGAGGGGCTTAGGAATAGCCGTTCAAGTTCATAGGAGGAGCAAAGGATGTGCAAGCGGCCCATCTTCATCCGTCGCAATTGAGCTAACGTTGGACAACATCAAAGGACTGATTTCGAAGTAGCTTTTCTCAATAGCTTGCTCAACAGTTGGCTCCAATTTTGCAGCGGACGATTCAAAGCCTCCTCCAACTGCAGACCCAGGCTCCGGGAGGTCAATGATTAAGTACGTCATCGTCAAATGTCAAGGATCATGTGGAACACAATCGTGATGTAGGACGATATATATATATTTTTGTAACTTTGATCATGAAATTTTGTAATGTTATGAATTTATATTATGACTTTAGATATTTTTGTAACTTTGATCATGAATTTTTGTAATGTTATGACTTTACATTATGACTTTTGTGATAATATTGTTACTTTGAAGCAGTATACTTTACTTTATATTGTTATGAATGTGTTGAATGCTTATGCATATGCATTGTAAATTGTATGGGAGGGGAAGGGAAAAAATGTGGTTGCCGTTGTGGGGAAATATTAAGAATAGCGTCGCATTAACGTCAGATTAGCGACGGCCATATCGACATTAGTGTCACATCCGCGTCATTTTAACGTCGACAATGAGACATATTCGTGTCACATTAGTGTCAATATGGCGCCTCATCACGTAGCGCCACCTTAGCGTTGAAAAGTGCGACGCTAAAGTCGTTCCTCACGACCGCTTAATAGCGCACCATTGACGTCGCATGTTGGCGTCGGTGTATCGTCGTTTTAGCATCTCATGTGTAACGGGATTTAACGCTAGAATAGCGCCACCTTTGTGTCGTAATTTTTAGCGTTGTCTTAGAGTCAGCATTTGGGACGCTAAATTGGTTTCTCACAATCGGATAACAGTGACACTATAGTGTCTCTTTGGCGTCAGCCGATGATGGTAATAGCGTCGACACGTGGTAGGAACTACAATGATAAAACCTTGCATCACGATAGTTGGGGCGTGACGTCAACGCTAATGTGTCACTACTATATTTAGCGTCATGTTAGAGACGTCTTGTGGGCATTGCTAATCAACAACTTTCTTGTAGTGTTGATGTTGTCGTCGCTGGCGGATTATGCGCCTTCATCATCTTCGTCATCTTCTTCATCGGCTATGTCGTGGTGTTTGTCAAGGGACAAAAAGTTATCAGAAAAATGGTGGTTGGTGCGAAGAGATGCACGGAGATGGTCCTATTCTGCATGCTATTGACGTCGAAAGATGATGTCTTGCATGTAGTTTTTGCTATGGAGGTTGATGCACATCATTGTTGCTAGTTGTGGAAGTGGAGGTCGACGAACTTCATTGTCGCACATCGTTGATGATGTAAGTGAAGGAGAGCAGGATGCTACAGATGGAGATGTAGGACATTAGTAGGAGGTTGGCGCATCCACGAGGGACGATGTCGACGAGGGGAGGTAAGGCGAAGATAGACAGGAAATAGAGTTCGGTGAAGGAGAAGATGACAAATGCAAGTTGGGTCAGAGATCATCCGATCATGATGACAACAGCGAGGGCGTTGAGCCGATGGATGCCGGTGTTATTACTCAACATCTCCCTCACACTCCTGTAAAACGCCCTCTGTAGCTCTTGGCGAATCCTTATGCGAACAGAGAGGATCATATAACCATGCATGCTCTCGTACACGATGAGCTCATAGTCTCGTTCGCATAGATGTGGATAGTGGCCAATGTGCAAGAAGTTGAATATGATATGATCAAACTTCATAACTTCCTAGGCGAGGTGATCATGCATTTTTTTTTTACATCCACACCATGCAGTAATTGGCACCTCCGTTCCCTAAGGTTGTGTTTGGATGGGAACTTTAAGTTCTCGTTTAGTTCTCGATAACTAAATAAAAAAAATTTAGTGTATGTTTGGATGAAAAACGTAATTATGAGAATTTAAAATTTTGATTTAATAGATAAGTTTTAGTAGGTGTTTGAATAAAAAATAAAAATTAAGAATATATAATTTATTATTTTATGAGGTATAAAATTATAGTAAATAAAATTATTATATGTATCTATTTAAAATAATAATTACTAGCATAGAAAAAAATTTATGTGTAATTATTAATTATTAATTTTATTAAAAAGAAGCTGTGTAGCAATATATTAGTATTAATTTTGATTAAATCTTATATATATACGTATATTAATATTATAATGTATGTAAATCTTAAAATCCAAATATAACATATTTTTTTCTAAAACTAATTCAACATTTTAATTAATAAAATTCTATTATAATAAATATAATATTATACACTCATTTAATTTATGTTATAATACAATAAATATAATTATAATGTTATATATAATTTTATTTAAATTATTTTATAATTTTATTATACTATAATACTATGCAAAATATTTTAACTAATTAATGAAATATTTTAAATTATTATAACAAAAAAATTAATTAATATAATTAAATAGTTTTGTTTATAAGATGAATAATAATGTATTAATAAATAATAATATGCATATGTTAAAAAAATTTAAAAGTGAAAAAGAAAAAAAAAGATAAAAAGTAAAAAAAATGAAAGTTTTTGCCTAACGGATCACATCACATATAATGTTTGGCAGAACTGGGACAAATTCTACTCAAGTTATATAATCCAAACACTACCTAAGTTCCTCTAAATAGCCATCGAGCTGCAATGCTTGGTCATCAATGCATATGCACGTGTCCATATGCATATTATATATGCAGTCACCATGACATTACCATACCATGGTGAAGATCGTCATTTGAGATTTCAAGGGGCATTGGAGTTTCAACGTTAGTGTGAAGGTTAATAGGTGCACTGTGAGGATAAATTCATTTATTGAAAGTGTGTGCAAGATTGCAATGTGTTGTATCTTAAGAGAAAGAAAATGGAAAAAAACTAAAAATTAAGGAAAAAAATAAACTCAATCATTGATTAGTAGATCAATTGTTGAGATACACTCAACATCTCTTCAAAGTTGAATGTACTCTGATTTTCATTTTCATGATATGATGGTGGGTGGGATTAGATTGAGGGAGTCAAGATTGAGGGAGTCGATGACGTGTCTTACATGTAGTCTCAATTAATGATATGCTATGCTAGCATTCTATATTATTTATAGCTCAAACTTTCTTGTTATGAAATAAAAATATGTTATTCATCCATAGTTGGTGAATGTTAACAGGTTGATATTATACGTATGAGAATATGCTTTTGGGCTCATGTCTCGAACAAACCGGTTTGTTTTGCCAAACACAACCAAATGTTCCGGTGGGGCCCGCGGGAACATTTATTCCGGTCAAACATCTTTGTTCCGAAATATTCGCGGACAAAAGTCCTCGCTGTGCACGAGAACTTGCAAATGTTCCAAGACATGGCCGAACTTCCTCGAATCCCACGCCCCATTTGCCCCCAAATTCGTTGTACTTTCGGATCATGGAGGAAATGTCCGTTGCATCTCCACCAGTGTCCAATATCGCACCCTTGCCCTGCTCTCCGACGACATTCGGCGGACGCACAACGGCCACCAACGGCAAGATCGCCGAACCTAGATCACATGTATGCTCCCTACTCTTCTGCGTTACTTCCGCGATCTATCCAGGCCTGCTTATCTTTCCCGTTCCGTCAACTTTTCGTCCGTCCTCTTCGTCGTCCGATTAGGGGTGCCGTCGAGACATGGTTTTCCGTCGAACTATTTCAACGTTGTTATATGTGCCGAGGGAGGTCTTTTCTTACTACCACATCGAGTCCTTTTTCGTGTCCTAAAATCTAGGGTTTCATTGTTGGGGCAAACGCGCCGGCCTGGAATCGTTCATTGTTCGTCGTCTACAGCTGTTGGCCTACGAAATATCCGTCTCTCTTTCAGTTTGCCTGTCCTCTCTCTTTCCCCCTAAGAAAAATCCTAGGCGCGAAAGTAGGTAGCGAAAAGCATAGATTTCGCGAAAGAAGATCTTCCAACAGGTTGGTTCCGAGATCTCCTTTCACTTTCTTCTTTTAGTTTAATCAAAGTGTCATGAAATTCTTCAACTGATTCTTGATATAATTGAACAAGAGAACGGAGTTGTTGATCAGATATTTGGAGTCGCTCCTCCAAGACCCTAATTTTATGTTGCGAAAGCTCATCATATTGTTGGAACTTTTGAGAAACTTTTCAGATATTTGGAATTCCAACTTTGTTCGTCAGTAAAACTTCTCGAAGATACTTCATTGTTCACTTCTCCCAGTTGACCTTCCAGGAACTCAATTTTAACTTTATCTTGAGCAGCAACTTTAATCCATGCATTAGTTTATTTTAGTTTCATTTCTATAACATTTATTTCTATTTGTAAATCCTCTTTTTCCAATGAATTTTGTCAAGCTCTTTAAGTGCTTGAACAGTTCCATGGCCCTTATTTTCAGTCTTATCAGTTCTGTGAACTTTGTTTGATCAGCTCCACGACTCTCGCCAGTTGTGTATGGATAGATTAAGAATTGGTAACCTGTAGTTGTAATGATTTAATGCTCAATTCTGCATCTCGATCAGAATGTTGAAGTCACTGTTACAACACTTGGACTTCGTATTCAACTGCATGATTGCATTGGCACTAAACTCAAGCCGACCACATAAAACTTATACTTGATCCTTTTAGTATATCATGTTGAATGCTTGAGCAGTTGGATTGCAAAAATGAATCGAACAACCCTTTTTAGTATATCATGTTGAATGCTCATTTCTCTGTGCTGTCAAGAATCTCTTTGTTATCATATTGGTTTTTGTCCAACCTTCATAGATCCCTCATTACGACAACATTTAATGTAGGTTAGTTTTTCTTTTATCCTTCTGGGCGACTTCCGACAATCAGGACGCCCAACTTAGATTAATTACTTAATTTATTGATCCCGCAGGTTGCGAGAGAAGGGCCGATCCCGCATTCTCCACCCGTGACGACGTTCGAGCTTTCAAGGAGCATTGAGGTACACTCTCGCGTTTCTGTAATAATCTAGAGTTGGTTTAATTAGGCCTCGCATACGTGAGATACTAATAGCATTATTACGTTCATTCTTGCATATCTTTTGTATAATAACAGAACCTAATAAGCAATTTCATAAACATATTATTTTTCTATTATGTTTTGCAAACCTCAGCTGTGTCGTGCGATATTATATTATAATTATGTATGATATCTTATGCGGCCACATGTTTTTTAATTGGCCAGTGTTGTGGGGAGGCTTGAAGTCTTTCAAACTTGGCGAAAGTGTGCTGGTTTGAACACAGGTTTCCGGATATCATTTTGTGGCTGTTCTGACATGTGCTTTAGTGTGGCATATTGGAATTACTATGGATTCTGTTATATCTTAACCAAGTTCTAATGTGGCCGGCATCCTTTTGTATTGAGCTGTAATAACCTCAGTTCTGTACTTGTTACTGTCGATAACTAGTGGCAGACTATGTTGTCATGGTTTGTGCAATTGTTGTTCTTAACTCTTTGTTACCAATGTTGTGCGTGTTGAACGAATTAAACTGTTGTAACATTTCTTAGAAGGGTGCTTGTGTTTGTTACTCGCAAATCCGATCTTTTTTGGTGGCAAGTTTGTTAGATATTTGAAGACTAATATATTTCAACAGTGATGTTATGTTATCATGCATTTCAGTTTAACAAAGAACATGCTTCAGCCTTTCGAATGTTTCTTATTTCAGTTTTTCTATTTATGCTTTCCCGCAAATTTTTTTTGCCGGGCCTGTTTATTATTACGTGTGTTTTCTGTCGTTCAAGTCTGCACAATGTTTACACTAATATGCAATTGATGAATCAGTAATCCGATATTTTTTAACATTTGTGCGGTCTCGGTAGAATTTTATTAAATCGTAGTGTAGTCGGTATCGTCATTATTTTTGTTACTGTATCGAAATTGTAGGTTACAATTCGTCCAGATGGTTGCTTCGCCCAACTCGTTTGGCATGTTGATACCGTTTTTTTTCCGCGAAAGCTGAGGATTTCCACCAAACAACCGCGGAACATTTTAGAACTTCGACGTCAAATATGATGAAATTGTTCTTCTCCAAGCGGAACATCCCCCAAACGAGCTATGGGGATTTTTGAGTCAAATCACCCAAGTTCTTAGAACAAATGTTCTGTTACGAAATTGTTGCCAAACACAACTTGGGTGCGTTTGGATGAGAACATTTCGCGAGGACTTCGCGAAATGTTCCCAAACGCACCCCGTGACGTGACGTTGGACAAGAACATTTTCCAAAATGTTCTCGCCTAAGGCGAGAACATTTGCCTTTTTTTTGTCGAGCCGCAATCTTTTTTTTTAATTTCATCTATTTTTTTAATTATTTTGGTTTTTATGTATATATAATTTATAATATATTAATAGATTATTGAGGATATTATAAAATAATTTATTAAATGTTATTAATTAAAAACTATAAAATAATTAGTTCTAATAATTAATAAATATTTTATTAATTAAACTATTCAATTATTTTGAAAAAAAAAATTATATTTGGATTTTAAAATATACGTAAATTATAATATTAATAATATTTAATCAAAATAAATAAAAATAATATTAACAATATAACAATTTACGTAAATTTTAATATTAATAATATATTCTTATTTACTATAATTTTATACCTCATAAAATAATAAATTATATTTTTAGTTCTTACTTTTTATCCAAACACTCGCTAAAATTTATCCATCACATCAACTTTTTAAATCCCCATCATTACACTTTTTCATTCAAACACCAACCCAAACTTTTTTATCACATAAATTAATTCTCGAGAACAAATATTCTACTAATGTTCCCATACCAAATGCAGCCTAATGATGAGCCATGCTCCATTTATGTTGATGTGATAGATATGAACATATGTCATTTTGATATTTTTAAAATGATAATATTGTGATAAATTATATGGCATTTCACCTATCATTAATATCATATCTATGTCATGAATTGTTAAAAAAATTTATGATAGTAATATTTCAAATCAAAACGTTTGCATTTATTCTTGTTTAAATTGCAAATATATTATTTTACTGTTTAACATTCTTGTAAAGGTTAACGGGAGAGTAAATCTTGAAGTGTGGATATGATTGGGATGCAAGGCTGTTCACGGATCAGGTCGGGTCCGACCCTATCCAAAACTCGACCCAACCCGTTCTAAAGTGATCGGGTTGGATTGGGTCGGGTTGTGCAAAATTCGAGCCATAGACCCGAACGAACCCGACCCGGTCCAATTTGGATCGAGTTGTGCAAAATTTGACCCACTGACCCGAATGAACCCGACCCGGTCCAATTCGGGTCGGGTCGAGTACTCGGTTCACTCTTTTTACATTTCAGCAGAGGCAGAAAAGTTTTAAGCCTTTAAGTAACATTAGACGGCTTATAAAATGCACCAACCAAGGAAAAAATTGACAATTTAACAAAGTATGCAATGGGACATGGATAAGAAAATGTTCGACAAACATATTAACAGAGAGCCTTTTGAAAAAATAGTTGAAAGTACATCCCAGACCTACAAGAATTTTTACAATCTCATATTGTCAACATCAGAACTGAGCAGCTTATATTAACAGTCTTTGGAAAAAATAGTTGGACAAGCATAAGGAAACACCTTTACCATTTCATAGTTAGAACAAACAAAAGGGTCAGTGTTTAGTTTGGAAAAACACAAAGGCAACGTATTTAACTACTAGCATAATTCACTCAAAAAAAACTACTAGCAGAATTGCTTAGATAACACAAATAGACAAGAAAGTCATATTTATTTCACATGGAAGAAGTATAACTCAGTTTATGCCTGCTATCTCATGGATTATGAGATGGCGATGGCATTTAATATGGCCAAGCCAGGTGAGTCTTGGGCAATCACAGACGTGAAACTTTCTAGTTCATCATGCATGGCAAAGACTCTTCCTCTGCAGTCTGCACTGTTGAGTTCTTGCAGCTTCACCTGAAGAGAACATGTCACATGTCCAGATATAAACAAAAAAGAATGAAGCATATGACATAATGACAACATTGAAAAGCAAAAAAATGACATCATATTGAAGACAAAAGTTGAAATCCAGAAGCCAAGCAGGGGGGTTGTTCAGAGTTGAACCAATGTAACTTCAACAAAGAGAGAACAACTGCCGTTCCACTACAGAAGCAATCAATTATCGGATGGAACTTTAACTCCTTGTTCATAAAAGTCTACCTAATTGGTAGATACATTTCAGTTATCTTTTTATTCTCATTTAAATCTAATAAATCACCGTAGCCTCATAAAAGTCTGCCTATTTGGTAAATACATTTTAGATACCTTTTTATTTCAGATACTCTGAAGGTTGCTTCCACCAGGAATATGAATATTAAGATGCACTTAATTTGATTTTGCAGCACTTGAATGGCCAGTCAGCTCTTTGTTCTTCAATGATTGATTTGTTTCTTCCTTTTCTTGACCAGTAACATGAGAAGAATCTGAACTATGCACACTACAATGCTTATGACAAAATATGTTGCTTAAAATATGGGTACAAAGAAGTTGCAAGTATCCTCTAAAAAAGAAGCTGCAAGTATTGTGGAAGTAAATGTTACAATACCTGTAGATGGAGAGCTCCCCAAGCCTTCTCAATGTTTTCCTGGAAACTTTCAACGTTTATGTAACCATCTGGTACAAAAAATGTAAGCCATTGAAGATCAATCACAGTAAACAAAATTCTTTTGAAAAGTTAGATGATTATATCCATGTGTCAGTACCATGATGCCATAACATAACACAATTTAATCCAACAACATAGATACTAGGCATGACACCCATGACATGATCGCGCACATCAAATAGTTATATCAGCATCCATGCTTCAAAAATAAGATTTAATATAGTCAAACTATATGCTACAATTTACAAGACAACATATTATGCAAGGATAAGGATGAGTTCAATCCTTGCCTGACAATGCTCACATGATTCAATCAAGAGCTTGATGTGTTGCTGCTACAAATGCGTGCTCCATTGGATCATGTGAAATTAATTTGAAATTAATTTAATACTCAAACTCTGAGCAATGAGGCAGAACATGAACCCGTGCATCTACAATGTATTTAATTTGAGAGGGTTCACAATGAGGCAGAACAACAACAAAAGAGGAGGGGGGAACGATGCAAGCCCTGCAGGGGGTTTGAGGCTTTGAGTAGCAAAGGCTAGACCAGACGAAGGGCAAGGGCGACTTCTTCAATGGGGGGTTTTGCGAAATGCATGATGCCCTACGGCCAACGACTTCTTCAGCGACAAGGGAGGGTCGCGAAGAAGGGGGAAGAAAGTGACAAGTTGCTTCTTCAACGGGGAGTCAAGGATGATGTGGGGGAAGGGGACAGTCAAAAAGGGGAGAGAGGGGGAAGGGAGGAAGGGGAGCACCTTTCTCCTCATCGTTGACAATGTAGACGCCGACGGCCACGGTATGGGAGTGGAAAGAGAAGGAGAGAGACAGGGGAAGGGATGGAGGGAGCACCGTTCTCCTCGTCGTTGACAATGTAGACACTGGCGGCCACGGGAAGAGAAGGCCGAAGGGCAGAGGATGTATGACGATCGTGGCTTGCCGTCTCGCTAGTCTTGTCTCGTCTCCGGTAGGAGTTTGCCTTAATTCGACTCTTCGAGTTCGTGACTTCGACGACCTGACTCCGACGGATGTAGGGCAGGCTGGTCATCGCCCAGTGGCCAGTGGAGACTTCGATGGACCGGCTTGGCCCGAGTCATAGAGTGAGCGAGTCGGGTTGGTTCATTTCGAGTTGGAAAAATATGAACCCGTATCTGACCCGCAGATGCTCGGATTTGATTCGGTTCGGTTCGGGTCATGGATCTGACCTGACCCAATGGGTCATCGGATTTATCGATTTGATCCGACCCGGTGAACAGCACTATTACTATGTGTGAAGACTTCATTTGACATGTTGCATTATGTATTATTTTGAATGAGCTTATAGTTCATTTAATTAAATATTTATACAATATGCATTGGGCACGAATATATAAGCCCTATAATTATTTCTATGCACAACATGTGACAAAAAAAAAAATGTGTTTGTCATATTAATAGTTACTATAATATGATTATTCACAAGAAATATATGTTACATAGTATAAATGCAAACTTAGATCTTAGTATAGGATGATGTGTTAATTATATAAAAAGGGAATAAAAATTGTGTGGAAAAAAAGTGATCCATATATATGTGTTACCATTGGATCGTGATTTGACAGTTCACAAATAAATATTTATTTATATACATCTTGATGACACTTATTTGTGAATCGTCATATCGTGATCCAATAGCGACCCATATATATGAATCACTTTTTGTCCCCACACAATCCTTATCCTCATAATAAAATTATATGCAAATCTTGATACAGACCGAGTTAAAAAAGGTCAGTTATGAGTTGTGTTATTAATCATGATGAGGTTGTGCTAATATTGTTATGATATTATATATGAAACTTTGATCTATTTTGACTTGAAAGAATGATGTCATTTTTCGTGACGATCCCAATTGCACTGAACACATTCTAAACCTCATAAAATTTTTGTTTCGGGAGTAATTATTTTGAGGAGTGATATTTTTGTATTTTTGCTAATATGGTAACATGTTATTTTCATCCGTAGTACTCTAACAAAAATTTTAGCAATTGTGGCCCATAATAACATATTTTGGGGAACGTGAGAAACATGATGAATGACGTTGACGAATACAGTGGAAAACATCACAAGAAAGTAATTGAGATCTCATTAGTTGTCATCACTTAGGCTCTATTTGATAAAGTTAGCTAGAACGGTTCATTTGATTAGAAGACAGCGGTTGACTATTAGCGGGTAACGGGTTACGGATAAAGATAGCGATTTGTTTATAAATTTGATAAAAGTTATTTGATAAATATAGTAGTTAAACTAACGACAAAAATAGACATAAAAATATAATTTAAATTTATTCTTATAAGCATCATATCGATAATAATTAATTTAAAATATTTTATTTTGAATAATTTTTTTATACAAACTATTGATTATTTTAAAATATTTTTTTATTTTAAGTAAAATTAAAGATGTGATATATTAAATAAAAAATAATATATGATGTTTAAAAAATTAAACAAAGTTTTATATTAAAATAAATGAGGGTATAATAAGAATAAATACAAAATCGTCATACTCTATTATTTCTAAAACCTTTAAACGCTATTTTAAAATAATATTTATCAAACAATCGTAATCACATTTTAATTCGACCAAAACGTTAATAACTATTTAATACTCTTGTTTTTTTGCTCGCCAAACAGCCTTATTGTTAAAATCGCGTATAAGTCATAGCCTCTGAAGTCGGACGATTTTACGATCTTAGTTTGGAAAAACGTGTGTGATCTCACTCTTTTTTTTATCAGCACGGCCCGTTCCCTTTTTGTTTTTTTTTTGGCCCAAGATCCTGTGACCGCGTGAGTGAACTCAAACCCATTAAGATGAAACAAAACATCCGATGCCCTAGTTACCTGACAGTTCCACTGGCCGTTCTTGCCTAGCAGCCGCCTGCCGCCGTGTGTTGCAGCCGCCTGCCGCTGTGCGCTGCTGCGGCTGTCGTCGTGCGCCGGTATTCCCTCCCTCCCTCATTCTCTCTCTCGCTCTGCAAGGGTCGTCGATTCTTTTCCTCCCTCCCTCAACTCGCGAGCAGGGAGCCCTGCTCTGTGGTGTCACTGCTCGCGACCTCAGATCACAGGGAGGAGCGCAGGGCTCCCTGCGCGCGAGCAGGGAGCAATCCGGAGTTGCCACCTACCATCATTTGTTGCCGCTTTCATCACTCGCCGGCACCCCTTTCCTCCCTCCCTCCCGCAATCTCCCTCTCTCTCTCGCGCGCGCGCGAGCTCTGCAAGGGTCGCCGTTCTTTTCCTCCCTCCTTCAAATCGCGAGCAGGCTTGCGACCTCAGCGCACAGGGAGCGAGGAATGAAAAATGATAGTCTAATCACGGAAACATTTCTCCTAAAAAATCACGAAAACATTTGATAATGGTCAATATAATCTCAATACCAACAGAAGGAAATAAAATGAATAATCTCGATCATTATGATGGGGGCATAGTCTAGGCACTAAAGCACCTATTGGGTGACGCGATAGCGATAGGGATTTGTGTGGTATGGATGATAAATTCCACAAGGGCAAAAGAAACTAATTGATTGATAGTATTTATTATTTATTTCATGTTGAGGCATGAGGTGGTCAACAAACCAGCATTACAGTTCGACAATAGGTAGGTAGGAGAGCATTGTGTGCATTTTTCTTAATGAAAGCAAATATGCACAATTCTTTTCTTTTGTGAAACTGAAAACAAATATGTGCAAAAATGTTTTGTCAACTAGGGATGAATGACTAAAGGTCTAAGCATAATCCGGTGTCTGTCACTAGCATGAAGATTTTCATAAGATTCCATCCTTATTTTTCAAAGATGTGTTACTATCCTTATGGACTGTGGTAATGGGATTTGATCTTTTGTTCCATGTACTTGTTCCCAATATCAGATTACTAAATTTCTTTCCTTAGCTTTGTCCATATCCATTTGGGTTACGTTCAGATGACACCTAGTGCTGTAAATAAATGTTTTTTCCTATTCTCAGAAAAAAATATGGTTGCTAGTTAATTGCAATAAAGAGTTGTGGTTAATCCCTAATTGTCACTCATAGGTTTGATAAGATACTCAGTCTGAATCGATGGTCTACTATCGATATGCTTTACCTTTCCTTTCAAGGGAGCAGGTAAGGTCATCTTATAGGCGATCTATATCATAGTAGCAAGAACAATATTCCAGATCGTGGAATATGAAAAATAACTTAGTATTTAAAAAAAAGACTTGTAATTAGTGTGGACTAACATAATGATGTAAGAATGTGGAGAGACAAGCAAGTTGAACATATTCCATTGAATTGACTATTAATCTTCTCATCATAACTCTTGATTTATTACTAAGGATAAATGATGTGTCATTATGTACTTCAAGTAGCTGTGATTAGTCATTGAATGGAAAAAAAAAACTTCACAAATGTTGGATTTTTATTGTCAAATGATAATTCCCTAATTTCTTTTATGATCTGTCACACAATCATGGTGAGCAAGGTTGTCAAAAACGCGAGTCGACTCGTAGAATCGTACGATTCTACGAGTCTACCCCGGCCAAACGTGTTCGATTCTATCCAGAATCGCGTTTCGTCAACACGCGGTGGAATCGCGTGTCAGTGCGTAGAATCGGTGGAATCGCGTGTTGACTCCGTGTCCGCCAATCCCTTTTTTTACTTGCTCGTTCACCCACGTATGGTGTACCTTTTATAACTTGTGACGGGCACTCATCAATCTTTTCCTCCTTTTGTTTCCTGTCCGCCGATGTTGCTCTGCCATCACCGTCGCTGACCTGCTGCCACCGTCGCCGCTGTCCTGCTGCCGCCGCCGCTGACCTGCTGCCATCACCGCCGCTGACCTGCTGCCACCGTCGCCGCTGTCCCGCCGCCGCTGCCGCCGATGCTCGTCTGCTGATGCTGCCATCACTCATCTTCTGCTGTCACTGATGTCTTTACTTCGCCGCCGCCGCCGCTCTCTGCTGCTGTCCTGATGCTGTCGCCGACCAGGTACGCCCTCTCCCTTTCTCTTCTCTCCCTCTCCCTTTCTCTCTTCACTCACCCGAGCAGGCCTTCTCTCCCTCTCCTCTCTCCCTTGCCCTTTTCTCCCTCTCCCTTCGCACACCCTAGCATTTTTTCCCTTTCTCTCTCCGCGCACGTGAGCGGCTTCTCTGTTATTATTCTAAATTTATTGTTGTCTTATTTTTTTATGAATTGATCACGAATTTTTTTTATGAATTGATGTGCTAATTTTTGTTATTATTATAATTTTAATGATGTATTAGTTTTTCATGAATTAACTGTTAACATTATTTATTGATTTATCAATTGCCATTAGTCTGTTCTTATTATAATTTTTTGAGGTGTTAATTTTTCATGAACTAATATTTTAATATATAAGAAAATAATTGTTAATGTCATGAATTGATCTTAAAATTAGAATTTTGCTTATGTAATATTGCATTTGGTACTTATAAGTTCAAAAGAATTTGCATCTCACCACTAATTACTTATATATACATATATATATTTACATGTATATATATAATATATATTAAATAAAAATCTGGTAGAATCGGCCGTGTCGTGTTACGTGTTCACGATTTACGTGTTTTGCCGACCCTCCGTGTCGAGCCCGTTTTACGTGTTTGACAACACCGATGGTGAGTATTGGGATGTTCTATCAACATTTAACATATAAGGTGATATCGATTGGTCACTTTCTATGTTCAATTCATCTGTGCAGATTCTCTTTCCATTCATTCTTATCGGCTGGACATATTTAATTTACAAAATGTCATATCTATTTATCGAGGTGCTACTTGTTGTCCTGTTAATTCATGATTCATCATTATCAATTGATCATTGTTATTCTCAAAATTTGGAACCACAAAATGAAGACTCAATGACATGATTCATTGCATCAACCAATGAGACCTTGGCAACCTTGACCCGATCTTTGTTCATCACGATTGACATTACTAATTTCGGTAGTGTTGTCGATTTTTGCTTTGTTGTCAAATATAAATTCATGCTCAAACTTTTCTTATCATCATCGTTTCCTAAGTTGATATTAATTTTAGAATCATTATCGGTTCCTTATTCATCATTATTAATTTGGGAATCATGTTGTATTCTAGTATCATAGGTGATCAATATTGAAATCATTGAAAATTCCTAGTTCATCAATATGGATCATTGGAGTTGTCATCTTTATCAAGAGTCTACCACTAATCACGAGTTATCTTTTTGACTAAAGAATATTCATAGATTCATATTTCTTTGTCGTTGATCCCAGCGCCTCACTTTTTCTTTTTGAATCCTAGTTGACATGTTGTACACTTTCGTTCATAACATCTGCTTCAATGTAGATGACTGGATGATGGATTTCAATTCTCATTATTATAGGTTTATCGTCGATGAGTTGAATATGTTTGATTTAAATATTTTAGATGAATTGGTTGGCAGCTAATTGAGTGATTGGTCAGAAAAGTGCACCTCTGGTCCTTGATCAAGAACTCAAATCGATTCACTAACTACGTCCTACAGCAGTTTGATAAAAAGTTCATCGAAAGATCAATTGGAGTGGCCTTCCAATTCTCGATCGAAAGCTCGAACTGACATCATCGTTTTAAGGCAATAAAAGAACAGAAGAAGGTTAGGTTTATCACAGAAATTTTATTACAGAAATATAATAATAACGATACAATGTAATTAATAAAATCTAATAATAAGTATTACGTTGGCTTCAATTGGAGAGAACATACTGTAAAGAAAAGGACATGAACTTTAAAAAAAAGGGTTGTCTAGTGGAACAAAGCTTATGATGAAGTAAATATGAATTTGACCTCATTTTTAGGAAAAGAAAATTTTAAGGCTGACAATATTAATAAAATTTCATTTTTTTAAACCTACCTTAGAAGGTGCGGCCATAGGGTATTGCTTCGTCTGGACACCTGGGTTGGCAAATCTTCATACATTATGGCAAACGTAAAAGAACTGTTATCTTATCATAAACAACTGACATATGGAATTCTTGGACCATAAGGTGTGAGAGTAATGAGGACATAAGAGTTCAATATGTTATAATATAGTAAGATACTAAATGAGAGCTATAGGGAAATATTCAGAAAAAGCTATCATCATAACATATATATATACATACATATATATATATATACATATATATATATATATATATTAGTTAGTACTAATTTCAAGGACGAATCCTTTTAATGGGTGTAGTAATTGTAACGCCCAGGCCCTGGCTCAAGCCCTCCTAAGTAATTAAAAAAAACATGATATGGCAGGTATTTTGAAATTTAGAATAACACTAACATGGTATATTCAGTTTTGGTAAGAATAAATGTAAATACAGTAAATTAATAAGCACAATAAATTAAAATGAAGTTAGGCCAATAGGATGTTAACATGTGGCAAGAGCATATAAAAATAAACCCTTAACATTTTTCCTTCTCTCCCCTATATTCTCCCTCCGCCATCTCCCTTCCTCACACAGGGCCGAGAGGTTGGCCCTCTTTTGTTTTGCCGCACAATACATCATCCTCTTTGTCCATCACCACCATTAGGTACTAACATGTGAGTATCCCATCTCTGTAGAATAGTTTCCTTGCGATTTGAGCAGACTTATTGGGTTTTATTATTTTATCGAGATCAACTGGTTTGTGTTCAATAGATTTGGTTCTCATCAATTGCTGGCAGCCACAAAAATGCTTTTTTCCTTTTTTTTGGTCAACTTTCCTGAACGGGATATCCCGTATTGAATGATAATATTTGGGGCATAGCATGTACACAACATAAGTGGTGTATTTTCAACTCCTTATTGGAAAAGTAATTTTTCATACCGACAACAACAACAACAAACTCCGCCTATATTTTATAGCCGGTCCCAAGCCCGGATAAAGGAGGAGGGTTGTGTTAGGCCCCGACAGCCAGCATAAAATCATGTTGAATCTTATGAACATGGATCAACGAATCTAATAGAGCGGAATGGCGTCGTATGATCCATGTAGCCGACCCCACCTAGTGGGATAAGGCTTTGTTGTTGTTGTTGTTGTTGTCAACAACAACAACAAAGCCTTATCCCACTAGGTGGGGTCGGCTACATGGATCATACGACGCCGTTGATCCATGTTCATGAGATTCGACAACAACAACAACAACAAAGCCTTATCCCACTAGGTGGGGTCGGCTACATGGATCATACGACGCCGTTGATCCATGTTCATGAGATTCGACAGTTTATGCAATTTCAATTCAGATATTATTGTAATTGATAATATTCATTTCAAACTGAGGATTAACATAAAACATGTAAGTGATAATTTATTTAAGAATATTTTTTAACAATAGTATCTGCATTACTCTTATTTTATGCTAAATCCTCTTCTTAGTGGAAGAAATTGGATCAAATGATGTAAGCATACACTAAGTTGCTTATGGAATCAAGTGCATGATGGGTGTCATGTAATCGTGAGTGTACTTGTAAAAGAATGCATGAGTGATCAAATATAGAGGAGATGTTTAAATCAGGTGTTGCAATATGTACATGATGCAGGAAGAAAGGGAAAGAAATTTATATATATACACATGTTAATGCTTATACACATACACATACGAAATACATATTTATAATAACAAGTTTTGGAAAAAAGGGGGCATTTATAATGATGAAACGGGAGAGTAAATTTTTTTAAATAAAGAATAGTATTAGTAACTGTATAGTAATGAACATAATATTTGAATTTATGCAATTTATAATTTAGGAAATTTGGATAAATAAGCATCATTAATTATTGAATCTGAAAATAGTTTGTTTAAATAATACTATTTAATCTTTTTTATAATATGGTAATTATAGAATATATAATTATCAGGATGTTCAACCATTAAATACAAGTACAAGTAATTAATAGAGATTTGTTTAAATTAATTATTATAAACTTAAAAAAAATGAGAAATTACTTTATTTATACTCATACCCAGTGGATTTAAGATGGCAGATTTTATAGGGTTTAACCATATTTTTTTTAGGCATTTCAAAATGATTGGATTCAGTCCTGGATGGATTTAATGCGGTCAAGCATATTCAAGGTGAGTGGATTTACACAATACATTAAGTACGCTCCAAGTAGTTATCCATAGCCTTAGATTGAGCTAAGACATGTTTTCTGATATGGATTATGATTGATGTGAGTGAATTTGCACAATATGAAATGGTTGTTTGTGTGGCATGTGGATTATTTGCAAATTGTTTGAATTGTCATTGATGGATCGAGATTGGTCTTATGGCTTATGATATTTTCACATATTTTTTTATGAGCTTTATGTGATTTTGTGAAATTTTCACTGGAGGTTAATTTTGAATTTTATAGTAAGGTGATAGTAATTGCATGTGCATTCATTCATCATAGCACATATCATAGAAAAACTGCTTTGTAGCGATATTTTTATTAAGACCATTCCATGACAGCAAAAGTGTGTAGTTGTACATTCCTTACGAGGACGATATCGATTTGGCAAAACATTAAGTCTGCTCAAATACCCTTGTCATGCTGAATTGTTCAAAAAATCCATGAGTCATATTTTAAATCACAATTTTCGCATTTATTCTTATTTAAATTACAGATATATGATTTTACTGTTTAACCCTCTCGTGAAGGTTGGAAAATGAAAGGACATTAATATTTAATGAAATCTTTCAAGAAAAGGGAAGTTCACATATTTCAAATAATCCGAGCAAATAGTCACATGTGCAACATCAAAAGAGAGAATCATAATATCCTTTGAATACAAGAACTTATAATTTGAATAAAGAAATAAGAGAGCGGAAAGCTTTTGGGTTTGACAAGTCATGTGCAACCGTCCTTAGCTTTGCACCCTCCATCACCTTCTTAGACATGGTTCTCATTTGCAAAATCCCAATACAGGGGCATAGAATACCCGTGAGTGAAACGCCCAGTACACATACAAACATAGGCAATAAAATGATAATCAGATTATAATTAATAATCAGAGTAAGTTGAGGTTGGTCGTCACATTTCTCGTTTGATCTTGTTCCCTGAGATCTTCTATGGACTTTTGTTATGGCAAATATGCGTTCGTATCCTCGCTTTTATGGTTTATTGATGCAATGTCTATCGCTATCTTGTGAGATCACTTTGCATTGCTTATGTAATCGTATGTGGTTTTGATGACTATGTATGTAAATGTATGTGATGTCAGGTTCCGTTCTTCTTGAGCTAATGTACGTGCTGATGACCTGTCTAGTACATGGTCCGACTATGTTAGCTCTTTCGAGGACTGGCTGTTGTTTTTTCTTATTTTTTCTGAGAGCCCGTCTGCCATTTTTGGAAATGATCAATGTTAGGGCATGCTCCTTATTTACTGATATTTGCTTGCATTACAGACTATACCAGTTAATCCAAAACCCTTCTTGAACAATTTGACTGGTAAGCCAGTGATTGGCAAACTCAAGTTGTATGCCATTCGCCATCCTCCGCCACTTCCCGTCTCACAGTTCGTCTCCTGCCGCCGCTGCCACTCCTCACCTTCTTCAGATCCGGCCATGGGGAGCACCGCCGATCGAACCTGTGGATCCCGAGGATCCATCACACACGTTGTCTTTGACATGGATGGCCTCCTCCTCGGTACTATTCCTCTGCATCATTTGCTTCTGTTTGCAAGCTCTTGCGATCTCTGATGATGGTCTCGTTGTTCTGCAGATACAGAACCCTTTTATACTTTGGTGCAGGAGAAGATCCTTGAGCGGTTCGGGAAGACCTTTGATTGGTCGCTGAAGGCAAAGATGATGGGCAAGAAGGCCATCGAATCTGCTCGCATCTTCATAGAGGAGTCAGGACTCGAGGGGCTCATGACGCCTGAGGGATTCCTCCAAGAGAGGGAAGGGATGCTCCTTGAGCTCTTCCCGACCTGCACAGCAATGCCTGGTGAGCGCCTTCGCATCTGGAAATTTTCTAAATTTGATCAATTAATTGAACACCTCAGGAAGATGTTTACAATGCAATTTGTTCCAACTCCATGAACATTGTGGATTTGCATTTGATCTTGGTCAACTAGGTTATGCAATGCTTATCTTTTCTTTTCTTTGCTTATCTTTTTTTTTTTACGAGAGAAATGCTTAATCCTTGTTATAGAGGTTTCAATTATCTGCTTCAGTTTTCATTTTGGCAATCCCTTTGTGCGACCAATCCTCTGTTCCTGTCAGTCCAACCAAAGCCTTCTGTAGAATAGCAGAAGAGTGATAGTTACTCTTGTTTAAAAGCACAATTTCCTAGAGCACTTGGTGATTCCGCTTCACAGCCTCTACAATATCATCAAAGTATGGAATGTGCATCTCCATTTCTTAGGAATCTTTAATGTATAACACATTGCTAATCCTACCTTGAAGTAGACAAAGTTTTCCGAGTGATTGACTCTTCACTGGTTCTTCTATTACTATAACTTATGTCCCTTGTTTGAATCTTCTTTGCCTACTGCGTTCATTCTCACTTATCACACAGTAATAAGAAAAAAGCAACCCAACTTTGTGTTTTTGTGTTAATTATGCCATTTTCTCAGACATTTACGATCAATGATCTGGACTGTGCAATACTGGTGCTGATGTAGTTTTGATAATGGTAGCTCAATTCAATTTGATTATACTGGCGTTCACTATATACCTGCATACTTGTCATTTTTGTTCCCAGATATGTCTTTGTTCTGGTGACTATGGTTTTTGGGGGAAGTTCAGTATGTAGGTTTTGAGCCTTCTTTGCCCATGGTATTATTTTCTTGAGTGGTTTTGACCATCATATAGTGCCAAAGTAGTTGGAAGATTTTGTGTTTAACTTAAATTTCTGCTCTCAATGTACTTATTTTCTTTGATCTTTCTTGCCATTTTAATCTCAAGATGTACTTATGTAAAGAAATCCAAGCTCAACAAAGCTGCAGGGAAAAAAATATTGTTCTAATGAATTGCCAAGGATTATTACCACTATTGAATTGTGAAAGCATGATAGATGTTAATGACACATTTGGTTCTTTACATAAGCCATATCTTCAGAGGCGTAATTGCTTCAAACTATTATGGCTGATTGGAATTACTGAATTGTTGCATCTACAGGAGTGAAACGTTTGATCCATCATCTTCACACCAGTGGAATACCTATGGCGGTTGCAACAGGGTAACGATCAAGACCTTTCTATTTTCTGGTGTGTTAACTTAAGAGGTTGTGTTGTGTGTATATAACAGTAGTTTCTGCTGACATATTTTCTTTTCGCATCAATAGTATTAACTAACTCTATGGATGATTAACTCGTTCATTATTTCTACAGATCTTACCAACGGCACTTTGAATTGAAAACACAGAAGCACGGTGAGATATTCTCTATGATGCATCATGTAGTCACTGGTGATGATCCTGATGTGAAGAAGGGGAAGCCATCTCCTGACGTGTTTCTTGCTGCTGCTAAAAGATTTGAGGTGCAAATAAATTGCGGAGTACATTTATTTCTATGATACTTTCTTTTCTATTTGTTTAACTTTGTGGTGATTAGGGTGCTGTGGAGCCCAATAAGGTCTTAGTTTTTGAAGACGCGCCATCTGGTGTATCTGCAGCCAAGAATGCAGGAATGTAAGTAATTGCCGTGCAAACTATTATTCGAATTTAACTTACTATTTGAGAACGAGTTGCAACCTAAATTTACTTGGATCCAAGATAATTTTAAAGACTTTTTAATTCAGCACTTGCAGATACTTTTTCATTTAGATTGTGATTCAGTATGGACATGGTCTCGGACAATTATTTTCTGAAAAAAAATGTAGCATTAACAAATTTCTCTCTCCTTTACAGTGCCTAAGTGATTATATCTCTCTTGAACAACTTCTGATGCAGGTATGCGGTCATGGTTCCAGATCCAAAATTAGATGTCTCATATCATAAAGAAGCAGATCAGGTTCTCGGTTCCCTACTGGATTTCGACCCAAGCGAGTGGGGTCTTCCACCATTCAAGGATTTGGATAATTGATGCTGGTCTCCTGAATATTCATATGCTTTGGCAGCTTTCTCTCTCTGATTCTGAGAGCATTTACATGGTTAATTTCCATTATTCTTATTATACAGTATGACTCGTGTTTTGATTCCTGGCAGTGGCCGGAATATGCATGGTATTGGCGGATCATCGGTTTCGTGAAGTTTTAAGATCAATTTTTTGTCGAAGAAAGTTTGTATGATTTCTGTATTACACATTAATTAAGGATGTATTTATATATAATTATTTATTATCATAAATAACATGTAGTAGGATGTCCTACAACTCTTCATCTTCCATCATTAAAATTTCAATCAATGGAATTGAAAAACTAATGTGAAAAAATAATTATTCTGTCAAAAAATAATTGCTCTCACATGACGATACCTTTTCATATTTCAAAATAGTTGAACAGATTATAAAAAAAGTGAGGATAAAAAGATAAATAACAAAAAAAAAAGAGGGAAAAAAGATAAACGACAATGTTGAGTTGAGAGATTTGAAACTGTCATTTGTGCATGACTTTCTATAAATATAAGATGTCAATTAGAGAATGAATTGACTGAAATGGTCCGCTTTAAAAAATGTAACAAAAAAATCATGTGCTAATGAAGAATAGCTCAAACTTATATAACTTTAAAAGATTCTAACAAAAATAAAAAATAAGAACATGATGCATATAAAAAATATCATAGCAAAAAAAAAACTCCATTTCCCAATAAATGGATAATAAGGAAAAATTGGATAATTTGGAATTAAAATTTTAATTACGATCTCATAAATCTATGACCAATAAGAACAACTTTGTGAATGAGATACGCAGGAGATGCAACTTGGGTTTGTAAATGTATGTTTTACTGCAATGGAGGCGTATTTATCATATTTTTGTGGGCAGGGTAAAAGATAGTTAATTACTTCGAGAAGAATAGTAGTTCAATCAAGATTTTTTTTTGTTTTTAAATTTCAAAGTATTTATCTGCACAATGAATATTTATGATATCAAAATGATGATTTTATGAGTCATGACTGCTTATATATATATATATATATTTTAAAATTTTGTGAAGGGAGAAAAAGGTTCATGATCGGTAAAAGAATTTTTAAAAAGGTACAAGCTCATGCCTTAATTAATTCTTGGGAGAAATTTAATGCGTGTGTATAACTTTGTAGCTGAATGAAAATACTTATATTTTTTAAAGTTAACGACATAATTTAAATGATAATTTAATGACATGTCTTCTCAATTTTAAGATTTATGAAAATTTGAGCATCATCATAACTACCATTGCTGCCTAAATATTCACAAGCTTGTAAATTCTCTATATTTCTTGTGGCAATAAAATTTTCTTTTTTCTTTTTTTTTTTGGGAGGGCAATATACAGATGAAATTTTATTCTGCCACCGAATTAGAGAATTTCCAGGGTCTACATGATAGCAAGTATATCAGATCGTGTGCATCAATGTTGCAGAACAAACCAATTAGAACTTGCTACCAGTCGTTTGAGCTTATAATTTAACCTAAGCAGAAATATATAGGGAATTTGAGGAACACCATAAATCTCACTGACTATTGATTTACTTTTTGAGACAAGAGAATATAAAAAGGAACGTTCCATATTATTATCTAATATCTAGTAAGAAAGTAATAAAAGTTTAGCTTTTAAAACCAAAATATAGAATGCTTCCTACTAAAAAGCGAGACATCCAAGTGCAAGTTTTATAAGCACATACAAAAATTTTTTAAGTTGTTACATGCCCAGACCGAATAGAATGACCATTAGGCAATATGGGTACTAGAGAAGTTGATGTGACCATCAGCTATGGTCAATATAAACAAAGATACATCTATTTGAGAAAGCATTATAAGGTAAGAAAATACAGCGGCTTTATCTTTTACTGACAAATACAGACTTGCATTCCAAAGCAAATTGCATATAACGATCAATTTCAGAGGACCATAATTTCTTATACAGAATGTCATAATCCCAACTGTACGAGATGGGAGAAGTCTGAGTAGGATTGAGCGATAACATCCTGAAGTTTCACATGTCCACTCTTCTTTTACATCAGATACCTCATTCCAAAGGCATAATACAGTGGCATAGTGTCACTCTTTGACATTGCAACTGCGATGAGCAAATGAAAACATATTAAACTAATGTTACAGTTTCATGCAATTGAAAAGGAGAATTCACAGGGGAAAATGCAAATAAAAGCAATTACTACCTGCATATGATTTAAATGATGGCATCCCGCAAACACCTCATAAGCCAGAAGAATACAGTTGATTATGACCATACTATCTTCTGAACAAATACTTCGAAAGTGGAAAATTTATGCTTCTAGCCACCTGTAGAGAAATAACAAATAACTGTGCTCAGACTACCTAGGATAACATCATGACAAGATATTCACTAAGACTTCTGGGCATAAAGTAGTCGATTGTTATTGTACCTTCAATGCCAAATCTTCATCTATCATAGAACGATATCTTGTTGAGCCTTCTAGGGGACAACTACCACTTTTACATAAAAAATTGGCATTGCACACTGTGGACAACTGCAATAAAACATCAGACATGAGATGAACATTTGAACTCTCAGATGCCATGGATTCTCCAAACTGCTCTTCCTCAGGAACTAGTTCTGATACTGATGTGATGCACTGGAATATAGCTAATAATCGCTCTAACGGGAAACTTCCTGGTCCCTTCATGAGAGTTTCTTCTGCCATATCATCTTTTAACTCCATTGATGCTTGAGAGCTCCTATGAAATAAAAGAGAACAAGATGGATTGTTGGAGATTATTGAAAGAAACAATGTTAGAAAGAGAGTTCAGGCAAAGGCTAATGACATACTTTCGCTTGCGCTTAGGATTGTTGGATCCTCCAGTTGAATCAAACAGTGCCGCATCGAGTGTAGCAGGGTTTCTTGAAGCGAGAAATGCAGAAATAAGAAGGTACTTAGCAGACATGGGCATATGAAAATCCAATTCATTAGAGACATCCCTTCCACCTAGTTTCCTAATATTTGCCTTCCTAACAAAGCTCCCTTCTTTCTTAACTCCAGAAGAGGACCAAAGAGGGACATCGAATGTCTGGTTCAATGATGCTGCCAAATGTGGTTGCAGAAAATCAAATAACCTTCTCTTCATGCCCTCTTCTGGAACCAATTTCGCATCACTTAATGGTTCACAGTACTTCTCAAACAAGGGCTTGAATGCAATTTCCAATTCATCCACACGTCTAGTAACCCTATAGAATGGCTTCAACACAACACTGTTGAATTCAACAAGTAATGAGCACTTGATGATACCAAAAAACAAGAGTCGCTGAAACTATCTTGCAAAACTGTAACAAATAAGCTTTCGATGGTTTACCTGAGGAAACTTGAATAAAGTCTGGGGTTGTCCTGGTTCCTCATAAATATTTTGTGAAGGTCATCGACTGTATAATCGGGGAAATACACATTTAGTGGTTCCATCGAGCCAGTCATTGAATAAAAGGAATCAGGTGTCATGCTACTGATATAAATCACACAAACATCTGGCATGTTCAAGATATCATTAAGCCTGAAGAGTAAAGGCAAAATCGCGGAACTCTTGTCCCATGACCGGACGAGCTCCACATTGTCGAAAACCAAATAAATGTGCTCCCCGTTACCATCACCTTTATGGCATTTCTTCAAACGACTTCTCTCCTTCCTGTTTCGAAGCGCACCGAAGGCCTGATACAAAGCCTCCCTGAGTAAGTTCACAAAATCTGACACCCTCTCACAGCGTTTGGCACTGGAGTACCCGTTCTCTCGGTCCTGCCTATGATGCAGCAACTGATTCAGCACACTCTCAAACAGTATCCGGGGGCTGTGGCAAGACCGGCAGCTCGCATAGACGAAGGTCCGGCGCAGGTGATGGAAGATGCGGAGGACTGACGCAGTTTTTCCGGTCGAAGGGCCGCCATAGATTAGGATGGGGAAGGCCGGGGAGTCGGAGGGCCCCAACAGGTTAAGAATCTCGATGATTTGGGGTCGCCTGCCAGGAAGCGCGTCGATGAGTTTGTCGAAGGAGACGGGACTGCGACCGGAGGGAGAGAAGAGGAGATCCGCGCTGGCGGCGTCATCAGGGGCAGGGGGATTAAGGGGCTCTGCCGAGAGCTTGGACTTGGATGGGGTCACGGAGGACGAACGGGTGGTTCTCCGGTTTGGTGTCGTAGGTTCGCCGGCCATTGGAACTCATCCGAAACGAGGATTTCTAGTTTCCTTCATTTGTCCTTGGTTGGTTGTGGCCGCCGGCGAACTTTTCCCACCTTGAATCGTAGTCCTGCGCAAATAGGAAGATGGAATGAACCGTTTCCTTGAACCTGGTGGGGACACATCACAGAAATAATTAGAACTGTAAGCAATTATTTTAAACCAGACATTTGAGATCTGACAAAAAGATATGACAAAAAAAGAACACAATATATATATTTGTATGATTAAAACTTTGGTTAATCATCCCTTGTTCTCAAAAAAAAGTTATTATATCAATTAGTATTTGAATATGGTGAACTATCGGGAATTTGTGATTGAATCATTGCACCTCTTCTACTTTCTTCAATTCGTATTAGAGCCACTACTTCATTTAAGCATGGAACTTCATATTTTCTCAGAATTTGTATCGTCACTTGATCAAATTCTGGATTAAGTCCAACTAGAAAATCATATACCTGATCCTGACCAATAAATTCCTTAAGCGTTGCTACATCATCGGCGCATTTTGTTTGTATTACACGGTAATGATCCAATTCCTGCCATATGGACTTTAATTGATTTGCATATTCAGTAACTGACATATTCCCTTTTTTTGCAGCCATAGTTTTCACCTTCACATCATATACTTGAGCTGCATTTCTGGCTTTAGAATGTGTTTGCTG
The DNA here is from genome assembly GCA_030549335.1 of Pontederia crassipes. NCBI lineage: Eukaryota > Viridiplantae > Streptophyta > Magnoliopsida > Commelinales > Pontederiaceae > Pontederia > Pontederia crassipes. The sequence continues at coordinate 4,026,679 of CM060192.1, forward strand.
CAATGCAACCCATATATCCTTCGCAGTAGTGGAAAACATGCATTTATCACTTATTTCTGGAATCATAGAACTCCACAGCCATGCCATAATGATAGAGTCTTCTTCATTCCATGCTTCAAACTTAGGATCCTCTTGCTTATGACCTGTACCTATGAGATGACTAATCTTTCCCTTTCCTTTCAAAAATGTACAAATAAGTTGAGAGTTGAGACCACTTGAGATAGTTTTTTCCATCTAACCCGTAAGAGGCATGAATATTATGCAATTCTCCATATTGTTGAATGTGGATTGCCTCGTCTGATTGAATTATTGTAGTAGATTCCTGAATCTTGGACATCTTGAATGACAATATGTAGACAATCCTTTCAAGAATGCAAAGATTACTGCTTGAAAAATGAAGGCCACAAGTTTCACAGCAATGAATGCTAGAACAAGAATCCCAGAAAAGAGCCTAAAGCTCTGATACCATGTGGAGAATTGTAGCAAAAGCACTATTATTTTCTGTCAATTCAACCACTAATATCCATCAAACATATTAGGAAAGATGAAATCTGGAAGGCTGAAATCAATGGGGTAATTACACCAAATGCCCTCCAACTTTAAGGTTTGCTCAGCAATACCTTCCAACTTCACTTTGTAACACAAATGCCCTTCATCTTTTAACGTGTTTCACCCGATGCCCTCTTTACATGGGATAGCCGGTTTTCCGATTTTTCGTCGACGTGGCGTCCACGTGACAATCTCCTCTCCTCCACGCAAATAGTCGTCTGACGTGGCATATTCCAATGTGGCACATAAAATTACACCAATGCCCTCCAACTTTAAGATTTGCTCAGCGATACCCTCCAACTTCACTTTGTAACACAAATGCCCTTCATCTTTTAATACATTTCACCCGATGCCCTCTTTACGTAGGACAGTCGATTTTTCGATTTTTTATCGACGTAGCGTCCACGTGGTCATCTCATCTCTCCTCCATACAAATAGTCGTCCGACGTAACATGCTTCGACGTGGTACCACATATTAAACCATCTTACTTATCGTAAGTTGATCCACTCACTGTTAAATTATTTTCTTCTTTTTCGTCGTTCGCATGAAACCTCATTCGTCGTTCGCACTCCTTCGTCGTTCGCTCTTCTTCGTCGTTCGCCTCCTTCATCGTTCACTTTTTGCGTTCGTCGGCGTTGTCTTTGCCCAAATTGGTGTAATTTTATGTGCATTTGGTGAGCAAACTTTAAAGTTGGAGGACATTTGATATAATTTTATATGTCACATCGGAGCATGTCACGTTGGACGACTATTTGTGTGGAGGAGAGAGGAGATGACCACGTGGGCATCACGTCGACGAAAAATCGAAAAATTGACTATCCTTGGTAAAGAGGGCATATGGTGAAATGTACTCTAACTTTAAAGTTTGCTCACCAAATGCACGTAAAATTAATCAATTTGAGCAAAGACAGCGCCGACGAACGCGAAAAGTGAACGATGAAGGAGACGAACGACGAAGAAGAGCAAAAGACGAAGGAGTGCGAACGGCGAAGGAGGTTTCATGTGAATGACAACAAAAAGGGAAATAAGAAAATAATTTAACAATGAGTGAGTCAACTTACGATAAGTAGAATGGTTTAATATGTGGTGCCACGTCGGAGCATGCTACGTCAGACGACTATTTGCATGGAGGAGAGAGGAGATGGCCACGTGGACGCCACGTCGACGAAAAACTGGAAAATCGGCTATCCCAGGTAAAGAGGGCATCGGGTGAAACGCGTTAAAAGATGAAAGGCATTTGTGTTACAAAGTGAAGTTGGAGGGTATCGTTGAGCCAATCTTAAAGTTGAAGGGCATTGGTGTAATTTTATGTGCCACGTCGGAACATGCCACGTTGGACGACTATTTGCGTGGAGAGAGGAGATGGCCACGTGGACGCCACGTCGACGAAAAACCGAAAAACCGGCTATTCCAGATAAAGATGGCATCGAGTGAAACGCGTTAAAAGATGAAGGGCATTTGTGTTACAAAGTGAAGTTGGAGGATATCGCTGAGCAAACCTTAAAGTTGGAGGGCATTTGGTGTAATTTACCCGAAATCAATGTTGTCAAACACGTAAAACAGACACGACCCGAGGACCGGGAAAAAATGTAAATCATGAACACGTAACGTAACACAGCAGATTCTACTAGATTATTTATTTATATATTAATTAACAATAACCTAAATATAATATTATAATTTATTTGTAATAAAGCAAAATCAAATATTAAGCAACATGTCAAAGGACCAATACCAAATTCCAAATTACCACAACTAAAATAAGTTTTAACAAAATAACGAATTGGCATATGCCTAGAAGACGACTAATGCATTTTTTCCCTGGGGCATTTTTTCTGAGTACTCTTGTAGATGTAAATGTTCCAGCACTTCCACCTTCAGGCACATTTGTATTTCCAACTCCTGAACCCGAACCAGATGCCATTTTTCCTTTACATTTGTGAAGGAAAACAACTATTACTTATATAATCCTAACTTAAAGTCTTAAACAATTACTTATATAATCATCCTAGCTTAAAGTCATAATTCATAAACATCGGTCTCCCTCTTCACGATGCTTGCAAGCCCTGCACGAACAGGAGGCCCTGCACGCTGAGGTCGGGAGCAGGGAGACAACAGAGCAGCCTCCCTGCTTCCCTGCTCATCTGCGCGCTGAGGTCGCTGTTAGGTTCCTAGTTCAACTAGGATCCTAATTAGATCACTTCGAGAATCAAGCCTCCAATAGACCACTTCGAGGGGGTCAAGCCTCCAAGATAGTTGCTCCAAGCAAATATCAAAAGAAGATTATATTCTCATATATCTTTAAAAAGAGTTCCAAGGAGCCCTATTTATAGGGTAACCCAAACAAGTCCTAGTAGAACTAGAAATAAAAGAAATAGAATGCTAATCAAACTAGGAAGTAAATAACTAGAGTGCTAATCAAAGTAGGAAGCAAATAACTAATCCTAGTTAAAGAAAATAAATTAGTCCTATTATTATTAGGAAATAGGTTCTTATCATTTCCGCCCTCTTCAAAATAGCCTTGTCCTCAAGGCTATGCAGAAATATGTGAGAGAACTTTTCTTTTCGATGCTTAATCGGATGATGTCTCTTGATAACTTGAGTAAAATAGAGATCCTTCTTCAGAGAGTAGCTTTGACTATGCATCGGTAGCATTGGAACAAGCTTGCATTCGTTGAAGAAAGAGAATTTGAAATTGATCAAATTCTTTTCGCATGAATAAAATTGACCTTGAGCCTTCTGAGTATCGCAACCTTCAAGCTTTCTTGAGGCTGAGTTAACCGTCATAAGCATGAATAAGTCCTTATTAATATATGATTCTTCAATGCATTTTGCACTAGATACTTCAGAAGTTGTTTGCTCCTTTGACGGTAGAATTATAGATGTCTCATCTTTAAAAGATGTCTCAACAGATGAATCTAAAGCTTGAACTTCGATTGAATTGTCTTCAGTATCCTTCGCTTCTTGTTGAGATAAAGTTTTCGTAAAGATTTCTGAAGAAACTGAGGTGTTGGACTCTTCTATTTTTGATGAAAATATTATTGCACTTGTGCTTCGGAATGATTTGTTCAAGTGTCGACTTAAGCTATGCCTCTCTTCATTTAAACGTTCTTCTTCCCATCGGGCAAAAGAAATAGCAGCAACTATAGTAATGGGCCGTCGAGCTTTTACTTCTCGTCGAAGGTCAGGAAAAAGTCCTTCAACAAAAGTTTTTACCAATCGATGTTCGCTCCAATTTTTAGTTTGACTTGATAATAATTCAAAACGAGTCTGATACTCCTCAATCGTACTTAATTGTTGAATATTTGCAAGCTCATCTTCTACGCGATTTTCCTTGTTTACTTGTTGATATTTATTTTCGTCGTTGAATATTTGTAAAATTCGTTGAAATCGTTCTTCGATTCGAGTAAGATGATCGGCTAGTGTTAAAATATCTGAAGTCGATAAATCCAGTGAAGCCATAGATTTTTCTTGCACATTTGAAATATTAGATTATGAATATAAACTATTAATAAGTTATGATAGAGGTTGGTTGATAGTAGTAAGCGGCGGTGATGGCGATGTAGTGGCAGCGACGGATGCGATAGATGGCAGCGGATGCGATAGATGGCAGTGAAAGACGAAGATAACTAGGTTATTGGTCCAACAAAAAACCCGAGATATCTATCAAAAGAAGATTGTATTCTCATATATCTTTAAAAGAGTTCGGGCCCTATTTATAAGGTAACCCAAACAAGTCCTAGTAGAACTAGAAATAAAAGAAATAGAATGCTAATCGAAATAAATAACTAGAGTGCTAATTAAAGTAGGAAATAAATAACTAATCCTAGTTAAAAAAAATAAACTAGTCCTGTTATTATTAGGAAATAGGATCTTTTATCAGTCGTGAGCAGGGAGACCACAGCACAGGGCTCCCTGCTCGCGAATTGAGGGGGGAAAAGAATGGCGCGTGCGACAGGAAAAAACGGCAGAGATAGAGAGGGAGGGAGTACCGGCGACTCACGGCGAGCGGTGACAGCAGCAACGCGAGGCGGCAGGTGGCTGCAGGCGCCAGTGCACAGCGGCAGGCGGCGGCAACTGGCTGCAGGAGACAGCAAGGCACGGCGGCAGGCGGCAGGCGGCAGGCGGCAGGCGGCAGGCGGCAGGCGGCAGGCGGCGGCAACTGGCTGCAGGAGACAACAAGGCACGGCGGCAGGCGGCAGGCGGCGGCAACTGGCTGAAGGCGACAGCAAGGCACGGCGGAAGGCGACGGCTGGTAGAAATAACTAGGTCACGGCGGGCGGCGGCAACGCACGGTTTTTTTGTTTCTTCCTGATGTCACGTGACCACTAAGTTGAAAGAAAAAAAAACAGAGTGGACCGCCGGACACGGGTGAGATCGCTGAATCACCCGGACAATTTTCTGCCGGCTCGGCTCGGCCCGGTCCGGCACGGCACCGGCCCAGACTACCAGCATGAAGTTGGCACGGTAGAGGCCGACGAGCACGGCCGGCCCGACAAACACAATTTTCTTTAGTTTTTATTACATAGTTAAATATTCAATCATATATTTATTACTTTTATAACTATATTATACATATATTTAACCATATATCCTAAATTTTATAATTTTATATATAAATATTTTTATTATATATCTAATAATCATAATATCATATATTATAATATTTTTTATTATGTTTGTTATTTTTATTAGCCAAAAATTTAGGACAAAAATGATGTGACCCATTTTTATTTTTACATTTCTTTTATTTTTGTTTTTTAAAATTTTAAAAATACACACATAAAAAAAGAAAAAAAAATGAATGATCTGACTCGGCAGGACCTAGCCACATTAAATGACATGAAAGTAGAGTCGCACGACTTCAGTTTTAAATCTCCGGTTCCAAAAAAAGGTGGAAACCTTGCAGCTAGAATTTTTTTTCAGATGCGCAGTTTTTTTTAATTCGTTTTTTTTTCTTTTCTTTTAAAGGTGGAATCAACACTATAACTAGAATTGTTTTTTTCCCTGATGCGCAACTTTTTTTTAAATTCGTTTTTCTTATTTTCTTTTCTTTTCTGTTACACATTTCTCTCATAAAGCAAATTATTTAATAAATATAAAATATTTATAATAAAGGGTTAATACACTATTATTTATTACTTATTATTTTATTAAAAACTAATATTTCAATAAATATAAAATATTTAAAATTGATTTTTCTTATATCTAAATAATATATTTTTAACAAAAATTTTCCATAATTTTTTTATACTTTTATTTTTATTATTAATAAATTTATATTTTTATATATATAATTACTATTTTAATTAAAAATGAATCAAAAATTAATTCAATCGCTTTTATTTTTTATCACATCAACTCCTTAATTCATCATCATTAACTTTTATTTCATCCAAACACACATCGAATTAATATATTAATTTAACTATTCACCAAGAAATTAAGAGAAATTATGATTTTGTTTTCAAATCCAGCCTACGACAAAAGAACTAAATTAAAATCATGTTTTTGTTATGTCTGATTCCACCAAACGCGATTGCAAAATCAAGTTCAGTGGGAGAACCAAAAATTGAAATTAGGTCATCACGTGTTCTAATTTCAAGTTCTACCATTTTGGTCGAGTCGACACTGCAACAGAATTCCCACTTTTTTGCCAAACAAAACAAATATTTTTATTTTGTTTTATTTTTTCTTTTTCTTTTCTCTCACATCTTATTCTTATAAAATAATTTATTTAATAAATATTAAATATTTATAATAAAGAATTCATATAATATTATTTATTATTTATTATTTTATTAAAATTTTTAATACTTTGTTAAATATAATTAATTTTAAATAATATATTTATTAACAAAACTTTTTCCATAAAAAGATTTTTTATTTATACTTTTATTTTTATCATTTAATAAAATTATTCTTCATATATATATATAATAACTATTTTTAATTCAAAATCCATTAAAAATTAATTCATCACATCAACTTTTTTATTTCTCATCATTATGTTTTATTCTATCAATTTAATTATTTACCGAGAACTTGAGAAAAATTACAGTTCTATTTTCAAAAGGACGCATAGTAAGAAGAATAAAATATAGATATCCTTAAAACTCATCCGAAAGCAGTACATTTATTTCCAGATATACAACACAAAAATAAGATGTCAATGTGTAAATTGCAAATGGCCCTTAAAACATTTGGTTCCACGGAAATTTCTCTCTCTCCTTTTGAGAGGGTGGGAATTTCAGGACAAGCACCTTATTTACTGATTTTTGCTTGCATGACAGACTATACCAGTTAATCCAAAACCTTTCCTGAACAATTTGACTGGCAAGCAGTGATTGTCAAACTCAAGTGGGGAATGGAGTACAAAGGTGATTCTGCATGTATCTTTTGAATCTGTCATAGCTGAACTCCCCCTCCCCCAATTGTGGAATCTTGTTTTGTCATGTCTTTCAGCTTACCTCGTTTCTGCCGATTCATACATCAACCTACAGGCACCATAAAAACTTAGTCGATGACATTATATTTGTAGACATTTCTGTCATGTTCACTGTTGTTTTAGTTCTACATTGTGCCATTTTTAGGGAAAAAGAGCAATCTATTCATGTAAGCACTAGAAATGTTCGAGTATAGAATCTTTGAAGGTGGAGTCTCCGTCCAAAAGATGTCAAAAATGCTTGACGACCCAGATTTGCCAGGATGTTGGTTAGTTGCGCAGTTAGCTTCCCTATGGCAATGTACATAAATAAAGTTCAAAAGATTTAATAATATCACATAGTTCTGACATTATCAAGAGTGCGTGATAATGTCCACCAAGTTTTGCGAATCAACTTCGAGCCGAACACGTGAGAGCCCCATGTCACGACAATGTCAGATCCTAGCAAGTGCACCGGAGCCTCCGTTCAGCACAATATCTCCCTCAAGTTGAAGAACACCTACAGCAATACAAGAACCCCCCACGCCATCCGAATTTTCAGACTGAGTAAAGGAATCGTCCGAGTTGACATTCACCCAGGTAAGCGGCATCCTCCCTCAAACCCAAAGGGGATCGTAAGGGGTTGAAGCCTCTAGAATTCGGTGAACTCAACCTAGCTTGTCAAAGCCTTCCTCCACACAGTCAAAATGACAACTTGTTTGAATGTGAAATGAGCATCATTACCAGCAAGCCAAATTCCTCAAAGACCCAAAGCAACAAGAGAGTGAATTCTAACCGCCAAGGATGACTCCATGTCATTTCCTTCCTGAATCCAATCCCCCGCATAGCAGGAAGACTTATAAACTAAGGTACAATGAATAAATTTCAGTTATGATCATTCAACTTATGGAGTGTTCTCAATAACATTCAACTTCATTTTGTAACACTACGGTCATCGAATTAACATTTTAGCCGATCATCACGACCAGTTATAGTCAGTAAACTTGTTAATCACTGACGTGGATGCTTACGTGGCACTGCGTCAATATTTTTTCTTTCATCCACGTCAGATTTTAAAAAATAAAAATGTCACGTTAGTATTTTTCTCTACTTGTTCAAACTTAATTTTGTATCTACATTGTCATCCAACCTTTCAAAACTTTCAGCAAATTCATTTCACTTTCCAAATTTTTAATCACTTCCATCATTAAAAACTTAAAATAAAAAATAATTATATAATATATAAAAAACAAAATTTTAATTAAGGAAATAAAAATTAAAATAATAACATACCGATTATCTATTTTGCCCTAAAATTTGAAATAATAAAAAATATAATTAGAAAAATAAAAATATTTTTTCACGTGAGATTCCATCAAGGCCGAATAAGTCATACTGGGTCATCCAGCGGGGTGTTAGGCACGTTCCAACACCTAGTGGATTGCTGAGCCAAATATAAATTTTTATATAATATTATGATAATAATTTTAATTTATGATAATTAATAATTTGTCTCAATCAAGTCGTGCCCAACATTGTACTAGACGACCTTGTATGATTTTGCTCGGCCCCGATAAAATTTCGCAAGAAAAAATATTTTTATTTTCTAATTATAATATTTTTACTATTTAAATTTTAGGGCAAAAAATCTAATCGATATGTTATTATTTTAATTTTTATTTCCTTAATTAATAATTATCATAATATTATATATTTAATACATATTAAAATTTTGGATGGCTCGATCCAAGTGGGTTGTGCCAAAAAATATACCGAGTTAGTCTAAATGCCTTCAATTTTTAATTTTTATTTATTTATTTATTATTTTAAGTTTTTAACGATAATCATAATTGAAAATTTGAAAAGTTGAATGGAATTGCCTCGAAGTTTTGAAAAGTTAGATGATTATGTAGATATAAAATTAAGTTTGGACAAAACAAAAAGAAAAATATTGACGTGATATTTTTATTTTTTTTAAAACTGACGTGAAAGAGAGAAAAAAATACTGACGTAGTGTCACGTAAACATTCACGTCAGTGCCACGTCAATGATTAACAAGCTTGCTAGTTATTGATCGTGACTGAAATATTTCTAAAGTTCAACGACTGTGATGTTACATTTCATGTTCGAACAAGGACCGGGGGTTAATAGTGGCAGAGCAGCTAAAGAACAAATGAATGTTTGTTTCAGGGGCAAGACCACGTAACGGGCATAAGGAAATTGTGTTAAAGGTGAATATCATAGCAAGAGTGGGTGACATAATTTCCAACATGAAGAGGCGAAATATCCTTGCAAGCAGGCCGGCCAGAAATCAAAGGTGCAGGAAGTCGGCGATTTCCAATTGTAATTTCCAGAAATACGAGATATAATGAAGGCATCTTGTAATTTTGCAGCACGACGCAATTAATAGCGGTGAAGACAGCTGAAGTTGTGTTCATTGTTTCATGCCAAACAAGACAATTACCAATTGCTAACCATGTGAGATAATATTGCATGAGATGGATAGCCCATTCGTATACTTTATTGATTTATATAATACAACTTCTCACAATTTCCAATTTCCTCTCCTACATTCTTGATAATTTTATACATTTGTGTGAAGAAATTTCGTAGTTAAATTGTAAAAAATATGACTTTCTGCGAAAACAAACCAATATATTGACTGTGTTGGCGTGACTTTCGTTCTCAAGAATTGAACTTTATCTTGAGGCAGCAGATAAAGGAGAAAGAGAAACAAATCCACGGGGTGTTTCTACCAGACATCCCTCAGATATCTTCCTTCCATTTGCAAATTCTTGATCATATTTTCACTCTCTGAGTCATCAAGAGATCCCTGTAAAATATTTTTGAGTCGATTAGACATTGAAAAATGATTTGTATGATTGTATTGGATATTTACGCATGGTGATACTAGATTTCTCTTTCTACTTGCAATGGTGATTATAGGGGGATAAGGATGATACAAGGATAACCCATGGGATTGAGACCGCTTAACTCTCGTTTTCCCAAGGCTTGTTTGGTTGGGGTGAAAGGAGGAGAATAAATGGGAAGAGAAAGAAGGAAAATCGATTTCATCTGTTTGTTTGAATTAAGTTGAAGGAGAAAAGAGGGGTTTCCCTTCATTCTCCTTCAATTCTTTCATCCTCAAATCGAGATGGAAAGAAGGAGAAAGATACACTTAACATTTTCATTTTTAATTATATAAATTAAACATATAATTATATATATAAATGATATAATCGTCCAAATAAAATTATTATTTAACATTTATTCTCTTCCCTTCCCTTAATGATGTGAACCAAACAGAAATAACTATTCACCCTCATTTTTCTACATTCCCTTCTCATCATTTTCCTTTTAATGAAATTTGAACCAAACAGTTTATTTGAACCATCCTTTCCCTTCCCATCCTAAAGGAAAACACCTATAAGACCCTCAAACCCCGGTTTCATACATAATCGGGGTTCTTAAATTTATATGGTCTCTTGGACGTAAAACTAATTAGATTCAGGTCAGTCAGTAGACATAAGACTAAGAGTTGCATGAAACCAGTTAGAATATTGTCCTATCCCTGAATTACGGAGCTTGAATAATGAAATATTATAAAAAACGAATGCAGGGATCACCTGTTCCTGAAAAATGGTATGAAGAACCCTGTGGACATCTCGAGCCATACCCTTAGCATCACCACACACATAGATATGGCCACCCTTAGAAATAAGATCCCATATTTCGGAAGCCTAAAAGATGAATTAATGAGCAATTTAAGATGTAAGAAGCGTGGAATCAGGAATCAAAGAACTACAAATGAAATGAGAGCTCATAGTACCTTCTCGGCCATCTTATGCTGCACATACTCCTTAGTTGGACCATCACGAGAGAAGGCAACGCTCAGCTCAGAGAGTGCCCCCATTTCAACAAAGTTTTTCAGCTCATCCTCATAAATAAAGTCCTGAAAATTTTAGGAATGCATTCAACTGATAAGGTAGAATAGAACTAGGAAGAGATTAATCAATCCATTTTAGCTTCCTGGAATTTAACTTTGGGGCATGAAAGGTTTATCACTACCGTTTTTTGGTTTCGACATCCAAAGAAGAGTATCGCATACCCAACTCGAGCTCCTGCCTCTTTCAGTGCTAGCCTTTCCTGAGAAGGACAGTATCAACGTTGATGCCTTAGCCAAATAAAAAGAATCTATTGATCACATTTTACAACCATTGCTCAGCAATGTACCTGCAAGAAGCCCCTAAATGGTGCCAAACCTGTCCCAGGGCCAATCATAATAATTGGGGTAGAGGGATCTGTTGGAAGCCTAAAATTGGACCGCCTTACAAAGATAGGAGCCCAACTGCAATTTTCACTCTCTCCCAATGGAACAGCATGCTAAAAAACAGATTTTTTTAGGTAAGATAATATGAAACATAAGCAGATACAAGGTTAATTATAAAAAAATAGAAGCAGAACTGTCTTATCCACTGGGACTAAGGACATCATGATTTGAGATTTCTTGGTACATTTAAATTCTACAGAATAATGAAGACAATAAAAGATTACCTTCATCCAAGTTGAACAAACTCCTTTGTGAATTCTTCCTGTTGGCATTTTCTCATTCACCAATGCACATGTTGCATGTATTCTAGTTGGTGCCATCCTACAAGGGATCTGGATCGTTAATAAACTAGAACATGTAGTTAGAAAAATAAAAAAGAAAAAGTAATAAAATCAATTATTACATTGGTGAAGATGATATTGAATAATATCTAGGTTGCAAGCGAGGTGCAATTGCAGCAAAGAAAACTCCTAGTGGAGGTCTAGCTGAAGGGAATTCTTCCATAACCTCTAGTAGGCTCCTCTGATTTGTAATGATCCATTGAGAATATTCATCCTGTGGCCAAAATAATAAATTATGAAGCTCAATAGACAGAATAGTGAACCATGTGAATTTTAAAACTCAGCAATCAACCTTTCCAGCCGGAGAAGCTAAAAATTTAAGCCGCTCAGCTTCAACAGGATCAGATGCATACTTGGCCAATGCAACTAAGGCACCCTGAAAACAAAAAAGATAAGTAATTGAAATAAAAAGTCAAAAGATTAATAAACCTGAGCTAGTCAAATGGAACAATGTCAGATAACAAAATTCTCACCTTCTTGGGAGAGTTCAGAAGATCGGCATATCGGGTTAGTGCAGCTCTTACAGTACATGGAGATGGAAAAGGAGGTGACAAACCACCACTAAGTGGTGTACCATCCTCTTTATCAGCATGGATTGAGAAGTATACATCTGATGAATAACCCAATAATTTTTCAGCCTCCTCCACAACCTCTACACAATTCTCTGCAAACACACCAACATGGTCCCCAGTTTCATACCTGTAGAAGACCATAATCATAGTGGTCAGTTAGACAAGAAAGCAAGATGGTATGGATAACAGGAACTCCCATGGAAATAGGATAGGGTGACCAAGGAATGGGATACGCATGAATAACAAGACGAGTTATAAGAAGAAAATACTTAAGTGAAACACCAAAATCAGAAAAAAACACACACACACATAAAATAGCACAGAGCAATTCAATCATGGAAGATTTATTTCAGGGAACTGTGAAAGAGGCTCTTCGTGAATTGCCACAAGAAAGTACCAGAAAAGAAGTGGAACTTGCTAGAGGATGAAACTCAAGGTCTAAAATAAATAAGAAATCTGACATTGCGAAAAATATATACGAGCTACTAAATAAACCACAGGCAACAACTACATGAACTCCATGTTCATATAGGATGCTTTGGTTCTCAAGAAATCCTTATATGGATGGATAATTGTCATCATTACAAGAAGAGTTTACAATCGCTTGGAATATATGCTGTTGCAACTTCAAGTTAGCTGTCTGTGTTTTGAACAGGTAATCTATCATCAAAAGAAGCTGGGGAATTGGCACACAATCTAAAATACATCATGCATTGTAGTCCTTCCTAGGTCTGCAAATAAATCCATAGCCTTAAAGGCTTCATGTGAAAGCTTAAACAGTATGTATTTTTAAAAACATAGGAAATTGGGGAATTTAAAACATGAAAGCTTAAACAGTACATGTGAAAGCTTAAGCACTATAATCCTTCCTTGTCTATCTGGTTGTCACAAGTGTTATTCTCTTCCAAAATAAAATTCACTGGTGCAGGCGTGACATTTAGAGGAAAAGATAAATTTTGAAACATCATATTAGCTGAATACATCTAAACACCATAGGCAAACAAAGGAAAATTATAAGTTGGAATATAACCAAAGGAAAGATAAAGCGAAACAAAGTCAGAATTGCTATATCCACACAGGCGCCACAAACGTTCATCTAGCACCAAACAATCATTATAGTTGCACTGATATATTAAATTGCACCAAAAAAAAAGAGAAGTGCACTGTGTTTGACCATAAAGAAAAAAGAAATATAATGTTAAGTCGCTTACGTAAGATTGGTGCCAGAAATGTCAAATTCCAAATGAATGCAAGACCGATCGGAATACAGTGTATGAAGCTCTCGCCTCACAGCCACGCTGGCTCTTCAAGGTCAGAAAAAAATATGAATTGCCATTGAGTTCATCAGTCATTTCCACTTAAGGACAGAAATTTAAAAAAAAGCACCTGCATGGATGTTGAATGTCATGAACAGCATGGCCATTTGCAAGACTCCAACTCTTGTCCATATGTGATGCGTCGTCATGCTTGATAAAAACAACACGGTATTCAGGAACAACAGCTGCATAGGTAGTCTCACTTGAAACATCATCTTGATCACGGAGCAACTTATCCAACTCTGGCCATAAATTTTCTCTCCTGGAGATTCAAAGAATTATCACCATGGCAAAAAACGATGAAAGTGTATTTTTACAAGAATACAGCATTAATGAAGAACTTTAGCTGCAGATGGAGAATTTGATGACATTGGAGATGTAAGTTAATATTTCATACCATGAAGTGAAATCATCTTCAATACATTGATCATCATCCCCGAGTCCCAAAGGTAGAAGACGCTTCGCACCTTTACAATAAAACATAAGTATGGTGAGACTTATACTCAATAACAATAAAGACAGCTTCAGCAGTATCAATTCTAACCCACATCTGGTTCCTAATAAAATAGGCAACAAAGAGAGCACATGAAATCACAGCTACAGTATAAGAATCCCCTATAAAATTAAATTTTAAGGATGTCCATGTTCTAAAATAAGTAACCATGAACAGGAAAACGAAACTGGTACAAGACCTCAGCAAAGTAAGCTAATTTATCAAAAGAGTAAATACCTTGTTCAGCCAGGAGCTCGTCAACCACCTTTGCAATCTTCATATTTGTAAGCATAGCAACAACAAAATTGTCAATGCCGAAAACAGATATGTTGGAATTGTTCATTTTCAAATTGCATGAAAACCAATACCTTATTGAAATGCTCGTACTGCCTGCTGCCCAGACCAAACACCGCATATTGAAGATTTTCTAGCCAAGTTCCCCTTTCTTTCCCCTAGGAACAAGCATCAACAACACCGTATGAGGTATCAGACACCAAATGCCAAAGAAATCAGATAGTAATCTACCCTGCATAATAAATACGAACCTCAGTAAACCATTTATAGAACCGCGCAGCATTATCAGTAGGCTCCCCGTCTCCATATCTGTAACTCCCAAGTAACCAAACCACGTTCAGATAGAGCCGAAAGATACTTTTCATGTGCGTACATGTATCGACTTACGTAGACAAAAAAAACACAGCCAATGTCTCTTTTTCCATCTTCTCCTCGTACTCCTCATCAACGGCGGCATAATCATCCTACCATACCATGCGCGCCGCATTCATCATTTGGTGGTTAAAATCGATCAATTTAACACGGAAATTTAGGAGGGAAAACAAAAAGATGATTACCATATCAACTATTCTAAAGATGGCTTTTCCGTATCTCGCTTCGGCTTCCTCTGCAAGCGCCTAGAGGTAATTTGGACAGAAAATGATGATTAGACAAAAAATACTCGGTCAAGAAGGAAGGAGTGGAACGAGATCGGAGGCCAAAAGTCTAAACCTTGGCGAATCTCTCAGCGGTGCCGGTCTGCGAGCCGAAGAAGATGGTGACCTTCTTCTTCCCGTCGTCGGGCTCTGCCCCGGCTTCGACCCTAGGAACGACCGGCTTGGGAGACGCCACGACCTTGCCGGGCTTCTTCCCGCTGGAACGGCGAAAGAAGAGTAAGACGGCGCAGCCGACGAGGACGGAAAGGAGCGTGACTAGTTCCCGGTTCCCGGCGATCGGCGTCCCGGCCTCCGGCGGCAGGCTGACCCCGCCGATGGATCCAGAGATGCCGGCCGAGAAGAGGTCGATACGGGACAGCGGCAGGAGCTTCGCCGACTGCATGATATCTTCTTCTTCTTCTTCTTCTTCTTCTTCTTCTTCTTCTTCTTCTTCTCTCGAGCGCGCGTGCGTGCTGGGCGATGCGAAGGTAATGGAGTAGGGGGTTCAAGTTTAAATTGGCGGGTGAAGCAGTGAATTCAGTTGGGAGGGCGGCAGGTGGCGGAGGAGGAGATGGGAAGCGGGAAGTGGCTTTCATGGTCGACAAACTCAAAAGTCGGGTCGTCAAACCACCCACCCACATACTCTCTCCATTCCCCATGTCCCCATCACCATGTCGACGACTACTAAAAATTTTGATACGCATAAAAAAAATGAACTCTAAATTATTTATTTTTTAAATTCCAATTCATTGTTATTATTGTTAAACTAGCGAAATTTCGCGCGATTAATAAAGGTTACATTAATATTAATAATAAAATATGATTTATTGATACTCATCATAAAAACAAACTTATCAACTGTTATTGTCCAAACGAGATAGTTCATTCCGCATTCCAAGGCGAAACTAACAAGTGAGTCAGGACGTCACGTGCTTTGGTTCCACTCGACACGATTCCAACCACGCTAATAAGATGATTTTTCTTTAAAAATATGACATCTTTTTTGTTTTTGTTTTTTATTTTTCTTTTCTCTCAAACATTTTTATGAAATAAATTATTTAATAAGCATAAAATAACTATAATAAATGATTAATATAATATAATTTATTATTTTATATAAAAATACGCTTTATTAAATATAATTAATTTAAAAATAATTTTTATATTTAAATAGTATATCTATTAACAACATTTTTCCAAAAAAACTAATTTATACTTTTATTTTTATTATTTAATAAAAGTATACTTCATATTTATAATAACCATTTTTATTCAAAACCCATAAAAAGTTATTCCTCATCCTTCCATTTCATCCAATCATACTTTGAACTAATCTATTAATTCAATTATTCACTGAGAACTTCGGAGAAACTACAATTCTATTTCTAAATACAATCATTGTGTTTGAACTTACATATTTAACTGAGCCATAATGATATTTCAATTTATTTTTAACTAGAGAACACTCAGGGGTGTAAAAAAAAAACCTACTCACCTAAAAAACCTAATCAAACTGAAAAAGCCGATCCGAAAAAATCGTAAACTTCGACTCCGATGAAAAATTAGGTTAGTTTTTTCAAATAATTAAAATCACCCGTTTAAATTAGGTCTCCTAACAAAAAAAATACGGAGGGGCCCGACCCAAACTAAATATGTATTTTATAAAATATTATAATTAAAATATTATCTCAACTTTCAAATAATATTTCAAAGTTTTACATTTTCTAACCATATTTATTAGATTAACTATATTGTTGACTTATTATACTATAGTTAAACTTGAATATCATCAAGTTATTAATCTATTTTAATAAAATTAGTATAAAATTGACTATAATATTTTAAATTATAATGTGATAATATGTTAGTTTAGTTTATTTATGAACTTAGAGTTAAATATTATTTTTTTAAACATAGTTTGCGATGTATTTAATGTCTATTAATTTTAAAAAAAAATTATTTTAAGTAGGTCCTTGACTAAAAAAAATAAAGATCGCCTAGGTCGATTTTTTTTCTCGGAAAAAAATTTTAGGCTAGTCTTTTAGGTTCTAAAAAATCACCCAAAATTTAAAAATTAATTTTTTCAACGTAAAAATCATCTGACCCGAACCACTTTCACCCTTAGAGAACAAGCATGCGCTTTCATACATTTCTTTTAATAATTTATGAATTATAATACTATAATAATGATTTTAAATGCTATTTTTATAAAAAAATGGTAATTAAAGGATCAATAATTAAAGACATTAAAGAAATGTAAATACATGTTATTGAAATAAAAAATAAAGAAAAAATGTAAAACAGAACGGCATGCTTAAAATAATTCATAGACCAAGAAAATAAATAAAATTGAATAATTAATATTTAAAGAAAACCATTAGTGAAAAAAAATAAAATGAAAAGTATAATCAGCATCCAAATATTGTGTAAACCTAAAAATTTTCTTTTTTTTCATAAATCCCATTATTTATATCGATGGAAGAATAAAAAGATCTTTCATTTAAAATGATGAAAATAATATAGCATGTAAACAAAAAATAATAATAGAAATATAAATTAAAAATTAAAAATAGGTATTATAAATATAAAATATAAAATTGTTTAAAAATTAAATATATATACTAAAAAAGTAGTAAAAATATTTGTCAGAAAATATATTATTTA
Source organism: Pontederia crassipes (assembly GCA_030549335.1). Taxonomy (NCBI): domain Eukaryota; kingdom Viridiplantae; phylum Streptophyta; class Magnoliopsida; order Commelinales; family Pontederiaceae; genus Pontederia; species Pontederia crassipes. The sequence goes on from CM060192.1 coordinate 4,044,298, forward strand.
AATATAAAAATCAAAATTTTAATATTTTATATTTAATGAAATAATAAGTAATAAATAATAGTATATTAATCCTTTATTATAAATATTTTACATATGATAAATAAATTATTTCAAATAAGAAAGGTAAAAAGAAGAAAATAATAAAGGCAAAAAAAATTAAAAATAAAAAAATGTTCATGTCAACCCAAAAAATGGTATCAATTGGTTTAAAAAATGATGGAACTAGGATCATTTAACCTTTGTTCTATTATTATTAAATGCGATATGATTCCACCTCGAAATTACACCATACGGGGGTGTTTGAAGAATCGAGTTGAAAGGGGCTCATTCCACCAGTTCAATTGTCAATCGCCCTTTTAAATTCTATGAGTATAGGATTTAATGGGGGTGCGTGCTCTCGACTTAAGTTGGGAGCACCCTGCTCCGAAGATCTCAAGCATCTGATCTATCATCAATGACTCAGATCATTCACGTGATTACGCCGGTCTAATTCAAGATCGACGGCTCATATGTGCGCGTTTGTTTTTAAATTTTTTCCCATTAACCCTACACCCGCTTCTCATTTTCTCATTCTACCTCCTCCCCTTCTCTCCTCATGCATGCCCTCGTTGCCGGCCGCCTCGCCCCCTTCACGATCTGCACGTGCAATGCCCCCCAACCCTCGATCTCACCCCCGACGCTCAATCTTGCTCGTCGTCGCCCCAATGCTCGAGCTCGCCCTCGGACACTTGGCTAGAGAACAGGCATCGGGGGCTTGATCGGAGCAAGATCGGACGACAACGAGCAAGATTGGCGAGAGAACGCGCGTCGATGGCTCGATTGGAGCAAGATCGGGCGGCGACGGACGAGATTGGTGATAGAATGGGCGTCAGGGGCTTGATCGGAGCAAGATCGTGCAACGGCGGGCAAGATTGGCAAGAGAGCAGGCGGCGACAACGAGTAGAGAGAAGGCGAGGAGTTGCGGGGGCAGCATCGGCGAGGGGTCCCCGGCATGACGTTGGTGCAGAGAAGGCGAGGAGTCGCGAAGGGGGTGACATCAACGTGCAGATCGCGAAGGTCGCGGCGTCGACGTGCGGATCTTGACCTCTTCGCGCACGCTGAGCTTCATCACCAAGTTCGTGCATTGCTGCCGTCAAGCCCGCCAATGTCACCTACCCCAAGCGTCGTCGAGCTTGCGCGCCACCGTCAGCGACACCCCTCGCCAGTTTTAGGATCCTAAAAAAGTTCAGGTATACAATTAATGTAGACAATGGAGAGTGTTCTCCATATGATCTATAATTGTAATATGCAAGTGAAATGTACCGACCGTGAAATGTAGGTCACATAATCATTTGATCTATAATTGTCTAATTGTTTGATTAATGAGTGAAATGTATCGTGGTGCAAGTTTTTTTTTCTTATATGAACAAAATGGCCGAGTAGTGGCCAGGTGAGCATGGGAGGGGCGACGGTCAGGCGAGCGCACACTGGAGGAGGGAAATTGATTTTTTTTATGAAAAAATCCACTTCGCATCAATTAGACGAAGCAGGCATTGAAGGAGCAAATGAGAAACGACAAACGGAGGAAATAGACTAACTCGAAAATTGATCTTTTTTGTATGAAAAAATCCACTCTGACTCAATTAGATGGAGTGAGCGTCGGAGGAGCGAACGATGCATGGAGGAAATCGACTGAGGGAAATTGATTCTTTTTATATGAAAAAATCCACTACGCCTCAATTAGACGGATGATTCATCCCGACCTTCGTTGCTCCCCAACTCAATTAAATAGAATCAAAGAACAAACATTTAAATGACAATCCAATATCGACAGTGAAGAATTGAACTTGTTGACATCACTTCATTATAACAACAAGAATAACTTTATATACAACAATCATCCTAAATAAAAAAGATAATTACAAATGAATTAAACATAGATTAAAAATTAATTGCAATAATATTAAGGAATTACGAGTGGACGAGGGTCGGCGGAGTGTAGGTGTGTGAAGGGTCGGCGGAGGTGCGAGGTCGGTGCGTGGAGGTCGTGCGGGGTGCACACCGGTGATGTAGGATTGGCAGTCGAGCGAGGACGACAGGGATGTGACAGGGTTGGCACGAGGCAATGATGCAGGGTCGGCGAGCAGCAATGGTCGCTAGGGACGTGGAGGTCGGCGACGGAGATCGATGGGGTCGCAGAGGTCGGCGGAGGTGCTTGAGGTCGCCGCTACGCAGATCTGGTCGACGGAGATCATCGTGGAGGTCTGCGAGGTCGCGGCGGGTGTGCTTGAGGTCGGTGGCGTTGCGGCGGAGGTCATCGCGGCATCACCAATCTTGCTCGCCGCCACCCAATGTTGCTTCGATCAAGCCCCCAATGCTCGCTCTCTCGCCAATCTCACCCGCCACCCGATCTTGCTCCGATCAAGCCCTCGACTCCCGTTCTCTCGCCAAGTGTTGGGGTGCGAGATCGGGCGTCAGAGCGTCAGCCGGTGAGATCGAGCATCGAAGGAAGAGAGGAGGGGGAGACAAAACGAGAAAATGAGAAGCGGGTGTAGGGTTATTGGGAAAAAATTGAAAAACAAATGCGTGCATATGAGCCATCGATCTTGAATCGGACAGGCGTAATCACACGAATAATATTAGCAATTGACGATAGATCGGACGCTTGAGATCTTGGAAGCAGGAAGTTGGAAGTGCCCCCATTAAATCCATGAGTATATATAGGAATATTTAACACCCTTCACAATTCAATGAAAAATGTAAGTATAAAATAATTTTACCTTACGCAAATTAAAAATATAAAATAAACATAAAAAGATTCCGAAACTGAAAAAAAGTGTTTATGATTTGTTAATGCTTTCATATCTTGATGAGTTACATAAATTCTAATGTCATTCTAATGATGGCCCCCGTAATTAATACTGGAATCAGTTGCCGAGCTTTAGGTAATTATGCCTTTGTATTATCTTGACTTTTTATTTAGCGAGTAATTGTAATATTTGTCCTTTATTCTATCCTAAAAGTTCAGACTTTCTTTTATTGTCGTAAAAGAATTGGAATTTTGTAAAAGGAGAGAGAGGAAATTAAATTGGATAGAAAATAAATTCATAGGAATTGAATTTAATGCTAATAATTTTACTAATAACATTAGGAGAGAAAACGATAAGAGAGAATAGACAATATTTCCTCACCTAATAACATTTACACGGAACAACTAAAAACAATGACATAGATTTACATAACATGTCCATGTAATAGACAATAATGAAAAAAAAAAGAATTCAAAGAGTTTCTTAATCAGGCTGATTTGTCCTTTAGTATTTTCTCACTCAATAAAATGCAACCATGTCAACTAATTACTTTATTATAATTAATGGTGGAGAGAACAAAATAATAATAACAAAATTAATAAAATAAATAGCAAAAGAAGAGGTTTGTAAGAATATGTTAAAATGCACAGTTTTGTTATATTATATATCTACAGACATGTTGAAAAAAGTATTCTTATGAGATAATATACGAACGCTTTTCTTTGATTTCTTCCAAATGATTACTTGACTTGACAGAAAAAGGTATCCAATGACTTTACAGTTTTACCACATAATGCCACTCCACCAAAATTTAATGCCACTCCAAATTGACTATTTTATCCTTCATTTTTATTTTGCTCTTTAAATATAGTTAATATATTATTTTGACTCTTCGAATTCCACCCAAACGTTTCAGTTTAGTATTCTTCCCTGGGTGGTTGCCAGGTCTCGCGAGGAGTCCTATCACATGGTACTCACGTATCATATTATTAATATATCAAAGCTTGAGAGTAAGTCTTATGTGAAGTTCTGCTGGAATTCTTGGTAGACCCTGCATACATGATCGCCGCTACGATGTCAAAATCAGATCGCTGTTGGTTTTTCTTTTGTCTTGGCTAGTGACTTCAAGGCCTCTCGACAGTCAATTTATTTTCTTCACTCGACATTATCAAGTCTCATTCTGCTGTCCAGATTGATCCACAAGCTTTCTACAGTGGTGCAAATCCTTCTGGTCATTCTTCATTTCACTTTTGATTTTACCTTGATTTAAATATCATTTTGAATTTATTATTTGATTTCTTACCAATGTTATTATTTGTTTACCACAATCTACTGTCGTTCATAGAAATGCTTTGTGATTCTATTGAAATTCAACATGTCTACAGCACATGAATCGGGAGATCAAGGAATATCATTCAAAAGTCTTCTTCATGATTCAGAAGAGAAATATCAGCAATCATCTTCAGACGAACAAGGACATATACAAGCACAAATATCCAAATATGTGAATGGTCCATATCCTTTGCTTCTTGAACTAATTGTTCAACCTCGAGGGCGTCAAACAAATTCAAAAAAGCGAAAGAACTCTAATTCTACAAGGCGTGATCCTTCTTTATTTGAAATAGTGGAAAAAGTTCGAAAATGTAGTATGTGCAAAAATGGAGGTCATACTAAAAGTACTTGTCCAAGAAAAAATGGTACAGCTTCAAATTCTAATTACTTGGAAGACGAAGTTGGGAATGTAAGGACAACAAATATCATAGACCTGAATTTTGTTCCATATGAGCAGGTATGTTTATCTCCATATCAAGCTAATTATATTATTGCATTAGAATGTGTAATATAGCGTCGAATATGTGCACCTTGATATTTATTTCATGTGTAAATTTATTTATAGGATAACTCTGATATTAGCTTTTTTTAATCTTGCATGAATTATGTTTTTAAACTAATATGATCTCTTATTCTATTTGTTCATTATTTTTTTCTAGGTTGACGAAAGAAACTGGACTGCTCCACAAATGTGAGACAGATTAGCAATTTTTTGGAAGCTGGAAAGAAGTGAAAATTAATTGGAATCTCATATTTATTCTCAGTGAATTTGTATGCTAAGAAACTATTTACATGTGATGGGACAACAGTTTTTTTTTTTGAATTCGTATGCTAAGAAACTATTTGGACAAGAGTTTATCATTTTGTGAGTTCATCCTAGGCTATATGATTTTGAAAATATTTTGTTGTCTATAATTAAACTATTTCTTGAGCATAATCGAACTATGATGCCTTATCTTAATAAAATGTAATGTTTTATTTATTTTCTTCCATATGTTATTCTTTCAATTTTTATGTTGTCCGATTTATAATACATCCACTTCTTTGAAAAGAAAAAAAATTCACATTGTTTAGCTAAACTTTCATTATGCTTTGGATAAAAAATAATAGAAAATGTAAAGAAAAGACAAAGAGAGATAACATTGGCTTTGGAACTTGCGGAAGTTTGAGAGGAGACAAAAAAGGAAAAAAAGTTAGTCTGCAATCGGCGGAGAGATAAAGATGATATATTAAAATATTTATAATTAAAATGAAGGGTAAAACAGTTAGTTTGAGTGGCATTTAAGTTTTGATGGAGTGACATTATGAGCAATAATTGAATAATGGAAGTGAGAATTTTAACTTTATATGTGAGACACTAGTTTACTTAAATTAATGTTACAATTAATATCTAAAATTAAATGACCCATAACCTAAGGAAAGAAAGGAAGAGGTGAGAGAAAAGAATAAAAAACTTTAAATTACTTAAAAAAAATAAAGACCAATTTTGAAAGAAGAGAGACCATTTTTTTTTGAGTGTCGATCCGAATTTACGAGAGATCTTCAATGTCCGAGACTACTAATTTGAAATCAGAAAGATTACGGCTATGACGATGCTGTAAGAGATAGCACAATAATAAATTAACTTTCAACAAGTAATAAGTTTTTACATCAAAACACAAACCATGAATTGATCCGGTGAAATTTGCGAATATGGATTTAGAGTTGATATTTATCATTTTTCAGGCAAGATTCTGACCGCGGGAAACAATCCAAAGTTCGAAACTTCGAATCAATCCGAAGAAAGTAAGAGTGAAAAAAAGAGAGAAGAAAATGAGTAGAACAAAAACGTTCCTCCCAAAACCCCCTTCACTAACCAAAGCTCCCGAGTTCCCACCACAATACCGCGACTCGGTCCGATTCCCGAGTCCGGACGAGTCCTGATCTTTAATACCTTCTCTCGATTTCTTCTTCTTCTTCTTCTTCTTCTTCTTCGTCGTATCGGCATTTTTTTTTCTTCTTTTGAATTCAAAGATTCGCTCCAATGCAGTCTGCGGGAGCGCCACCATTCGGGATCGGGTGAGTCGATCGATCTCTCTCTTTCTCTATTTGATGCTTCGATTCTTTCCCGTGTTTAAGGCGTTGGGTTTCCTTGCTTCCAGGGAGTACGCATTCGCGGATGCCGGAAATCTGGAGCACTGCGCCAAGTACCTCAACCAGACCCTCGTCACCTTCGGATTCCCGGCTTCATTGGATCTGTTCGCCACAGATCCGGTTCGTTCTCCTGTGACCTGAACTTTTCTGTCTCTATCTTTGATATTTTGTTCTTGATTTTTAGTTTTGTGGTCTTCATGGGAATGGGATTTCGGAATTTTAGGTTTCCATTGCGAGGACCTGCAATTGTATCCACTCGCTGCTCCAGCAGCGGCAGCGGGATATCGAGTTCAGGGAGGCATCCAACGAGCAGCGACAAAGGTGTTCGCTTTTTTTTGAGAGTTTGGTCTTTCTTCTCTTTATTTAACTTTTTTCTTGTTAGCCCTCAATGTTGTAGAACAAGTGCAACCTGCAGTTTAAGTTGCCATATTACTGATTTAATTGATGCCTTCAATTGCTTTATCCAGCACTATTTCTTTTGTGAATCTGTATAGTTTTTGCTTGAGTAGAAATGATCAGCGCTAGAGGTGTTTTCCTTGGAAGGTAAAAACTCAGGGGACTAGACAAATTCATAGAGGTCATGCATGTATTTTTCTTATTTGTGAAATAATTAGTGGACGGAGGATTCTATTAGCTATTCCCAACTACTTGAAGAAGATATTGTTGTAAACTATCTGTGTATGCTGCAAAAAATTATGAAATCAATACGGCTAAAACAGCTGATGAGACAGGGAGACGTCTTTTTGGCTGGTCTTCTGTTTAATATTCTATTGTCAGACTCAATTAAAATTATTTCTTACAAGGGGCAGTGTTATTCAGGTTGTACTAAACATTAATGTTGATATCGGACACTTCCTTAGCTGCTTTATCCTGGGTACTAATAGCTCATTCTCCGTATCTTTGATCATGGCTCTCTATCTCTTGGCCTAGGTTACAATCAGATACATCAAGATTAGAAGCCAAAATCGAAAGGCTTGAAGCTCAGTTAGCGGCAAAAGATCGAGAGCTGGCCACTTTGACTCGAACGGCATGTCTAACAATGATTCTTTCTTGATCAATATTTAGACACTCTTGATATCCCTGTTTTGATTTAAGGGTATTCTATTATTAATTTAACAGGAGGCAAAAAATGTGGCAACGTTAAAGGCTCAGATAGAGAAGTTACAGCAAGAAAAGGATGAATTTCAAAAGATGGTGATTGGTAATCAGGTAAAGGAAAATACACTGTTGCGGTAGTCCCTAACCTCTTCTGTTGCCAATGATGAGTACTGATAGCAATTCTTATTTACCAGCAAGTCCGCACACAACAAATACATGAGATGAAGAAAAAGGAGAAGGAATATGTAAAACTTCAGGTGATATGTTTGCTATATCTTTATACCCATCTCCATGATTTCATCTTACATTTGGAACTTGATTGTGGATGTATATGAAATATGAAAATGCACACTATATAGATATATTTCTTTCATTGTAGGAGAGGTTAAACCAAGTGTTGATGGAGAAAAAGAAAGAGTCAAAATCAGGGATGGAAATAATGAACTTGCTGCAGGTACCTGATTGCTACATTTTATGTGATTTCATATGGAATAAGCATTATGTGGATCTGGATCTTGTACGCTTGTTTATACCTCCAAATGTGCTTGATGATCCATCTTTGTACCAGCTTTTGCTACATTATTGGGTTGCTGTGTAAAGTCTTTTTACCAAAATCATGCGTTATTACTAACATTAACAGAAAGAAGGGCGCCAGCGTGGGACGTGGAATGGAAAGAAGGCAGCTGATAATGATTTCTCCAAGATGATTGTAATATGAACTTCATCTCAAGGCTAATAAATAATTTAGGTGTTGTGTCTTCAAATTCATGAGACCAATGTTGACATTATACCTTTAGGTTGATGCATATGAGGTAAAGCTGCGAGAATTGATGGCAGAAAACTCTGATCTGCGTGCTCTGCTACGTTCAATGCAGGTATAAGCATTAACCATTTGTCAAAATATATTATTCATTGATACTAGTGTTTTCCATCAGTCTACTTACTCATTTTATGTCTTGTGTTTGGACATCACAACTCTCTGTCCTTGCTTGCTTATTTAATTACTCTTGTGTTGTCTGCTGTTTGTCACATGCTGCAATAAATTAAACATCTCAAGGACTAAAAATCCTTGCTTTCAGATGGATATGCGTGACTTTCTGAATGCACAAAATGGTGTCATGCAACAAAGTTCAGCTGTCAATGAGAAACAAGAAGTAGGATCTCCTCAGTCTCCTTTAGGTGGAAAGACGGTATAATATCATATTTATCTTTAGTTCTAAGACTACCTGGAGTAGGACAATGGCACAAGAAGGAGATTATTATTTTGCTTTGTTGTAGTTCTTCATATTTCTTTGTATGAAAACATTTTGTCTTCATAATTGCGTGTAGGATGTATTTGATCTACCTTTTCACATGGCTAGAGACCAAATTGAGGAGAGTTTACGAACCAAGATGTCATCAATAAAGGTGGATTTACTGGCTTAAAGCATAGTGCATGTTTATTTGTTCTGTTCATTTTTTACGCCCTCAAAAAGATTTCCTACCATTTCGTCATCTGTCCCTAAAAAAAGTAATCTACTTTCATTATTCCAGGCAAGGATGACACAACTTCAAGAAGCGCAAAAAGGGGCAGAGGTGACTTCTGAAGCTACTGAAAGGGAGCTCGAACTTGAAGCTCAACTTGTTGAAGCCAGAAGCATAATTCAAGAACAGGTCATAATTTCTGGTTCAAATATCAGTACCCTTTTTGCTTTATATATATATATATATATATATATATATATCAGTACCTTTTTAGTTTTAGGACTTTAATTTCTAATTGAATTTATAACTATTTTGCAAAGAATCAAAGATAACTTTGTATGTTTTAGAATTCTATATATGCATGGGATATCATATTTCTAGACACAAGAAACAAACACGAAGAGGAATTTGTGCACTAGAAAGGTTGATGTTCAGATTTAACAAAACGACTAATCAATCTTTAATTTCCTTGTACATGCGATACGGAATGAATGAATTTTATTCAGATTGTGTAACCAATCATTGAACTTGTACATATTAGTTCACACCAATAAAGTTGAATGATTTGCGTACATGGCATCTTTTACACTTTCAAACAAAAAAACTTGTTGTAGAAGTTGAATCATTATATCTCAACAAAAAAAAAGAAGTTGAATCATTATGAATACACAAGAGTATTCTTATGTTCCTTTTGCAGTTCATCACAAAGTTCCTTATGTAGTAGTGTGCAATGATGCCATCGTACAAGATTTGGCATGTTCAGTTATAAGCAATCACTGTGCATGTTTGTTTGGGATCTACATTTTTTTATCATATTTATGAAAATGCTCCATATACATTATTTCCACTCACTTGAAAAAGTTGTGGGAAAAATATCTTCTACATCATCTTTCAAAAAGTATGACACTTAAAGCAAAGTCCAAATCGATTGACTTGCTTTTGACCTGCCACTACGTTGTGCAAATATGGAATGCTCTTAACTACAAATAGAAGAAAGAGACATGGCTGCGTAGTGTGCTTAAGATGCGAGAACGACAGCCTTTATGTTAATTTATTCTGTGGTGCTTCAGAACATTTAGACTTCTAGGTTTTGTTTCTAATGGAATTTTGAAGTTCTCATTTCCTTCCCATTAATATTCAGGCTTCTATTATGTCAAAACATTTTGCAAAGTCTGAGAAGCCAAGGTACACAACAGCAACTGTAGTTGTCAATTCTGTATTAATCGTCAACTTCATCAGTTAACTATGATTTCTTGCTGATAGGAGATTAAGCAGTCACTTCGATGCCGAGAGAGAGGCGAACCATTCAGCATCTGAGGTGGGAACGGCGTTATCTTCCTGAAGTCTCAAGAAACATTTGAAGCCTTTATTGAGTGAGTTCATGCTTATATGTAATGTTTGAGATGACTGTTGCATATTAAGCAATCATCATTTACTACATTCTTAGATTACCATAACCATCTGGATGCTTCTCTGTGCCATCTATAGTTAATTAGTACAAACTGGGTATTACGATGCTATTGTTAGTTATTCTTCTATCAATATTTTAAGAATCATGATTTTCTCAAAAAAAGGAAAAATATCTATGAAGCAGAGGTAGCATCCTAGAAACTTGTAGTCAAAGATATAGATGCTGTTGGCCATTGAGGCTATTTCTTTTGTAGTCTTCTTTTATTGCTAACAACTGTGAACATGGTCCTCCACATCATATTAAGAACTTGTAATCCACATATGATCGTAAATTCATGAACTCTCTTGATGAAATCCAGGAGTTCATACTGTGAAATTGATAATCAACTGTGGATAGTAACTACAAAATTAATTCTCATGTTCCGAAATGTTACTTTAAATGACAACTCGTTTTTCGAGCTAGCACAATTTCCTATGGTAATGTTAACATCGGATTTGGCTTTTTAGTTTTTACATTATCTGACATGCACGCGATACTGCTCAATCTAGCTGGATGTTTCTAAGGTTCTGTTCGACATAATTAGTGATTTTACGAGCGGATAACGATTTAAATAGTGAATAACGACTGATGATTAACGGTTAGCGGTTCATTTAAGATATTAATAAATAAGCGTTTGATAAACTTAATGGTGAAATTAGCGGATGAATATAAAATGACATAATTAGACATATAATAAATTATTCAATTCAATTGTTGTATAATTTTTATTAAAATTTAATAAATAAATAATTAATATCTCAATGAAATAAAATAAAATTTCACAATTAAATTTTTTTATTAAAATATATTTATAATACATTTTATATAGTTCATACATGATCTAAAAATATTAATTATTAAATTAATTTTGTAATTAATTAAATATGAATATAAAAGGAATAATGTTGTATGGTGATAAAATAAAAGTTATAAAATAATAAGATAAATTAAAAAAGAAATAATAAATTTGAATAAGGATAAAATCGAAAAAAAATACGAACATCTAAACGTTAGTAGAAGTAGCTTTTCAAATTTTTTTATTCAAAACATTAAATTCTATTTGAGTATGCATGCAATCAAATAGATAAAACAATATTTTAATCGTTAAATACTATTTCAAACGTTGTTTTTGACATTGTCAAACAGAACTTAAATATGACTGATCCGCTATTATGTCAAACAACAGTCATATACTCTTAAGGCCATGAACGCTCTTTCATGACCAACTTCCGTCCTTCTCAAGTAATGGCCTCTCCAAACGTTAGTTTTACGGACATTTGGATTTCATAGTAATAATTACATAATAAGAAATAAAAGTAGAGAAACTTTTGTTCTTTCCCATTTTCAAACAACACTGTTCTCGTCAGGAAAATCAAGTGAGAATAAATGAATATTATTTTAAAACACATTAAACTTTTACCAAAGGACGGAGGTGTTCCCCGTAGGGGTGTTCACGGGTCGAATCCGGATTGGACCCGATCCGTGAATAAACCCGACCCGACCCGATCAAATTGGGTCAACCCCTTCTTGATCATATACTCTTAAGGCCATGAACGCTCTTTCATGACCAACTTCCGTCCTTCTCAAGTAATGGCCTCTCCAAACGTTAGTTTTACGGACATTTGGATTTCATAGTAATAATTACATAATAAGAAATAAAAGTAGAGAAACTTTTGTTCTTTCCCATTTTCAAACAACACTGTTCTCGTCAGGAAAATCAAGTGAGAATAAATGAATATTATTTTAAAACACATTAAACTTTTACCAAAGGACGGAGGTGTTCCCCGTAGGGGTGTTCACGGGTCGAATCCGGATTGGACCCGATCCGTGAATAAACCCGACCCGACCCGATCAAATTGGGTCAACCCCTTCTTGATCATATACTCTTAAGGCCATGAACGCTCTTTCATGACCAACTTCCGTCCTTCTCAAGTAATGGCCTCTCCAAACGTTAGTTTTACGGACATTTGGATTTCATAGTAATAATTACATAATAAGAAATAAAAGTAGAGAAACTTTTGTTCTTTCCCATTTTCAAACAACACTGTTCTCGTCAGGAAAATCAAGTGAGAATAAATGAATATTATTTTAAAACACATTAAACTTTTACCAAAGGACGGAGGTGTTCCCCGTAGGGGTGTTCACGGGTCGAATCCGGATTGGACCCGATCCGTGAATAAACCCGACCCGACCCGATCAAATTGGGTCAACCCCTTCTTGAGGGCCAAATTCGACCCAACCCGACACGGTTCGGGTCGGGTCCGGTGGTCGGGTTATCCGACCACCTAATTTTTTTAAAATTTTTTCTTACTATTTTTATATTTATTTAATATAAAAATATTATTAAATATTTATTTTAAAGTCCAAAATAAGTTTTCTAACTATTTAAATATTATTTCTATATTTAAAACATTTTATTTTTTAAAATTTTTTAAAGCAAATATAGGCCTAAGTTTAAATAAAAAATAGAAAAAAAATTAAAAATTCGGGTCATCGGGCCGGGTCGACTCGGGTTGGAATTTTCCAACCCGTACCCGACCCGATCCAAACTAGGTCGGGTCGGTTCGTCGGGTTCACCGGTCCCAGTGAACACCCCTAGTTCCCGGCATGGTCCGCACGCCAACCTTCTCGACTTCGTGGAGGTAGCGTGGCTCACATTCGGCAACCTCGTGTTTATTAATATACACACAATTTATTATATCTTGTTTTTTTATCTAAGCAAATTTTATTTAATTGATAATATCATTCAACAAACTATTGAGCCAGACTTTATTTTAGCTGCATTTAAAAAAAATTAAAGGAAACAAGAGAATGATTTAGGTATTTACCTATCTTGATCTATATGTCGCACTAAATTTTTTTTTTCTCATGTTGGATTGTAAATTGGGCCCACTTGTGGCTCCCATGGCCATGCGGGGAACATAAAGAAATGGAGCTTTCGGGCTCTAATACAGTCACAGCCCATTTTTCTTTTTTGTTAATAAGTTCGGCCCACGTAGTTAAGAGAAACTCTCGTTTTATTTTTTATTTTTAACAAAGGGTTGTGGTATAATCTGGATTTTATTTTAAATCATTTGAATGTATCTAGTGTCAGTGAATTCATTAATTTCTTCAATTTACAAGGTCAAAAGAAAAGAAAAAGACGAAACATTCCGATATAAAATTTTCATTCTTTATTTTTTTCCCCTATATGAATTGGAATTCACTTTTCAATATTTCTTTTTTATAAAAATTGTATCAGTACAAGAATTCCCATAAGTTCATGAGCATGCTTACTTTGTGCATTCCACTGCATTCGATCTTAAGATGCGCAATCATAACTAGGGGAGTGGCACCATGTCTTTTCTATGAATTCTAATGATTCGCTTCTTGATAACACCTTTAAGACAGCTATCAAACTCATGCCCCCTGCGCTCCATAGCCAATCAAACATATTTCGTTTGTGGTGTACAAGAGCTCTCTCTCTCTCTCTCTCTCTACACACACACACCATTCATAAGTGTTTGGAAGATGCATGATGATTAAAAAAGGTTCCCTGCACTTGATAATCTAACTCAACATGTCCACTTGCCACTGCATTATCCACGAGGTTAAAACATAACATTATATATATATATATATATATATATATATATAGAGAGAGAGAGAGAGAGAGAGAGAGAGAGAGAGGGGGCTAGCACATAACATCATCATCATATATATATGCATACATATTATATATATGGTTTGGGAGATGCATGGTCATACGAAAAAGGTTCATGCACTTGAGATAATCTAATTACTCGACTTGTACTATTTGTTCTATCTACGTGGATGCTCAAGTGGTTTTGGCATGTTAAGTTAACTCAACAACATGTCCACTTGCTGCTGCATTATCCACGAGGCTAAAACATAATCTTTTATAGGTATAAAGTATAAACGAAGTCTTCATCGTCATTTAATTATCATAAAAGTTGGCGAACATTGAATTCTTTCCCCATCGCCTGCCGACACTGTGTGCAGGAACTCATGCAAACTTTAGTCTTCTTTTCAGGAGCTCTAATTTAATCAAATGAACTTTTCCTTGTCCACATGAGCTTTTCAGGTTTTTTCATGAATAAATATCAAGCAATTTGGTGCATGTGTGTGTGTAGTTCTCTAAATTAGAAAATTTTCCTAAATCAATTTAAAAACACCTTCTAGTGAATCAAATTTTGTTAGCGATATTGTTTTTTCAAATCTTAATTTATTATAATAATATTTAAGGTATATTGCAATAAATTAAAATTAATATGAATAGATTTAGTTCAATTAAATATAAAATACAATGCTCAAAATTTTAAATTTTCAAATAAAACTTTCAAGACTATTAAATTATATAAAAAAACTATCATATCAGTGATGACATATGAAATAATTTAATAAATAAAAATGAGCTCCACTCCTACGATTTTTAGAATGGGACACCTTACTCATGACTCGATTTTATTCATTTTATGGTATCAGTATCTAAAATATATTCATGTTGTTAATTCTTAGTTTTTTAATCGAGTAGATTTATCGAATTAGATGAATTTTCAGAGAGAGAGAGAGAGAGGAGAGAGAGAGAGAAAGAAAGGGGGAAAAGTATTTTCAAGGTGCATTATTAAGAAGATATTTTCTTTTATTTCTTCGTCTGTTTTAGTCTTCATTTTTCATGGCGACGTACTTGGAATTTAGTATAGATAGTTTTTCGGGTGTATTGACTAGAACCGTATAGTTCTTTAAATAATATATATATATATATATATGATTTGTATGGCGTATGACCCCATACACCTCTCCCCACCGTCCGATCTAATCAGACGGTGGGCGACGACGAGCCATGAAAGGTGAGCGGCGAGGTTCGAGCGGTGAGGCGACGGCGATTGTGAGATACGAGCGGCGAGGTGACGGCAGCGAGACGCGAGCGGCAAGGCGACGGTGGCTGCGAGACACGAACGGCGAGGCGACAACGACTGCGAGATGCCAGCGGCAAGGCAATCCAATCTCTCCCCCTTCTTCCGATCCGACGATGGCAACATCGACAACGATGAGTCGAGGGCGACCGACGAAGCAAGGGCGACCGATTGCGAGGGATTCCACGAGGTAAGGGTTGCAATCTGCTCTCCCCATTTATCTCTGATCGACGACGAGGACGCCGAGGGAATTAAGGTCGTCATCAACATGGTCGACGTTCGCAGGAGGCGCTCGCGGGTGGCAGGCTCAGATGATGTTGCAGAGGTCGGGATTAATGGAGCCGGTGATGATGACGACGATTAGAGGTGCCGGCGGTGGCGATGGCGCTATGGGAGTCATAGGCCCCCGTTAAATTCATATATATATATATATATATATATATATATATATATATATATATATATATATATATATACCGTTGGGTAATGCATTTTGACAAGTTGTGCGTGTGAGCATGTTCTTTTTTTTTTATTTTCTGCAGTATAAAGAATGCCGGAATATATTACAGCCAAAATAAAAATGGCCACACGGAAAAATAAATAATGGTCACAATTGTTAAGATTTTTTTCGATAACGTTTCTTTTGGCATCAATTGAGCATATCCAAGAATATCTAAACGTATTTGTCAAATCGGCGGTCCAACTGTTGCACCCACGTTTTTTTTTTTGTTTTTGTGTGACTCTGAATTAATACTTTTCTAATTATACTACGCAACTGAAATAAATTAATATTGAAATAATTTAATTTAAGAAACTAAAAGATGGTCCGTAGAATAATTTACTTTAAAAAAACTATGTTTACACAAAATCACAAATAAAAACAGAAACCTGAAAAAAAATATATCAAAGAATTAAGTAGCATGAGATTATTTTTGGATTGGTTCATCAAATTTATCCAACTACGATAGTCTTGAATTCATGATCAAATCTCTATTTTAATTCACAAAGTAAATTAATTAAATGATCGGAAGCATTGGATTTTACAAAGAAGAATATCACTGGTTTGAATTGACAATATTGTTAAATCTGAAACTGTTGTAATTCTTTAGTAAGACGCCTTAGCAATGGAGCGAGAGAGTCGCTCATCTCTTACCGGTCTCGTTAGAGTTTTAGGATTCGAAATTTAGATTATTTTAAGATTTTTATTTTTTATTTTGTATTAGAATTTCTTATATAAATTTCGTGACAATTGAATTATTTGAGATTTTTGTAATTATTAATATTTATAATAAAAAGAGCCTTCGTTCGAGAATGTAATTTAATTTATGATGAATCTCATAAATCTTATGTGTTCTTCTGTGTTGTGCTATCTACGCATATAATATAAAATTAAAAGATTTTAGAATCAAACACTATATGTTAAAATGACTTAAATTAGTGAGATATTAATTATCATAAGTGTTTTTTTTTCTAAATGAGGAATATTATGTTTGAATATAAAAATATATTTTTTTGTATTTTTTTTGGGTGGTGGACGGATAAAGCAGCGTGACCCCAATTTGCTTTTGATTCCCGTCACAAAAACAAGAAGATATGAAGGAATTGATTCGTCCAAAATAAAAATAGAGAGAGAGAGAGAGAGAGGGGGAAGGATATGAAGGCGTTGGATACGAGAGGCGAAGGTGGCGAGAGGAGGAGAGAGAGAGCGGACGGGAGCGGAGACAGAGACGGGTAAGGTCGAGACATTTGTATGGATGGCGGAGAGATAAACAGCTGCAACCCCCTCCCAAATGGCCGCCCCCTCCTTGTCCTCCCCCATCCCACCTTTGTGCTGGACCTCGTAGCAGCCAGAGCTTAAAAGAGGAGGGAAGGAGAAGAAGAGGAGAGTAGCAGTTCTTAGGACCTCCTCCTCTTCTACCTTGGCAATGGCGGCTGCAGCCATGGCTTCTGGAAGCGTCATAGTGACCCCTGTTACGAAGCTGGGAGAGCCTGGCTTGCTCTCCTTTAGGTGCCCTTCTGTTCGCTGCTCCCAGTCCCGGGCTCCAATTCTGTCAAATACGAGGTTCCTGCTACTGATTCCCCTTCATTGCTCATGCTGCTACCTTTCAGTAGTAGTTTTTTTTTCTTTTTCTTTTTTTGGTCAGTCTACTTGAAGAAAGGTCTCTTTTTTACTTTCTGACCGTATTTTAGATCCATGTGTTGTCTGTAAAACCCTCGTGTCAATCCGACAACAAAGTTTTTAATCAGTGATGACACTGATCTTGCTTACCATGTCAGAAAATTACTATCAAACTGTAAATTGGACGAATTAGCTTATTTCCTTGCATTGCTTCTCTTCAGAACTATCCCATTCTTGCTATGCTTATGTTCGTGGTTTGGATTGTGAGACGATTGGAATTGATTTCAGGGTCATACACTGTATGCATTATTGGCTGATCCTTTTCCCCCTTTTGACAATTGTCAGGCTGTTGGCGCGTGCAGTTGTCAGCATTCCTCGAGCTTCATCCCAATCTGCTGTTCAGGTGTGAAATCTCATATCTACAAACCTTGATTTTGCCTAGTTTTCATTGTTTAATACTTCAAATATTTTGGAGTCACAGGAGAGTTCCAATGACACTATTCCTACACCTAAAGTTATAATAGACCAAGACTCTGATCCAGATGCGACTATTGTCGAAATAACCTTTGGTGATCGCCTTGGAGCTCTAATTGACACTGTAAGATACATCCTACATAGAAAGTTAACTTCGACCAGTTTCATAGGATCTTTATTGTCTAAGCTGACACTTTTCTCAATTTGGTAGATGAACTCTCTTAAGAATCTAGGACTCAATGTTGTAAAGGCTAACGTGTACTTGGATTCTTCTGGGAAGCACAACAAGTTTGCAATAACTAAAGTGTGAGCCCTCTAATCTTATTATGTTGATACTATACGAATCAGAGGGCTCGAGGATGCATTCGTCTTGCAAAGTCCATTATCTCCTGTTGAAGTTTTATAGCATAGAAATTTATTTGTTGCAACAACTTAATTATCAAATAGTTTTATTTACTATTCTTAGTTGTTTTATTTCACTTCCTCCTTTCTAAGTAACAACCAGAATTACTAGTTGCTATGGTTTTTTATAGGTCCACAGGCCGTAAAATTGATGACCCAGAATTGTTGGAAGCTATTCGCTTGACAATTATCAATAATATGCTAGAGTATCATCCGGTAATTCTAATTAGATTGGTGATACATATTCTTATCTTGCAATAGATAGAATCCTGCTATGAAACACTCGTTTCGATTGAATTATAAGGCATGGTTGATACTATGAGTCATTGACAGGAATCTAGCAGTCAATTGGCTATGGGAGCAGCTTTTGGCGTTGAGCCACCTGCAAAAGAGGTACTGGCATGACCTGCTCACGTACTAACCTATCAACTTATAGAGTATATACACCACTTTATAGTGCCTTTTTATGCATAAAAATTAGACATGAAAACTTTTTTTTGTGTTTCTTCTTTGCGTATAAAGTTATGCTACATTGAAGATGTTCATATTTGGTCATTACTTCCTCCTCTCTGATAGAGAGCATCTCAAACTTCTCTTAGATAACAATATATGCAACTTTTTTTATTGTCTAACAACACCTGTATACATTTGTTTAATGAAATGGAACTCATCTTTCAGGTTGACGTGGATATTGCGACTCATATATATGTTTATGATGATGGGCCTGATCGCAGGTGTGTCAGCTTGTTCTTTGTTTTCTAGCATTAAGTAAAATGATTCTTGCACCATCTTGATCATGGCCTCAAAGAAAAGAGTATATTGTTGCTTTCATAGTACATAGAACACTGTCATATTCTGTATGCCGATCATCAGAAACCTGATTTTCTTCTGCATGACTATCTGGCCAACAGGGATGACCATCAGAGAAACTCCATAATACATTCCAGGATTGAGGAATTCTAGGAACCAAATATAATATTATGGGAATTAGAAATTTTCTTGCAACCTTACATGCTTTGTTTCCATATTCTTCAGCTTACTTGTTGTGGAGACGGCAGATCGTCCTGGATTGCTGGTCGATCTTGTCAGGATCATCACTGACATAAATATCTCTGTCCAATCAGGAGAGTTCGACACTGAGGTAGGATCTGATTGTGATGGAATCTATATCTTGAAATGTGATATGGTTTGCCCACTAAATTCATGTGGTCAACAGGGATTGATAGCAAAAGCAAAATTCCATGTCAACTACAGAGACAAACCACTCATCAAACCTTTGCAGCAAGTAAGCATCTGTTCACTTCATAGATGGAGATTAAGTGTGACCGAATCTCTTGCATACAAAATTAAAACTTGTCAGCAAACATTTGCAACAAGTTCCATGATTATTTTGCCTTCATTTTTCTCATCTACTAATTTTTCCAATGAAAAAGATGTTACATATATAATCTCTTTTTGTTTCATAGGTTCTTTCTAATAGTTTGCGCTACTTCTTGAGGAGGCCGACGACGGAGGAAGCAAGCTTTTAGACATATATAAAGTCTTCTCCAAGTCGCCTAGAAGTTCATACTCATTTGCAAACTTGGCGTGATAGACTTTCTTATTTATTTACTTGTTGTGCATATATTTTGATGGTTTCTTCATTGTATACAGTACTACTACGGAAATCAGCTTAAATATATGACCATAAAAAGGTAGCCTAAATAACGTTATTGCAATTCCTTGTGCAGGCTTTCTTTTTTTCTATAATTAGCTACAATAGTTTAAGTTAAAGTCTCATCAAATCATAATTACAGAGCAGAAGTAAAGGCACGAACCATTAACTTGATTTCGATGGAACCCAAAACTGCTTATATTATATTTTGTACTTGGTTTGCCCCAATATCACGTATCGCACGACCACAACAAAGCTCTTCACTGTTCGGTTGGTGAGTCAAATCATTTCCTGCAATCCACAACATGACGCTGTTTTCATATGACACGCATGTTAACCACCAATAAATTTCTGTAACCAATAAAACATACAACATTATGAAAAATCTCTGCAAATCCCAGGATGCAGATTCCTGAGACATAAGCGTCTAGTTCTAGGGGGTACTGAGCACTGTCCTGCTCCTATCATGCAAAGATCCTTTTATATGCTACTTTATTACATCACCCTGTAGTGCACTCCTCGCTCATGTTCTCTTCCCGCTGCACAGTTAGGATAGAAATGACATTGGCATGTCCACAAAGCATGTTACAAGTCGTCGACATAATGATGTTTGCAGAGCGTTGAAATGGCGAAGGAAGAATGATGCTTGAATTGTTTCCTGATTTTTTCTGTTCTGAAGATAATTATAGATGATATGTCACTTGCAGTTCCCATACTAATACCATTGAGCAAGTGAATGATGACCAATAACCTGAAGAAAAAAAAACATGTCAGGATACATGACAAGGCAAATCACATTAGCACGATACCTAGGAAAAAGCTAGCATTAAACGAACTTCCAACCTACCGGCGATCTGAACTCTTTAGTCTGAATTGCTTCCTTCTCCTGTAGTAAAGTAAGACAGTTGATTATTCAAGAAGGAAGTTTCTCGTCATGAAAGAAGCAACAGAGAACAGGTTTTGTTAGTTGATCCACCAAACGAGACAACTTTTACAATCCATTAGTTTTGGTCATAAATTCAGAAGAGAACAACTCATCTGTTAAAGAGTATATAAATATAAAGACGTCTTTCCCTAAAGACTTCAAATCTTTTATCTATCACATCAGTGCAAGTTAAGGGATCCAAAGTGCAAATATCGACAGAAACCAAATTATACACATTCGTGTTTAACAACTTCAATTCTGATTTAAAAGTAAGGAAAAAAGAAATCGACATATCAAATTTCTCCAACTGCAAACGTTCCTACAATTCTAACATATTTCAAACCAAGCAGACGAATCCGCAGCCTGAAACCTCACAGTATAAGGCAACTCTTCGCGTTAAGATCTGAGAACAGAAGTAAATTTCCAAAAAAAAATTCCACTTACAGTGCCATTATTCTCATAGTAATCGTCCAAAGCCCACTGGTACCTCGATTTGTCCAGACCAAACCACTGCGACAAATACTCGTCCAACCTCGAATGTGCTGCCAAGATCCACCGTAAGCAATTGATCAGATCCCCTCAAACCACCTAAAATTTTCCTAAACCCAAGTGGCCAAATCGCCAAGTCCACCCCCCCACCCCCCAACCCCCCATGAAGCACCAATAAGTTACCATTCTGGACTCTGGCGACGGCGTCCCAGAAGAACCCGAAGGTAGACCCCGTTGACCTTCGGGCTTCTCGAATTCCGCCGGTGGCGCTTGGACCGGCGGAGGAGGCGCGATTGGGGCCGACAGAGGAGACGACACTTTGGAGCCCTTAGAGTTCGCCGGCGGAGTAAGGAAGATGGTGTAGCTGCCGGCCTTCCGGATCATCGGCAGCTTCGTC
Organism: Pontederia crassipes; assembly: GCA_030549335.1. Taxonomy (NCBI): domain Eukaryota; kingdom Viridiplantae; phylum Streptophyta; class Magnoliopsida; order Commelinales; family Pontederiaceae; genus Pontederia; species Pontederia crassipes. Next base: position 4,065,940 of record CM060192.1, read on the forward strand.
GAGGCTTCTCGGTCATCGTCGGATGGCATTCTCGATCACCGACTTATGGCCTGGAAGAGTCGCAGGATGGCGAGGAGGGAGGAAGAAGAGATATATCGTGTGCTCCAAAGTCCAAACCGCGCCAAAGCGCGATTTGCTTCCATTTTAAGAGATTCGCGGAGTTAAAACTCCGAGTTTTAACTAAATCTCGAAATGGCCCTTGCGTCGTTGAAATAAACATGTCCTGACATCGGGGGTATAATGGGAACATAGGAGCAAAAAGCGCATAATAGATGCCGTCGCCCGTTTTTCACACCGAATCCAACGGCGGGCCCACGCGGCCGGTCCAATGAACCGCGAAGGAGACGAAATATGGTACGGCGGATGGACCAGCGCATGGAGAGTGCCACGTGCGAGGGCACGTGACCCGCGACTGTCTCCCTCCCCCCGTCTTTGCCGTTCTTCCACAGCGATGGAATCGCGGGGCGTCCGCAGACGCTGCGGTTAACACCGCCGAGCTCTGCTCTTCCACCTCCGTACGACCTCCCCTCGTCTCCACGCAGCTACGTCAAGGTCGTCGAAAGAGACGAGATGGTTGGAGGACGGTGCTCGACTTCCACGACCTTCCACCGGCCGGAGAATTCGCCTCCGCCGCCGCCGCCGCCGCCTCCTCCTTCTTCGCCTTCCCGGTCTGAGAAACTCGGATGGATTTCGTGCGTCATATCCAGCGCCGGAAAATTTATCTCCTCTGTGCTTGGATCGAACGGTTCTGACTCTTACTCGTCGGCAGGGTCGTCGGAGGAAGACACCGTGGGCATCTTCGGTCTGTTTCTCTACGTGCCATCATTTTTTTTCTTTTTCTATTTCCTTTTTTCGGTTTTAATCCTTTTGTTTTCATGCTCTTTAAGTTGTCGTCAAGTTTTGTTTTTTTTTTCTTGTTCTTGTTTTAACTCGACAGATGTAGAAGAAGAAGATGCTGCAAACTCTCTTAAAGAAGAGACGATACGAACCGAGGTTAATCTTTTCATATTTTATGTTACATTGTTTTCTTTTTGTTTATAATATGAGATATCAATGTCGCTTAGCATCTTTGATATGCTTATATACTTATCAGTTCTTTGTTAAACGATCAGAAATCAAAATTTGGGAATGACTGGCTTGATGCAAAGAATGGGTCATTATCTCTTGTTTCTGAAATTAAGCCTAAGTGTGCTATAGAGCAGTTGGTTCTGCAAGAGACCTTTACAAGGTGTGCACTTTGAGCCATAGAGAACAATCTTTCTTATCCGTATTTTGCCATGTAATCTGTTTGGTGTTACTGAGTGTCATCTTTTGTTGAATACATTCTTATAAACAAAGCATTTAGATCAAAGTTTTTGCTTTTCAAGTTTCGAGTTTAATTTGTTATGTTTCGAAAGACAACTATTATCTGCTGAAACATCTGTTTAAGATTTCTGTATCAGTTTCCCATAGTTAATTCAATTGACAAGGAAATTAAGGAGGTTACAGGTGTATGATGCTTAATATTCAGGCTTGAGCTTCTGAGTGTTCATTTTGTATATTATAACAGGGACGAAGGCAACAGGTTAATAAAGATTATTCAATCACGAGTTGTAGACGACCAATCTGCAGACTGTAAACGGTCTGATATGCAACGCAGGACCATTTCGGAGGCTATTGCTTCCCCGGGAACTATTCAATGCTTGGACCGGTTCAGAATTCTGCCTGACTGGATGCATCATTCATCATCTCGCCTGAATGCTGTCCTATCATCAGATTCTAGCTCTCTTTTTGACCTTGGGCTTCGCAATCTGAACAGAGATCTAACTCAATTTGTAAGGTTATCCATCTCCCTTTTGCATCATCTTTCTCTTTGTTTCTGTGGTATGACACACAATATTTCCCAAATGCAGGATTTTCAGAATGAATTTGATTCTCCGGTCAAAGTTGCCAAATCATACATGATGTCTTTGCCACTTTGTGGTTTTCATTCTGGCCATCAGGCTACACCTCCTAGCGCCATGCATCTGCATGTAGATGGAGAATCACCTGCAAGTTCTTATTTTCTATCGTCCAAGGTACTTTCTCCAGGGGTCCTAATCATACTTTTATATAATTGCCATCAAACTCAGATGTGATTTTAGATGTACAACTTCAGAACATGATGCCTAAAACTTCGCCACTCAAGATTCCTCTTTGAAATACATTTATTAGGTTGAGGAAGATATACTTCATGTATGAGTCGATGCAAGATGTCATGGATTGTTATTCATTCTACTGCAGTGCAAGATGCAACATTCTTTTCATTCTCATCTTGTCTTCTTGAACTGGTTCTGTGAACAATGATTCCATGTTGATTATTTTCCATTTCCCCAAAATTTGCATGCAGTTCAGGAAGAGAAATTATGACACCTCTACACTCAGGGACACCTTTGATAATAATAGAAGGGTCCGCTTCAGATCTACATGGAATGTGTCAAACATTCCAAAGGTCACACAGGATAAAACAACATCAGGTTGGCACAAAGAGCTTTAGAAGTTCAAGGTAACAACAAATATTTAGACTATTTTCTGACTACAGATTTTTTTTATGGTTGCACAATTTTCATGAATGCTTGCACACCAAAGATCATACAGCTGTTGATTCCTTTGATCAACCTGAAGATACTGCACTCCGAGATGGCAACACAATTCCTGCCAGTGATATTTCAGATGTCGTAACAGCTGCAAACACAATGTCATCAGATCACAATTCAATGTTAATTCCTCTATCTCTTCAAGTTTCAGATCCTGATACGATCATACCAGTAAAAAAAAATGTATGCGCATTCCTTTCCATATTTCTACGCTTGCGTCATTTATTTTGCAATGTTTGTCGTGTCTTAAGTGCACCACGATTCTATATGCTAAAGTGTAGGTAGGAGAGAATCGATTTTCTATAGGCGTAAAGGATGTTGAACAACCATTAGAGAATAAGGAACAACTTGAGAATGCACATGTTCCCTTTGATTCTCTTTTGTTGTCCCCGATGGTTACTCGGAGAGATGGTAATATCATATTTATTTTCATGTACTGGAAAATTTATTTGTGCCACAATTTTATTATCTCCTTGGGTTTATATTCAGGAGTCCACCAGCAGGATATTGTGTATTCTGAACAAAAGGTACTGGCTGACATGGATGTCGATTGTGCACCAAGGTTAGTCTTTTTATTTCAGACAAACTACTCTGCAGTTCTGTTACAATTGAGCTCCTTGTGTCTCTCAACATTTTATAGTTCCTAGAGATTTGATGTGAAAGTTCTGTTTTCATCTTCAGTTCATCAGCTGGCTTAAAGGCGTGACCAAAGTTCACTGAGCCATTGAATCGAGGAACAGCATCTCTGAAAGGACTGATGGAATTCCATGCGAGCCTAACAATGGTGTCTCAAGCCAACTCCTCATGGTCGTGGAGCACAGTGGTAAAGCCAATTAATCAGATGCATATTGAGGTCGGGCATAGAAGAGGCCAGAGGTAGAACAAAAATTTTCTGCAAGGACAAATGCAGAGAGAGGAAGTTGGAACACATCTGAATTCCATTTGTTACTGTGTTTTTTTTTTTTGTAAAATTACTAGCTTACAAAAGAATTAACTTGTTCTGTATACATGCCACTTTACTTCTCTGACTGTTTGTATCATCTTAAGCTCTTTTTTTCTCTTCAAGTAATCAAAATCGTTGGGAGTTACCGTGATATAAAAAATAATAAAATTAAGCAATGATTCCTTTTTTCGTAATATTTCTTGTTTGATAATTTTATTATATAATCCATCAATAATCTTGCAAGGGCCTTGCAGTAATAATGTGATACATATAAAGTATAAACAGAGGATAAGAGGAGAAGACGGGCAACTTCTTGTAACTTGGAAACTTTCGGATACACAAAATAGCGATGGTTGGTCTACAACCAACCGTGTAAGATTAGACTTTACCCATTTGCCTCCAAAACAGAATGAAGTGAAGGGTCGTCGCTCAAGTCCGCCTCTTCCCCTGCAGCGCTCCGCTCTCAGACTCCGTCTCTGCTGCCATCTCCCATGGAGGGAGCAATCTTTCCCAACCGCCCCGCTCTCCCTGCTCAAACCTCCAAGCCCTCAAGAAGCCGCTCCACCAGCCATCCGAGGTTTAATCTCTCCCTCCCGCCTCCACCTCCTCCCCCCTCCCAATCCGTCCACTTAGACTCCCTCCTCCACCACCTTCAACATCTCACGCAAGACGACGGCAACGCCGGCACTGCCACCCTTCAGCCGCCTCCGCCAGTCCCTAAAAATCCCGCCTTTCCTTCTTTGCGGCTCGATTCGACACCGATTAGACGAGGTAAGCTGTCTCCGGCGTCGCGCCCGCAGCTCGTGCACGGCGAAGGCGGTCTTGACGTGCTGCAGGACCCCCGTCTGGACTTCCTCTCCGATAAAGGCAAGGCTTTGCTGCAACTCATCATCGGAGAGCCGCTTCCTGGCGTGATCTCCTTGTTGGAAACGAAAAAATGTGAGGTCTTTGATGCTGATTGGGTCAGTCTCCTGAAGGGGCTGCAGATTTGTGGGAATTGGCGGAAGGCCCTCGTCTTGTTCGAGTGGGCGGCTTCCATCTCTAACGCGGAAGGATCCAAGTTGGATGCCCCGGCTATCGAAGTCATGGTTAGGGCGTTGGGTCGAAGCTCCCAGCATTTGATCGCGTCGAAACTGTTTGATTCTATTCCTCTTGAGGACTACTGTCTTGACATTCGTGCTTACACTACTCTGCTTCATGCCTATTCTCGAGCAGGGAAGTACGAGAAGGCTATCACATTGTTCGAACAGATCAAGGCTAAAGGTCTCACGCCGACCTTGGTCACTTACAATGTGATTCTTGACGTGTACGGCCGGATGGGCAGGTCTTGGGATAAAATTTTGTCACTTCTGGATGAGATGAAGATAAAAAAAGTAGCTATCGACGAATTCACTTGTAGCACTGTAGTAGCAGCTTGTGGTAGGGAGGGGTTAGTAGCAGAGGCGTATGAGTTCTTTAGACAATTGAAGACTCAGGGCTACACTCCAGGGACAGTCTCATACAATGCATTACTCCAGGTGTTCGGGAAGGCAGGAAACTACCCCGAGGCCTTGAAAATACTGAAAGAAATGGAGGACAATAACTGCCCGCCAGATGCAGTTACATACAATGAGCTTGTGGCAACCTATTCTCGAGCTGGATTCTATGAAGAAGGAGCAGCTGTACTGGACACGATGGCTAGTAAGGGAATCATGCCTAATTCTGTCACATACACCACTGTGATCAATGGATTTGGCAAAGCTGGGAAGGAAGATGAAGCATTGGCTTTGTTCAGTAAAATGAAGAAATTAGGCTGTGTTCCTAATGTTTGCACATACAATACAATTCTTGGAATGCTCGGAAGGAAATCGAGGTTGCATGAAATGTTTGACATACTATCTGACATGAAGTCCAATGGCTGTATCCCAAACAGGATTACATGGAATACCATGTTGGCTATGTGTGGGAAGAGGGGCATGCAGAATTATGTCAGCCAAGTGTTTGAGGAAATGAAGAAGTGTGGACTTGAGCCTGACAGGGATACTTTCAATACATTGATTGCCGCATATGGGCGATGTGGATCAGGACATGATGCTCTGAAAATGTATGATGAGATGGTAAAAACAGGGTTTAGTCCATGCATTTCGACATATAATGCACTCTTGAATGCAATTGCAAGGAAAGGTGATTGGATAGCTGCAGAGTCTGTTGTGTTGGATATGAAGAAGAAGGGGTTCAAGCCAAATGAATCTTCTTACTCTTTGTTGCTTCAAGCTTATGCGAAAGGCAAGCATGTCGAAGGAATAGAGGCAATTGAACAAGAAGTTTATAACAGACAACTATTTCCTAGCTGGGTAATCTTAAGAACTCTTATTATTGCCAATTTCAAATGTAGGGTGCTAAAGGGCATGGAGAAGGCATTCGAGGAGATGAAGAAGAATGGTTACAAACCTGACTTAGTCATACTCAATTCCTTGCTTTCAATATATGCAAAGAATGGAAAGTATGATCGTGCTCGTGAAATGTTTGACTTGATTTACCGGAGTGGTCTGCAACCTGATCTCATCACTTATAATAGCACGATGGACATGTATGCAAAAGGTGGAGATTGCTGGAAAGGGGAAAATATGCTGAAACAACTTGAAGGTTCTGCCGTAAAGCCTGATGTAGTCTCTTACAACACTGTTATAAATGGATTTTGCAGGCAAGGGCTTATGCACGAGGCCATGAGAATTCTATCAGACATGATAGCCAAAGGAGTTTCCCCTTGCATGGTCACCTACAATACTTTCATTGCTGGATATGTGAACCAGGAGATGTTTAAAGAGGCTAATGATGTTCTTAGTTACATGATGAAGCACAACAGTAGGCCTACTGAGCTAACCTACAGAACAATCGTGGATGGCTACTGCAAAGCAAAGAAGTTCCAAGAGGCTAAGGAGTTCATTTCTAGCATCTTGGAAATAGATCCCTCTTTTCCTGAGCAAGCGATGGGTAGGCTGAACCTCCGGGTACAAGAGAATGAATCACGAAACTGATCCACAGTTCATTCACAGAAGTCCTTAGTTCCAGTCTCTGCAGGTTCAATATGTCAATTTTTTTCAACACACAGATAAAGGATTATAGCTGTTTTGTGCATACTATTCTTATTGTCAATCATGTCTTCTATTGTTGGCCCTTAAATGGGCAAATCTTTATCAAATTGGTATGCAATGATAAGAATTATACACGAGGTTTCAAGGATGACTTCGTCTACTTCAAATGCTGTTGATAATTACCATGCAGTTTGCACGCTGACAGTCAAATACTTAAATTATCTTTACTTCTTTAGATAGTGATCAGAGACAGGATTTTCTAAATCTGTGGTGTGCTGAAATGAAAATATACTCTTTCATGCTGAATGCTTCTGCATTCAACCTGTATGATAACTGGTAGATGTCAGGTGAAAATGAAAGCCGACTTTAGCATCCGTCTACAAGAAATAGCATTCTCACGAGTTTCCTCTTTAAAGCTGCTCATTATTTAGGAAACTTATTTATACTTGATTTTTTGGGGGACTACATGTTCATACTTGATTTTGTTTATTGCATCTACAACGTTATATTCCTTATAAATTTTCCAAAGCACGATAATCAAAAGTTATTATTATTTTTATCTTTACCAAGTTTTAGAGGTAACAAGTTTCTAGTTAGAGATAGAACTTCCAGAATGTAATGCATCCTTCCCTCCGAACACTCCCTAGGAAACAAGTAGGTTTGATCCAAAAAATTCCCCAGAGAGTAGTTCAGAGAATCAATGTTGCTTACAAGCTATAAGAAAGGAAGACGTATCATGTCATAAGCTGTATATAAGAATGAGACAGATCTCCTAAAAAATAAATAAAAAATAAAGAATGAGACAGAATTGAGCATTATAGTAACGTCATATGATTTTAAATCATATCAAGTTCCGTTTGTTTGCTTCAATTGGACTTTTGGAAAAGGAATGGTGTACTCCGAGGTATTGGCTCTTTTCATGCTTCGGACCATCAATAATTGTTTTGAGCTACTTAATTCTCATGTGACAACAACTGAGGCATGCAATCTGTAGTTTGACACAGAAAAGCACCTAACGTTGTTTTCACAAGGTTTAAAGCTCGAACAGTCTCCAAAGAAACTTTTTGCTTTATTTCAGCTGGACTTGCAGCAACAAAGTTGCTCTGCCTTTAGTTCTCGCATAATTATTCAACAAGGAGAGACTACTTGGAAATCAGCTGACTGAGTGAGAGCGAGAGACAGAGAGAGAGACCAAGCTTTTGCTCTTTTGCACAAATGATGAGCAGAGTCACCAGTTCTAATGATGTCCTTTCCATAGGGGTAGAAACTCGAAAGCTGGACAGAGTTTTAAGAAAGAATGGATGATTTTATTTTATTTTTCCTATTTTTGTTAAGTCCTACTTCAACCTTGCAATACATTACTTCCAAGCTAAATGTCTCCTTGACATGTGCACAGTTCTGAACTACATTTGTGGCCCTACTAATTCATACGAAACCTTCATCTTTTATTACACCATTAGCTGCGAAAATTCATGCAATTATTTGTGATGAGGCACAACGCAAACTACAAAAGTAGAGATTTTAGAGGGCATTTCAGACATCTGGCTGCGACTCCTGTCAAATTCTTCTTCTTTTAACCATAACAGCACATGAATTGGGTCTCAAATAAGCCATTGCCACCCTGGTAGAAGGTTTGAATTTCTTATCTCAGATCAATAAGTAAACTGGACATATAGTTCTTAATACTGGTATTATGCTTTGATAACAGTCGTCAGAAGTTTGGAACACTATTCCGCATGTAACTAAAGAACAAACAGTTAGAGTTTGCCAATCGCAGTTTGAAACTTGTGATCTGAAGATTTAACACTCTGACCTGGAAGATTTGATTTGAACAAAAAGGCATCAATTTGCGAAGAGAGACAAACAAAGAGCTGTGAGGCATGATTGAAGCAACTCGTACCGCTGCTTGTTTTTCGTCATCAAAGCTTGTACTGCTTTTTGTTTTTCTCCTTCTTGCCAGAGAGAGAATATTAATTATAGGTATGAATGACTGCAAGAGATGTCTCTTTTTGACCGTCAACTCCGAAGTGGATGCATTAGTTTATGACCATGGCTAATCTTTCTAAATTTCAGCACCCTTCTTCCCCATCACATGGACCTGACTGACAGTGTCAAAGCATCCTCTTTCCTCGTCTGCTTCACTGTGACGTGGTTAGCTCTTACGCAATCCTAGGATTTTGGACGCCTCTAATGATCCAATGCCTTGATGTTACCATCTTTAGCTGTGTCTGCAGTTGTTGGAACGTCATGATGCTGCTAACTGCTGAAACTTGTTTGATAATATACATATCGAATCAGGATTGAAACTTCGAATCTCTCATGATCAGGCATCATCATCACACGTAAGAAGTATTAAGCACTTGTCAAAGGACTGACAGTGGCTATAAAATATGCCATTAGGCATGCGTGTTTAAAACACATGCTTGGTCCTCTTCAGGTGAGAGTCACTATACTTGAGATATTATTATTGGAATAGCAGATATTTCCCTTTTTTTCCCCTCTTTATTCCTGATCAGAATTTACTGTCACTGGCTATTCCTTTAGGCCAGCACTTAAGTCAGAGCTTTGTTTAAAACAGACAAATTCTACTTATATATGTTCTTATGTGAACTTGCTTCAGTTGTTCTGTGATTGTGTATACCGCTCAGTTGTAGCAAATGGCGTTGTAATAGGGTGTTGAGAACAACTTTACTTCCACTCCAGTTCCTGAATTGTAACAAGCCATGAGCTTTTCCCCCTTTCTTTATGACACTGCAAAAAGAGAGGCCTTGATGGAACTCCGTGAGGCCAATGCTTCTGCATCAAGATGACTCAAAGAGAACCTGCATATGCACGGATATGCAGGTGCCCTTTAGATGTTCATTAACTTGGATACTGCTCTGGTGGTGCAACACTTGGATTCCCCTCTTTTCCAGATGCTAAAGTCCAACAAAGAGCAAACTATCTGTGTCCTCTTGTCCTTGGTTTTTCCTTTATTTTTCACATTTTTTTATTCTTTCTTCCGAATACAGAGATTCTCCTAAGGGAATAAGGCGATTGCTTTGTGCATTTTCTTATTCCATGGTTGTCCTTAAGAGGATGGAACCAAAATTATTAATACCTTCAATCCTAATCTAGTTTGGTCCTCAATTATAACTAATGCATTATGCATTTAAATACATCCTCAGACTAGTGGCACTACGAGAAAACTAGGGATTACCAACGGTTTCGACCGTCGGTAATTTCTCCAAAAATAGTTTCCGACGGTTTTTTTGACGGAAACCGAGACGTCCGAAAAACGGTCGTCGCAAATCAATTTCCGATGATTAGGAAGGAACTGTCGGAAATTTCGACGGATTTCTGACGGTCGTGACCGCCGATATTTGCGGCGGTCGACAAAACCGTCGACCGCCACAAATTCGGCGGACGGCGGCCGTTGGGCGACCGCCGAAGTTTCGACGATCAAAATCGTCGCAAAGAATTTTTATAATTTTAAAAAAAATAGCCGGCCGGCGATCGGATTCGGCCGCCAGCTGACCGATATTTGGGAATCCCCTGCATAAAGGTGTGGGGGTGAAGCATTTCGAGAAAATTTTTTAGATCTTTAATTTTCTTATTCAGAATTTATCTAATTTTATATTTTTTTATTGTTGTCATGATTTTTTTTATACTACTTAAGAGTCATATTCAAGTAAAAGGAAAATTAACACTAATAGAACTCCATATATTGGGAGATATCAGAACTATTATAATGTTTTTTTTATTTAATAATATTTTATCAGTCTGATTATGCAATTCAATTAAAAGTGAAATTCATCCCATGCAGATCTTATGTTTTTATTTGATTCTCTCTCCTTGCACATGGATGTACACCTAGAATGAAATAATATATCTATGACATTTTCATGATTTCATAGTGTTATGACTATTTATTTAAATTTTATTACCATAACATAAACATTTAAGAGAATTAGATTAACTTTTAATTATAAAAGTTGTATATTATTAAAATTTTCAAAAGTTGGAGGTGGGAAAGGGCGGTCCCCTTATACTACACGTGGTTCAGCCCCTACTCGCACATGATTCGATCCTTCTCTCTTCTTCGCTCATAAAGGATTATAAAGATAAAATAAATAAGAGAGGAGTTTGAACTAGATTTGAGTTAAGGAATTTGATTTAATCGAATCCTCAACATTGTTCGCTATATTTGGCATTGAACTTTTTCCCTACAAAATTTTAGATGTAAACACATTTTTCACGAGGCTAATAGGACAGCTGATCTTTTTAGCAAATCCCGATCGAAATTCTTCACAATTTTAGATAACTAACTTTCCTTTTCGAAATTCAAAGAACGCATATAAGATCGATCCATTCCTAATGTGATCAAGCAAGACCTCCTTTTCTTCCCGGTGTACCTTACATCTCATCATCCTAATACTATTAGTATGCCACAATTAGGTCCATGCATAAAGTTTCATGTCATGGATGCCTTAATAATGAGAAATGCTGTATCTGGTAAAGTATCTAATTGTTCAAACTTATCCCTAATTATGTGTCTATTTTTTTAAAAAAAATGGATCAGGAAAATTATCAAAGTAGTCTACTTGTAGTGCAAATGTCCAAGTAGTGATGTCTGAGTCACACAGCACTCAGGGCAAGCTGAAGCAGGCATATGCTATCTTGTAATTCACCCCTCCTAGTAAAACCCTTTTTGCCTTGAGGTTTATTTAGTTCCAGGCCCTCTCAACTGGCAATGTGATTGATATGATTGTGGTACCTGAACATGAATACCTTCCTAACTGGCATTGATTCAGATGCAGTTGGCACTTTTGCCATCTAAAGTTCCTAACAGCCCATTAAATAATACACAGACATGTCTAATTAACAATCCCCACAATATTCCTCACTCCAATTTGGTGAATGTATCGAGGTCGTGGAATATTTATCTATCGATCAATCTATCTATCTATTTATATATGTTAAAAATTTATTTTCCAATTTTTAAAGCATTATTACTGCAACATGTTTAATCTTTCTGAAAGAAAAAAAAAAGAGAGAGAAAGGGAATACGATGGAACAGTAGTTGAGACACAAGAAGGGAAACTTTGTGGTGCAATCTTCAACAAAAGGGATTGGGATGCAGATATGGATATGGTTGTGGATAAACACTTTATCATGTTATGTGTGTTGACATGTGTGTGTGATAAATAAGGCACTGAAGCCATTCGGTTGCAAATGCATGTGAAATATTACCCATTTGCTCATGGCAATCAAAAAGTTGTGGGCTTGGAATGGAGAACACAAACCACTGCAGCAGCAGGAGAAGGAAAGAAGGAACATATGATTGGCTCTCTCTCTCTATCTTTCTCTCACTGTACCTCTAATTGTACCTCATGCACTTTTGGTGGATTGGCACAACTACCAAAAATTTACACCACATTCAGCGACACCCCCCTTCTCAAACTATTTAATACTTCCCCTCATTCACGATAAATACGTTAATAATATTATTATTATTATAAAAGGATGAGAGGGAAAGAGAAACTTGGAAGAAAGGGGGAGGGAGGGTGAGCTGGGACCAATGAGGAGCAACTGTTGCCGGATGGACCCACGCCAACGTGTCTAGTTATGTCTCTTGGTTGGCCTTTGGCACTTACAGTTTGGCATGTACGAAAACTATAGAATTTTGTCAGCCATGGGAGGCCAACCCCACCCCTTCTTTATTATGTCCATCTTTTGTTTTGTTTTACATCTAATTAATTTAATCATTTTTAGGTGCATTCCGAATCTACATATAAGACTCTAGTGTTTATGATTATTATCCTCAAACTAATTCGAAATTAAGTTGAAAAAGCAAAATTGTATTTCTATAACTAACATAATGATTTCAACAGGATTGATCTCAAGATTACTAGTATTCGACGATTGATTTCAAGATTATTAGCATTCGACGAATCACTTAAAGACGTAGCCTATCTAATCATTTACGTCAATATATTGTTACAATTTTTGCACGAGATAAATTATACATTAAAGAATGAATCAAAAATTTTTAAGACGACGCATAATTTTATTAAATAGAAAAACAAAAGAGGATTATAAATCAAATTATTTTATGTTCGGACTCATAGTGAGTTTATATAGACACCTTCTTTTAATAGAAATTTTATACCTATTAAGATTTTAAATTAATTTTTCAAAATTGGAACATCGAATTATCTACATAATATTTCATAAAACTTTCATCTAGGGAGCTCCACCCTCGTGCCTCCGGCAGGGGAGGATTCTCCTTGACCTTAGGCGTCTTTTACTACTCGGAGTATCCTGCATTTCAAATGAGTTTTCAATTGGAGTATGATTCAAGACATTATTAATACATACCTTGGTTAATTAATTTAATATTGGAGTAAAATAAAAATAATAAATTTCGATCAAATTAAGACTGACTAACAGCAGTCCGCTTAGAATGTAATTTCACTAATTAATTATGTTAACTGGTTTCAATGAAGTCCATTTTTGTTTGTGGTCGAGGATAATTCATTTTTATGTGTAAAATAGTTAGTCTTTTTTTTCTAATTGTCGTACAAATCTAAACTCCATTCGTTGAATTTGGATCTTCTTTCCCAAAAAAAGGCACGTGAAGATTTTCTCCTCTTTCTAATAATTAAATTCATTGGTTTATTACCAATAAGAATTGAGATGAATTGATAAGTGGCTCCTCTTAAGATTTTAAATTAAATTTATTAGGAGTCTCATCTGCATGAACGATCTTATCGAATTAGTTAAATTTGATGATGGGTCGACTTCCAACCCTTGAACAATGAGCTCTGAATGATCGGCGCCATTTCTTAAATACCGAGAGCTAGCTATAAAAAAATTTCGTTAGGTTGATTAATTTTTTCCGTCGTTAAATAAATTAATTAGAATGGAAGAAAAAGACAGCCAATGTTAATTCCAAGAATATATGGGTCTCGTAATCTCGGTGTGAAGGGAACAAATAACAGAATTTGTACCTGATCGATGGTGGCGGTCAATGCAAATAAAAGAGATATGTCCACCAACTCAATCCCTTGATATCTACCCCAGTATTTGCTGATCTAACAATAGTTTGATTTTTGAGTTTTGCCAAAAGAATTGATAACTTTGAGATTATTAGGATAATTAGGCACCGAGAATTTAACAACAACAACAACAACAACAAAGCCTTATCCCACTAGGTGGGGTCGGCTACATGGATCATACGACGCCATTATTCGTTGATCCATGTTCATAAGATTCGACATGATTTTATGTTGGCTGTCGGGGCCTAACACAACCCTCCTCATTTATCCGGGCTTGGGACCGGCTATAAAATATAGGCGGAGTTGCACCGAGAATTTAAGACGATGTAAAATTTTATTAAATGCAAATAAAAGAGAATTACAAATTAAATTGAGATATGTTCAAATTCTTAGAGAATTCATATAAGCAGTTTTTTTATAAATGATAAAAATTAGATTAAAATTTTGTATTGATCCTGTAGTGCAAAAGTGCTTTTTTTTTATTTCAAAATATCTTAAGGACCACATGAATTTATAGTTGAAGTAGGATTTAATGTATTATTAATAAAGATAATATGTTATTAATTTGGAATAGGAAATAAACTTTCATTACTCTTTTTTTTTTCGACTTCGAATCAGTAAGATGTTATTAATCTCCAACACTGAATATCTCCTTTAAAATCGAACCAGCACGAAAAAAGAGATCATATATTATAACACGTTTCAAAATATTATTCTATGTTACTTATAGATGCTATTTAAATCACTCAGTCATATAGTTTTCCATGGTTGTTTTATCTATTGTAGAGTGAACATACCTTACAACATTTTTTTTTATTTATGATCTCTTGGGTTTCACAGCACAAAAATTGAAAGGTATGAAATAACTAAATATCAATTTACCGCTTTTAAGTTTAACTACAAATATTTAGAGCAAATAGGCTTTTTTACATTTCAGACTAAAAATATTTTTTGTTACTATTGTTGTTTGAAAATGGACATTTCAAATATTTTTTTCTGAATGGCCAACCCTCAAAGCGGTGCGGACGATTCACCCCACATGATGCTAACAACTATGCACATTCACACTAACAATTATGCACGTTGTTATCCAAGATCGGCTCTCCGCTCTTTTGAAATAAGAAAAAAAAATTCTTATTTTTAAATAACAATACATATGGTATAATCTATTTATAATTAAATAATTTTAATTTAATTTCTCTAATGTGTGACACGTGTCATGCATGCCCGTGTTTGCATCGAAATTTAACCTGGCACGAGTCATCATACAATTAAATGATATTAATTTAATTATGTTAACATGTGACACGTGCGGTAAATGCTTTACATTTAAAAATGGAATTATAATTTCTCTTAAGTTTTTAGTGAATAGTTGAATTGACAGATTAATTTGAAGTGTATTTAAATGAAATGAAATATAAAAATCAAGAACCAGAGAATTGATGTGATGAAAAAGTAGAAGTGATAGGTTAATATTTAGTGGACGTTTGAATTAAAAATAATTATTATATATATAAAGTGCAATTTTATTAAAAATAAAAAAATAAAAGTATAAATATTTTTTATGGACAAATTTTTAGGAAACATATTATTTAAATATAAAAAATAATTTTTTAATTAGTTTTATTTAATGAAATATTAATTATCTTTGATAAAATAATAAGTAATAAATAATATTATATTAATTATTATTATTATAAATATTTTATATTTAATAAATAAATTATTTTATAGAATAAAGGTAAAAAATGGAAAAAGAAAAAAGTGGAAAAGAAAGAAAAGGTCAATAAAAAATAGAGAAAAAAAAAGAGGGCGACTAGGTGAACCAGTTACCTGGATCTTGCATCAGCTCCTTTTGGAAAAGGAGAACTAGGCTGATTCTCGACTAGCTATCCACTTCAAAATATATTATTGTCTTTTTTATTTTTTAAATAATATTAATATATTTTGGAGTGAAAATATTGGTATCCAAAATTTAATCCGACATATCATGAATATCTGGTGAGATGATTAAAAACATTAATGTTAACATAATAGGTTAGTAATTACATGACTTAATTGGCAAGTTATAAATGATAATTTATAACGGAGGAGTAAAAGTGGCTTGGATCTGGAGAAAAATTATCCGTCATCCTAAAATTATTTTAAAAAATATCACACTCTAACAATGAATTTTTTGACTGTTTTTTTTCAAACTCTATTTTAAAGATAATAATTATTTTAAAATATACAATATATTAAATTTAATATAAACATATTTAATTTTATGACAAAAAATAAGATATAGTATTAAAATTATCAAATTAATTATATAAATAAAAATAGGATCTATGGAACCCTATGATTTTTTTTTGTGACGCTCTAATTTGAGTAGGTTGATTGCTGTGTTAGAAAATTATTCTAAATCTTATTTAAGTTCCTAATTTTTTCAATTCAATTTTTTCGAATAAGAGGTTGGTCCGATCTTTCTTACACCACCCAAAAGGAGGGTAAAATGGACGTGTTGAGCTGCTAGTGATTTGCACTGTGTCACGTGTGTATCCCATCGTCCATGCAAGATCTAATGGGCCAAGTGAAGGTGTGCCATATTTTGACATCATATCGTGATATTTTGACATCATCTGCACTCTTCGACATTCCTCTCTCTATCTCTCTCATGTGCGATCCGGCTTTCTCCCTTTCTCGATCTCCAGCGAGGCATGTTCTCTCCTTCTCTCGATCTCCGACGATGCACGATCTAGATCTCTCTCCTCTCTCAATCTTCTGCGAGGCACAATGAGGCTCTCTCGCCCTCTCTCGATCTTTGGCGAGACAATGACGAGGGCGATCAACGAGACGAGGTGACACACCAAAAAAGGTTTTTACAAATAAAATGTTGCAGAAATAGGATTTGAACCCGTAACCTCAAGGTTACGAGTCTTGCGTGTCGCAAATCCATCTCTCCCTGAATATCTCTTTCCCCTTTCTCTCCCTCTCTCAATCTCCAGAAAGGCAATACCATTGACGTTGGCGCATGATGATGGCAAGGTGAGCGCACGACGACGACGAGGTGGGCACACAGAAGGAGGGCGATGACGATAATAATGGAGCCAGACCAAAATTCCGGGGGGGGGGGGGTTCCAAGTGGTTCCAAGTAATATATATTAATCATATTTTTATTTTTTTTTAACTAATACATAGGTGATTATATATAGATTAGCAAAAATTAGGAGGATCCAAGGCTCCCTCCCAAATACCCCTGCCTTCGTCCTTGGATGACGAGGTGGGCGCACGATGGGGGCAAGGTCCCCGCACGAAAGGAGGGCTTCATGCGTCAGGCACTTTAACTCGCGAGAACTTTGATCAGTTGCACGATCGCATCTGGACGGTCGAAAAAGCACGCGCACTTGGACCGTTGGACCTCGCAGGGATGATCACGATAGCGCTTCACATGGTGTGGAGTGGAAGATGATGAGCACATTTATTTTACCCATATATATTTGTGCGTTGGCTTTTCGTAATATGGAAGAACTTGGCTGATGATGGAAGTTGAACATATAATTTGTTCTTTCAAATGGGGTGGGTCAGATATAAACTTGCAAGGTTCGTCAAAAGGACATGAAGGGACGTGTATACATTTTGAAGATGCACGACGGACAGGTACCTTTGAGGTTTGAATAGATCTATATGCAAAAATAATTAGAGCTTGGTTTTGGTGGCCTCAATTAATTATTTTATATCGAATGCATGAGACTTTGGCAAACTCATGATGTGTGTGGCTCCTCCCAATTTGTGGGCACGAGGGAAATTTAGTCATCTACGCTTCCTACTCTTAATTAGTAAATAATAAAAGTTAAGAATGTTATCTTTTTAAACTCCTAAAATTATACCCACTAGGAAACCAAGAAGACAACTAAATACAACTTTTAACCTTCTAAGTGCTTCTATTAGTCTAATTGGTATCTTTTTGAGTTATTTATTTAAATTTCTCCTTAACCATAATATTTTTTTTGCATTTAACTTTAAACTATGAATTTAAACATCCCTAAATTTTATCATGATTTTTACTTCAATTCTTCCGTCTGATTTCGTTAATTTATTCTATTATTTTTAATTTTTATTTATGAAAATACTAAAATATCCTTCCATGAGTTGTCTTCTATTTTAACAGTTAAAAATAATAATAAATAATATAAAACTAAAAAATTAGAAAAAAACATCTTTGACAATGCTGACTTGTCAAAATATTTTTAGTTTATTTTTATTTTAAACAATAAAAGATATAATAATTCATAAAAGGACATTTTAATATTTTTATAAATAAAAAATGGAAATAACGGGAAAAAATAATAGAGTTATACGGAAGAACTAAAGCGAACATTACAATAAATTTCAGGAACGTCATACGATAAATTCATAATTCAATAACGTGAGACACGAAAAATCGTTATAATATAGAAGAGATTTAAGAAAGTAATTATTTTTTTCCGTATACCGCGATCACAACTAAGTATAATATATATATATATATATATATTAACAATGAATCCGATGGTTAATTGGACTAATTGCATTGCAATAGTAAAGTGCATGTGTGCGTTGTACTTATGATCCAAATCCTCGTCGAGTAACACATGCATGGGCAATTCGTACGCTACTCAGTAACTAATATATTCTCACCTGCATAATTCGCCTTATCATGTACATGTACTGTTCAGTACAAAAAGAAATGTCACCAGTGATAAATTCAAAAGCCATCAAATGATTGGCCCACGCCACATTATTATTATTTAATTAAATACAAGCCAAACGGAAATCAAAATTTTTTAGCACCTTCTCACATGGGGAAAAAAAATTAAATTAATCCAAACCTCACCTTTGGGTGGGTGGGGGTGGAGGGGGGGGGGGGGGGGGGGGGGGTGGTGGTGGTGGCGGGGTGGGGGGTGTGTGTGTGTCAAAGCAACCCAATTTTTTTTATTCCAATTTAAAATATATCTCGCCAGTAGAACGAATGGGAAATTTAATTTTGTTTTTACGTTAATCATGATAAATATTCGTAATCCAACTAATATTAATAAAAAAGTAATTAGTTATGATTTCTTCCATATAATTAAATATTTTTTAAAGGACAAAAAACACCGGAGGGCGTTGGTACACAATAGGGCCCATCAGCACATGGCGGAGTAGCATATCAGATCGGTGGTCCCGGTTTTTAGATTATACGTGTCGGCGGTCGGTCGGCACCACGTTCTCTCTTTCTCTCTCTCTCTCTCTCTCTCTCTAAGTCGTACCACTTAAAAAAGTCGCCGGATTCTTTTATGCGACCGCCGGGGTGCCGGCGAGTCACGTTACTCCGTGCGTGCGCACCCAGAGATCCATCCCTATGCGGACACCTCATCCACCGTCGCGCCCGAGCCAAAGTTTGCCGCAGGCCGTCGATTGTCGAACGGCGTCCTCCGTATGTGGCGGCGGGACCCGCTTGTGGGGCCCGCCAAGTGGCGGAGAAGTCCACTATAAAACGTGGAACCCCGGGCGCCTCTACCTCGCCTCCACCTTCCCGTGAGCGCCTTCTCTTCGTTTTGTTTTCTTCCACTCGATTACGGAGTTTTTTTTTCTTCTTCCGCTGCTGCTGCTTCTTCTTCCACAGAGAGCTCTGAGGGGGCCATGATCGCGTGCTCCAAGGTCTCTTGGTCTCTCTAGGGTATCTCCACTTCTAGAGGTTCGTCGGCGGTGGTCGCGTGAGGATGGCGAGCAACTTGGAGGAAATCAAGAATGAGACCGTCGATCTGGTAAGCGTCCTCCAGATCCGTGAAGTTGATTTATTCTTTCTTTTTTTTTGCTTCGCCCACGTTTCGTTTCGATTCGATTCTGTTCCTCGAGATGAGGAAAAAAAAAACTTTATCGACCTCCACCTTGATTTGTTTCTTCGATGGCCGCGATCCGATTTCGTTTTTGATGTGGTTCTTCGTCTTGGAAGTGGATATCGATGAGTGGTATTTATTTCTTTATAGATCTGTTGTTATCATGGTGTCTATGCTGTGCTGTCTTCGTGCTTAGTGAAACTTGTTCTTATTCCGACGAAGAAACCACGCAGTCCTACTCTCTCTCTTCAACTATTTCAGCATCTTCTGAATTGAAAAATTCGGTTCTAAATTTGGCATCTCGGTACAAGCAGTAACTTTGCTGATTCCACCTCCTTTTCTGCTTGCCTTAATCGGACCCCAAAAGTGGAAGCTAATTTTTTGTCTTAAAAAATCCTTCATAGTATTTGTTATTAATTGTTTAAACGATTAATTTCGAAACAAGAGGAAACGGGAAAAGTGGGATTTAAATAAAATAAGGATCATGATAATAAATACAACTGTACTCTCTTACCACTCTCCAGAGTAATAAATAAATAACTTTGATAATATAATTGGTCAATTGGAGCTGGCGCTTGTCTCCTCCTTCCCTCTGCTCAAGGGAAGAGTGAAAAAGATACACCGTCGCTTCTGCAACTTATTTTTTTTTTAATAAAAAACTATTTTTTCCTACCCTGCCGTTACGAGACTTCTGTGAGTACTTGTGTTCGTACTCGTCCGGCCGACGTCTCGGTTTCCGCTCCGTAAGAACCGGATAGAGCTGAAAAAATATCTTTACAGTCCCGCGTTGCTCTCCTACTTGTGGGCCGTTGGATTCTCGTTTTCACGGCTCGATCTGCGCATCCCCGCACGAGCTGCTGTCGCCTTTATTTAATTTCACGGGGAAGGGACGGTGGCGATTCGAAAGGGACGAAGAACCAGAAAAAGGTGGGCTTTTTTTTTAATCTTTTGGAGGGTTGTGATTACAACCGAGGGTCCACGAAATCGATCCTCGCCGCTGTTTGCGTCAGTGGGCTTTTGTTTCTTGGGTTCACGCGATGCCATCACGAGAACGGGCTGAAACATTTGATGGCCTTGATCTTTCTTTTTTCTTTTTCTTTTTATAGCTTTTTTCTTGGTAGTTTTCATAGGTGAGCTCTGTGTTGGCTTCAATGGCAGGAACGGATTCCGATCGAGGAGGTGTTCGAGCAGCTGAAATGTACCAAGGAGGGTCTCACGTCGGAGGAAGGGGCCAACCGGCTCCAAATTTTTGGCCCGAACAAGCTCGAAGAGAAGAAGGTCGAGTTATTTTGTTGTAATCGTGGTGTTTCTTTTAATCTGTTATTGGTTCAGGGAATCGTATGCTGAAAAATGGTTGTTTGATCGGACAGGAAAGCAAGATCCTGAAATTTTTACTTTTCATGTGGAACCCCCTTTCCTGGGTCATGGAGATGGCCGCCATCATGGCCATCGCCTTGGCCAACGGTCAGGGCAAACCGCCGGATTGGCAAGACTTTGTTGGTATCATTGTTCTGCTTCTGATCAACTCTACTATTAGTTTTATCGAGGAGAACAACGCTGGAAACGCCGCCGCCGCTCTCATGGCCGGTCTCGCTCCCAAGACAAAGGTGCATGTTCGCTGATATTTCTACAGATATTTTTTCTTGCCTTTTCGGTATTCATCTGCTGCTTAATAGCTAATACATGCTTGCAATATTGTTTACAGGTGCTCAGGGATGGCAGCTGGAGCGAGCAGGATGCGGCGATTCTGGTTCCAGGTGACATTATCAGTATTAAACTCGGAGACATCGTCCCAGCCGACGCACGGCTTCTGGACGGAGATCCTTTAAAGATTGACCAGTCTGCTTTGACCGGAGAATCTCTCCCTGTCACGAAGAATCCGGGAGACGAAGTTTTCTCCGGGTCGACCTGCAAGCAAGGTGAGATCGAAGCAGTCGTCATTGCCACCGGTGTGCACACCTTCTTCGGCAAAGCAGCTCATCTTGTGGACAGCACCAATCAAGTCGGACATTTTCAAAAAGTGCTCACAGCCATCGGAAACTTCTGTATCTGCTCCATCGCGTTAGGAATTGTTGTTGAGATTATAGTTATGTATCCCATTCAGCATAGGAGATACAGGGACGGTATCGACAATCTCCTGGTCCTCTTGATCGGTGGCATACCGATCGCTATGCCCACCGTCCTGTCGGTGACCATGGCTATTGGTTCACACAGGCTGTCACAACAAGGTGCTATCACGAAAAGGATGACTGCCATTGAAGAAATGGCTGGCATGGATGTCCTCTGCAGTGACAAAACAGGAACGCTCACACTTAACAAACTGAGTGTCGACAAGAACCTGATCGAGGTATTCACCAAGGGCGTGGACAAAGATCATGTAGTCCTATTGGCTGCAAGAGCTTCAAGGACAGAGAATCAAGATGCCATTGATGCTGCCATGGTTGGAATGCTTGCAGATCCTAAGGAGGTATTGAATTTTGACGTCCTTGTCTAAATGCTGATCTGGTATCTTGATCATTTGTTTACACCAAAGATTCTTATGCATCTACCTTTGAGTCCTTCCCTCTATACTCAAGTATCTTGATTTTGCACAGGCAAGAGCTGGCATTAGAGAAATCCATTTTCTTCCGTTTAACCCTGTGGACAAGAGAACTGCTCTTACCTACATCGATTCCAATGAAAACTGGCACCGTGTGAGCAAAGGTGCTCCGGAGCAGGTAGTATTCTGATTTTATTGTACTGATCTTTATAATTAGTCCTGCTGACTAATTCATTCTGCTGATCTTTTTATATCTTGAACAGATCTTGAACCTTTGCAATTGTAGGGAAGATGTCAGGAACAAGGTTCACAATGTGATTGATAAGTTTGCGGAACGTGGACTCAGATCGTTAGCTGTTGCAAGACAAGTATGCTTTTTCTGTCTTCTCCTACATCTTTAATTTATATTTCATGGAACACAACAATGTCTTATCAAAATGTATTTGTACTGCAGGAAGTACCTGAGAAGTCCAAGGAGAGTCCGGGGGCACCATGGCAATTTGTTGGTCTGCTACCTTTATTTGATCCCCCAAGGCATGACAGTGCAGAAACTATTCGAAGAGCTCTTAACCTTGGTGTCAATGTTAAGATGATTACAGGTAGAACTTAAAATCTTTTCGTATATTCATTTCTTTATTCATGTAATCAGTTCACCTTATATTCCTGAAATGATCATTCAGGCGATCAGCTTGCTATTGCTAAGGAGACTGGGCGAAGACTTGGCATGGGCACAAATATGTATCCTTCCTCTTCATTGCTTGGTCAGAACAAGGATGCATCAATTGCAGCACTTCCTGTAGATGAACTAATAGAGAAGGCAGATGGATTTGCAGGAGTCTTTCCCGGTTAGCTATAATCTTAAATTGTTAAAACTGCTGTCTGATTCATTTGGTGTCCTTTTGTATCTGAATGATATTTCTCTGTGGATTAGAGCACAAATACGAAATCGTTAGGAAATTGCAAGAAAGGAAGCACATTTGTGGAATGACTGGAGATGGAGTAAATGATGCGCCTGCCTTGAAGAAAGCTGATATTGGAATTGCTGTTGCTGATGCTACTGATGCTGCTAGAAGTGCTTCTGATATTGTCCTCACTGAGCCTGGGCTTAGTGTCATCATTAGTGCTGTTCTTACAAGCAGAGCTATTTTCCAGAGGATGAAGAACTATACAGTTGGTTTCCTCCAATTAATTTCGTTTGGATTCTTCCCAACTTTTTTACTGTTCTAACGTGAGACTTTCTTCATTCAATTGCAGATATATGCTGTGTCTATCACAATCCGTATTGTGGTAAGTATTATTTTCAACTAGAGTTTCAGCAAGAAACATTCAACTTTATTTTTGGTACATATCATAAACATGGCATTGTATTTGGTTCTTATTTGCTTAACTTTTGTAGCTTGGCTTTATGCTTATCGCCCTGATATGGAAGTTTGACTTCTCGCCTTTCATGGTTTTGATCATTGCCATCCTGAATGATGGTATGTTTAAATATTCATTTTGACCTCTTTTACTTTTGTTATTATTCCTATTATTATTGTTAGTAAAATAAAATCTTCTTTATTCTTTTGATTTTCTGATCCAAATTCCACTCTATATTCTACTATATTTATTTCAGGCACCATCATGACAATTTCAAAGGACAGAGTGAAACCGTCTCCATTGCCTGATAGCTGGAAATTGAAGGAGATTTTTGCTACTGGCGTTGTGTTTGGATCTTATTTGGCTGTGATGACTGTTATATTCTTCTGGGCCATGAAAGACACCAATTTCTTCTCAGTAAGTACTTTGTCATCTAAATAAAAAAAAAATACATTGCCATCTTACATCAAGGACATTAAATACGTGAGATGTCTTCTCATTTTCCCAACACTAAGTGCTGAGCTTGAAATCTTGAATCACCGACTCTCCTAGCATGCTGGTCCAGTTTTTTCATTTTTTTACTGGGTTTTGTATGCTGGTTTGATATGCTCTGATAAGCTAATTAAAATATATTTGCTGTAAAATAATACCTAGTCAACCAGATACTGGAGAACCAAAATATGGGTCTAATAAAGGTTGCTTATCTATTTTCAGAACAAATTTAGTGTGAGATCATTAGGGCATCTCAATGATGAGATGATGTCTGCTTTGTACCTTCAAGTTAGCATTATCAGTCAGGCCCTCATCTTTGTTACTCGGTCACGGGGCTTTTCCTTCTACGAGCGTCCTGGACTGCTGTTGGTGTTTGCTTTCATTGCTGCCCAACTTGTAAGTTCTTTCTTTCTTTCATGATGTCCCTTTTTCAGAGCACGTCTTTTTATGTGAAATGTGAAGAGAAAAATATGTGGAATCTTATGATTATTTTTTTTTTCTAGATAACTCTTAAGTCACTAATTGTACCTGTGATTATATGTGACAGATTGCCACTCTTATAGCAGTCTATGCTGACTGGGGCTTTGCCCGGATAAAGGGCATAGGCTGGGGATGGGCTGGTGTTATCTGGCTTTATAGTATCGTTACCTTTTTCCCTCTTGATATCTTCAAGTTTGCCATTCGTTACATTTTGAGTGGAAAGGCCTGGGATAACCTCCTTGAGAAAAAGGTAAGAATTTGCTTTATTTGTGCCTTGTCTTGGTTATGCTCGTACTTGCTGGTTGTCCTTGTTCTTTGTGATTATTCGTCATGACTAAATAATGGCATGTTGCAGACTGCTTTTACCACCAAAAAGGATTATGGTAGGGAAGAGAGGGAAGCTCAGTGGGCTACAGCACAGAGGACTTTGCACGGGCTTCAGCCGCCTGAAGCTGTTAATCTATTCAACGAGAAGAACAGCTACAGGGAACTTTCCGAGATTGCTGAGCAAGCCAAAAGGCGTGCTGAAGTTGCCAGGTATAGTTTCATCAGTTTTTTTCACTCCATTCAAAATCAAAGTAGTTTCAACTCTAGAATCGCACAAGATAACTATGCCTTCTGTTTTGCATGTTATCTCCTGCAGGCTCCGTGAGCTGCACACTCTAAAGGGGCACGTTGAATCAGTGGTCAAGCTCAAAGGGCTAGATATTGACACCATCCAGCAGCATTACACGGTATAACAACCTGGAACAGAGTGTCTAATGAAACCGAGTGTAGGCACAGCAGGCCCCCCACATCTTGGGAGCAAAGAGGCGAAGACCTTCAGTCCTTTTTTTTCAGCAATAGTGTAGTGTCTTCTTCTGAGCCTGCTAATTGTTTATTTATGATCGATTGTATTTGCCTTCGTTTAAGAGCTATTCACATGAGAAATGTGGAGAACTGTTTCTGGTTTAACAACTTGCGGATGTAGATGCAAATAACGCAAAAAACTTGTTACTTACATCTACAATAATGTTCCTCCGGTAATCCTCTGTTCTATTATTATTCTTGGTGTCAATATCCGATTTTTCTTTATGTTATAAACTCCGCCTATATTTTATAGCCGGTCCCAAGCCCGGATAAAGGAGGAGGGTTGTGTTAGGCCCCGACGGCCAGTATAAAATCATGTCGAATCTTATGAACATGGATCAACGAATTAGAGCGGAATGGCGTCGTATGATCCATGTAGCCGACCCCACCTAGTGGGATAAGGCTTTGTTGTTGTTGTTTGGGAAATTCAGAATAAGTAGTTGTGTGTACTTTCTGACCTGTATTGCGAGTATTCTATCGTTTGAGATTTTACATGTCTCAAGTCGTTTGGTTTGTTTGAATATCAACCTCTTTTACCGTACTTTTCCTTCATGGACAAAAAAAAAAGGGACAAAGATGATACGAGTGAAAACCTTACAAAATTATATTCTTGCTTTTGACGATTTTAATTTATCTTATGGTAGACAAGGCCGGGCTCAAGCTCAAGCCACACATACGCTTGAGGCTCCCACTAATTTTAAGGCCTCATATTTTATTTATTACAATTAATATTATTAGTTTACAATATTATAATAATTTCAATGTTGATACTTTAATTTTTTTGATAATTATGAGAGAAGTCGTACAGCGGGAATTACAGGACTCGTGGCTCTTTAGCTACATCCGATTTATACTTCGGAAGTAAAAAAATACCATTGTGAATACAATGAATTGTAAAAAAGGATTTGGTATTTGTCCAAATGCATGTATTACTTAACCGTCTCAATAATTGCTCCTTCAAATTAATAAAATATTATCTAAGGCAATGATTCAAGAAATAATTTATCTATTATATCAATTAAAAATGATGAAACATTAAATAATTATTTGTATAAAAAAATAGAGAAATAAATTGTAAATATATTATTATATTTTATTAAATATAAATTTTCTTATAATATTTTTTACTTTAGGTCTCCAATTGTCTTGAGCCGACCCTGATGGTAGCGTAAATTTAAAATATAATCTTTAAAAAATAAACGTTAAGTTTGAATGAATTAAAAATTATATTATTGTTTATGACAATTTCAGTTTACTTTACAGGTAATTTTTAGTAAGTTAAATTACGATTTCTTTTTTTTCATGAATAATTGAATCCACAATAGAAAGTGTGATTTGATGAATTAATTTCAGTTTCTGTTTAGATAAAATACAAGAATAGTAAATATAAAATATAATTTAAAAAATCAATTTTGAATTAAAATTTAAGATAAATGTTTTTTTCTAAAAAATATGATAAAAAATTTTAGACAAATGTTAGACAATAAATAATATTTAATTAAACTTTTTATAATAAACTTATTATTTATAATAAATCATACATAAAATCATTCTTATTTACAAAACTATGTATATTGCATTATGAATATTTTTATTAACTTCATCGAATACGTCATATTTTTAATAATGGTTTAGGAATTAATTTAAATTTATATAATTAGGGTCCTTATATAATAAATAAAATAAAATTCGAAATAAAAGCAATGAGAAAAAAAATATGAGAGAGAAAGAGAGGGAAGAGGGAGTGAGGGATGGATTGATGAGGTTGAATTGATCCGACCAAGCAAACCTTTCACAGAGACATGCGCTAGCTCCATCTAAAGCTTCAGATATTGACGCACATTAATCCCAGTTATTTTGATTATATCATAATTATGTCATCAATCTATTATCGATTTATTTATTGAATCTGTTTCGAATAATCAATTTGTATGTATGAATCCTTTCTCTCTCTATATATATATAATAATTATTATTATTAACAATAAATATTAATTAATAATATTTTACTGTACTATAATACTAATTAAACTATAATAAAAAATAATACTGAATTAAATAATTTAGTTTATAGGCATAATAATGATGAATGGGGAAATAAATAATTATATATATTAAAAAATTAAAAGAAAAAATGAAGACAAATTAACATGTCATTAACTTAAACAAAATATTAGTTTAAGTTTCATTGATAATAATAATTTCATATAAAATGTGAAAGAAAAATGTATTTAATAATAAATTGATATTAATAACTTAGATCAACTAATAAATTATTTTTTATGATTAACAAATTATGTGCTAATAGTAATAAACAAAATTTGCTCACAAATACTGAAATACAGTAGAGAGAGCGCAGAATTAGCAATGGTGGACTGTATGTTACGAGGTGAAACGTTAAGTAAATATAAGTAAAGAGAGAGAATGTAAAAAATTAGATAAAAAGTAAACGTTGGTTCAGAGTGCGTTGTGACAACTTTCAAGATCTTAGGCACACAAACGAACGGCGTTTTTGTTTGGTTTAATTTCGTTAAACATCATCCCGTAACTAGGTTTCGGAACGAAAATAAATATAATAGAAACTGGATCACGTGATTTCGGTTTCACCCTTTTGATTCCACCATTTTTTGTGGAACCGGGAGCCATACTTAAATTTTTTTTTACACGACATTTTCTTTTTTTTTCAAAATTTATTTTCTTTTTTTTCTTTTTATTTTCTCCCACAGCATATCTTTTGTAAAATAAATTATTTAATAAATATAAAATAATTTTAATAAAGAATTAATATAATATTATTTATTACTTATTATTTCATTAAAAGCTTTTATTATTTCCTTAAATATAATTAATTCAAAAAATGATATTTTATATTTAAATAATATATTTTTAAACAAAATTTTGCCATAATTTTTTTTTTATTTTATACTTTTATTTTAATTAATAATAAAATTATACTTCGCAATTATAATAATTATTTTTAATTCAAAACTCATCAAAAATTCATCAATCACATCTATTTTTTCTTATCACATCAACCACCTTATTCCTCATCATTAAATTTCAATTCAATCAAAGATAATCCGAAGTAATATGTCAATTCAACACATCGAGAACTTAAAAGGAATTACGGTTATATTTCCAAACGACCCCTTTAAGTAGAACTTGAATGTTGGCTAGAACTTCGATTCTTGTAGGCCCTGCTTGGCAAATGAAACGATTCACCTTGTGAACCTCCAGAACAAGGGGTCATAGGACTCTTGTTCTGCTGGTCTGGTTCCACCGTTTTGGAACAAGCCCATTATTCACATTTTTTTCTTTGATTTGATACCACTTTCTTTTTTTTCATTTTTCTATTTTTCATTTTTTTTCTTTTTTTTATTTTCTTTACGTTACTATTTTCTCTTAAAATTAAATATATATTAAGTATAATATATTTTTTTTATAAAAAGGATTAATATAGTATTATTTATTACTTATTATTTTATTAAAAAAATTAAAATTTCATTAATTATAAATTAATAAATGATTTTTTATATTTTTCAACAAAAATTTTTACATGTTTTTTTAATATACATTTATTTTTAAAATTTTTAATAAATTTATAATATATATTTATTATACATATTTCTAATTCAAACACGTACTAAAATTAATCCATTATATTTACTTTTTCATATCACATCAACAACCTTATTCCTTCACATCAAATTTCACTCTATCCAAATATGCTCCGAACTAATTCGTTAATTCAACTATTCACCGAAAACTTGGTGGAACTCCAGTTCTCGTTGCCAAACTGCTCCGTAGGATCTATTAGAATTTTGATAGTTGTTTGGCAAAATTAAGCAAAATTCTTGTAAAATTTTAACGGATCACTCTACTCTGATAAAAAAAATTTAATAAGATTTAGAACAAAATGTATTTATTCTCATTTTGTTTCTTTAATAAGAACAATAATGCTTTAGGATGAGACAAGAACAACCTTGTCTCTATTTTTTTTTGCAATCATTAATGTGAGATCTATGTGCTCGAAAAAAATTAGGGTTTGACGGTAAAAATCAAAATAAAGTCTTATTCTCAAACAGGCTCTAGATTATATTTGAAAAAAATATACAAAATGCCCTCCAACTTTAATGTTTGCTCAGCGATGTCATCTAACTTCGCTTTGTAACAACTATGTCTTCATCTTTTAACTTGTTTCACTTGATGCCCTCTTTACTTGGAATAGACGGTCTCCCGATCGCGGAGCTGACGTGACGCTGATAAGACATCTCCACGTTTACGTGGCAATATTAAAAAAGTAAAAAAATGCCATGACGATGAAGAAGGGTGCATCCCTCGTCAACGAGGTATGTGTGTGTAGGGCGGAGGACCTCACCCCCTTCTGCGAGCGAGGTCGCGGAGGGGGGCGAGCCCCCTCCCCCCCCCCCCCCCCCCCCCCTTTCTCCTCGTCGGCACACGAGAGGGAGGGGAACCTCGCCCCCCTTCCCATGCACCGACGAGAAGGGGGGACCCCTCTACGACCTTGTCGGCGAGCGAGGTCGCAGAAAGGGAGGGAGGGGGGCTCGTTCGCCCGACCTCGCCGGCGAGGGGCCCCCCGGCGTGTGCCCTCCTCCATGGTCATGGCATTTTTTTATTATTTTTTAATATTATCACGTAAGCGTGGAGATGTTTTGTCGGCGTCACGTCAGCTCCGCGATCAGAAGATTGCATATTCTAGGTAAAGAGGGAATCATGTGAAATGAGTTAAAAGATGGAGAGCATCGTTGTTATAAAGTGAAGTTGGTGAGCATCACCGAGCAAATCTTAAAGTTAAAAAATATTTGGTGTAATTTTTTGGATTATATTTAGATTATTTTCATAAACCTCTCATAAACTATTGCAAGTTTCGCATTTAACTCGTACGAACTTATTCTTTTGTATTCCTAAATAATATAATTTTTAACAATTTTTCCCATATTATTTTATTTTATGATAATAAAATTATACTTTATAATTAAAATAATTATTTTTAATTCAAAACTCATTAAAATTTCATCCATCAAATTAACTTTTTTCTATTATATCAACTCCCTATTTCCTCATCATTACGTTCGACTTCATCCAAACACACATCAAATTAACTTATCAATTCAACTATTCATAAAAAAAATATTAGGAGAAACCGTGATTCTCCTTTCAAATGTAGCATAAAAGAACTTGATTTCTGACAATAATTTTTTTTATCCCAAAAAGAAGGTTCTTCATATGTATAAAAAAAGTAATAAAAATGAACAAGAGTGAGTGATTCGATCCCATTGGAAAAGTTTGCTTGTGCTCTAGGACCAATCAATTCTTGGTTTTTGCTTTGCTTGGCCCACCGAGTATATGTGCTTTTTGGCAATGTTTTTAAAATTGGATGGCAATGTTTTTAAAATTAGACCGATCCGATCGGCCAACTGAGTCATGATTCGATAAGATTGAATCAGATTTTTATAAATATAATATTATTTTATTACTTTAGAATAATATATTACAAATAAAAGTATAAAAGGTAAAAAATAATGAAATAAAAGTATATTAATAATCAATTTAAATTAATGAAATATTAATAATTTATTTTTTACATTTTAAGAATATATATTGTTTATCATTAATTGATTTTATATTTAATTATTTAATAATTTCATGATTAATTTTCTTTTTTGCATTTCCATTACTATTATCTTGCCCTCATTTTATTTTTCAAATTCATATTTTCTTTCCATTATTATTTGATTTCTTGTATAAATTCATCCTATAAAATTTACTATATTATTATGTTTCCATTTTCATATTTTATTGTATAATACTTATAATAATCAAAATTTGGTTATCTTCTTATTTATGTTCATGATATTTTTTTCAAATTTATCTTTATTACTATCTTTTCAATTTCATTTCAAATTCAAATTACTTTCCTTATTATTTACATCCATTTATTCTTTACAATCAAATCACTTGTATTACTCTTTTTTCTATTAATTCAGTTCCCTATTATCATACACTTTCCTTCTTTTCTTTTTTTTTTTTCATTTATTCACCTCTTTTTAATTATTTTTTAAAAAAATCAAATTGAACCGATTTTTCAGTTCAACCCGATCAAAACAGGGTTGACCCGGTTCAATCCGTTTTTTTGCAAAAATAATTTTTATGCACTAACCGGATCAGACCGATGACTGGTTCGCGATTGAACCAGTCGAACGGTTCGATTTTAAAAATACTACTTTTTGGGCGATATCACCTTGGTACAAAAAAAATATGTTGAGGATATTAATTATGCATTTATAGAAGAAAAACATGAAATTCACATGTCCAACAAATAAGAATTATGATAATTCGATCTCTTTAAAATATGCCTGAAGCATTTAAATAAATACATTTGGGATCAAGATTTATTATATTATCAATAATATATTTTAACGTAGTTTATGCCTATCTTAGAAGACATTACATATTCGAGAATTTAATTTGAATTGATTGAAAAGAAGAAACGATTTGGAGAGTGTAAGGAATATTTTTCCCGACCCAAAAAACGCTTAACGGAAAAAAGAAAAAAATGTGGGTCTAAATATGAATTACGGTGATTTTTAATAAATTAAAATTCAATCGTTAAAGTTAGGGCCCATTCCAAAAAAATTGTAAAGGTAGGCGGAGCCCTTTTTTATTTATAATTATTTATATAATTAATTTATATGTTATCAATTATTTTATTATAGATATAATATTTTTTTAAAAAAATTGATACTTTTCTATTACTTATCGAACTCTAATTTAATGACTTTAAAATTTTAATAGTATATTTTATATTTAATTTATTATATAATAATTTTATTAAAATATAATTATATAAAATTAAACTCCTTACAAAATCACCAGAAAAATTGACCTGTTAGATGATAGTTTTTATTTTTTAAAATAATTTTAGGATAGTTTTTTTAATTTTAAAAATCGATTTGAAAAGTAGTGATTGATTTTTTTTTTTTGAAGTGAAATTTCGAATCAATCGAAACTACTTTCACTCCTAAAAACCATCCGTAAAAATATATATACTCATATGTTAAAATTGTACGGTAAATCATGGTTGTTTCTTTTTCTCAAAAGAAGTCTAAAATATTAGTGTCAATGCCTAGTAAACAAATCATTATATAAATAAATTTGACAGCATGGTTGAGTTCCAAATATATAACGAATGTATTTTCAAATTCGAATATTAAAATCTTATATACGGTGGTAAAAGAATAATTCATTAATTTATCTTTTCGATTTCGAATTAATTAAACTTAAATAGCTACGTCGAAAACTTGTCTCAGACTCGTACCGGCATAAAAGAAAAGAAGAAGTCTTCAAACATAGAAGTATAGTACCCTTGCGATCTATCGAATGGGTACGCCGAATAAATTTCACCTCACATAGTACTCCACCCCAACGTATATGCAATTAAAAACTATAAAACGCTCTACACAGTACACACCTTAGGGTAGAGTGAATAGTCTTTATCGTTTAAACAAAGGTCTCGAATTCGAATATTTATAAATATAAAAAAAATTTATTAAGAATTTCATTTGTCGTAATTAGGCATGCTCGAGACGATACTAAAATAGTCGAATTTGATGATGAATCAAAATTCTAACTCGTGACTAATGCGTATAACTCTTCGCGTCCAATTGACGTCGGCTTTTCACTGGGTGACAATAAAAAAAACGCCCTACACTTTTTTTTTTACCGACTTATCGTCATGAGGTAAAAATGATGCCAACATCCGTACGTCCTCCCCACCCCAACATTATATTAATTTTCTTACCCCCCTCGTCAGAGCTCGATTTCACAAAACGTGGAAACAAAAGCTTCGTTGCATGCAGTCGCCATTAATTGGACGAGCATGCCTTTCTTTGCACTTGAATGCACGCATTCCATGTAATTTTTAACTGCATGCACGCACTTAGTACTTACCTAGATATTTGTACGTACCTCAGCACGGTGTCGGTTTGTTATCTAGGTCTACACGATAGCCCTCTTCCGAGTCTCCAGGAAATATTTGTATTCGGATTCTGTTGGACTTTTGATAAATGTTTAGCGACAAATTAGCGACGCATTAGAGTCAATATATGTGTGTCGCTAATTGATTAATTTCTTGTAGTGAGAAGTAATCTCACTATTTCAAGACGAGCAACAGGAGAAAACGTTTCTTCAAAATTTATACCTTTTTTTTGTGCGTAGCCTTTTGCTACAAACCTTACTTTGTGCTTCTGAATACTTCCATCTGCATGATATTTAGTTTAAAACACTTATTTCAAACCAATCAAATTTTTGTTGTCAGGCAAATCAACTAACTCCCATGTATGATTTCTTTTAATAGACATTATTTTTTCTTTCATTGCATTGCGACATTCTTTCTTTTCCATTGCTTTTTCCAAGCATATCGGATCTGAGACAAATAAAGCAAATTGACAAGAATCATATATTTTTTACAAAGAATGAAATTTCCTTAGCGCAGAATCAGATGAATTTTCTGAGGAATCGCTTCCACTACTTAGAACACATTCATTTCTTGCTGATGCTGCAATAATATTTTTTCACCTTTTATAGGAAACTCAATTTGCAAATCAGCCACATTAGTTCTATTTGTCTCCTCCCATGTCCAATTGCATCTTTCATCGACAACATTTCTACTAATAACTACTTTATTAGTAGAAGGATTGTATAACCGATAAGCCTTGTATCTTTAGTTTTATATTATTATTAATTATTAATATCCTGAATGTTATTCCAATAAAAAATTTATTTGATTCTTAATTACAGCTAAAACACT